>SJYW01032351.1:65657-85261 GCA_006410735.1 Raphicerus campestris | reverse complement strand
TGTGCCTAAGAACTATGAACAGAGGTTTGTAAAATTGTACAGGAGGTGGTGATCAAACCATTCTCATGAAACAGAAATGCAAAAATGCAAAATGATTATCTGAAGAGGCCTTACAAATAGCTGAGGAAAGAAGAGAAGTTAAAGGCAAAGGAGAAAAGGAAAAATATATCCAAATAAATGCAGATTCCAGAAAATGGCAAGGAGAGATAAGAAAGCCTTAAGTGAACAATGCAAGTAAAGAGGAAAACAATAGAATGGGAAAGACTAAAGATATCTTCAAGAAAATTGGAGATATCAAGGGAACATTTAAGGCAAAGTTGGGCACAATAAGGGACAGAACCGAAAGGGACCTAACAAAAGCAGAGGAGATTAAAAAGAGGCAGCAAGAATACACAGAAGAACTATACAAGAAAGGTCTTAATGACCTACAAAAACTCAAGGGCTTGGTCACTCACCTAGAGCCAGATATCCTGGGATGGGAAGTCAAGTGGGCCTTAGGAAGTATTGTTACAAACAAAGCTAGTGAAGGTGATGGCATCCCAGCTGAGCTATTTCAAATCCTAAAAGATGATACTGTGAAAGTGCTGAACTCAATATGTCAGCAAATTTGGAAACTCAGCAGTGGCTACGGGACTGTAAAAAAAACAGTTTTCATTCCAATACTAAAGAGGGAAGTGCAAAGAATGTTCAAATTACTAGACAATTGTGCTCATATCACATGCTAGTAAGGGTATGCTCAAAATCCTTCAAGCTAGGCTTCAGCAGTATGTGAACCAAGAACTTCCAAATGTACAAGTTGGATTTATAAAAGGCAGAGTAACCAGAAATCAAATTACTAACATTCATTGTATCATAGAGAAAGCAAAGGAATTCTAGAAAAACATCTACTTCTGTTTCACTAGCTATGCAAAAACTTTTGACTGTGTGGATCCCAACAAACTGAGGAAAATTTTTAGATATGAGAATACTAGACCACCTTACCTGTCTCTTGAGAAACCTATATGCACATCAAGAAGCCACAGTTCAAACCAGACATGGAACGGACTGGTTCAAAATTGGGAAAGGAGAAAGGAGTACGTCAGGGCTGTATATTGCCATCTTGCTTAATTAACTTAAGAATGAAAGTTTTAGCTGCTCAATCATGTCTCACTCTTTGTGAACCCATAAATTATAATGCACCTGGCGTCTCAGTCCAAGGAATTCTCATGGCAAGAATACTGGAGTGAGTAGTCATTCCCTTCTCCAGTGGATCTTCCTGACACAGGGATTGAACCCAGATCTCCAGCATCGCATGCAGATTCTTTAATATCTGAGCTATCAGGGAAGCCCTGTATGTAGAGTTCAATTCAGTTCAGTTCAGTCGCTCAGTCGTGTCTGACTCTTTGTGACCCTATGGACTGCACCACACCAGGCTTTCCTGTCTATCACCAACTCCGAGAGCCTACACAGGCTCATGTTCATCACGTTGGTGATGCCATCCAACCATCTCATCCTCTGTTGATTCCTTTTCCTCCTGCCTTCAATCTTTCCCAGCATCAGGGTCTTTTCTGGTGAGTCAGTTCTTCACATCAGGTGGCCAAAATATTGAAATTTCAGCTTCAACATCAGTCCTTCCAATGAATATTCAGGACTGATTTCCTTTAGGATGGACTGGTTGGATCTCCTTGCAGTCCAAGGAACTCTCAAGAGTCTTCTCCAACACCACAGTTCAAAAGCATCAATTCTTTGGTGCTCAGCTTTTTTTATAGTCCAACTCTCACATCTGTATATGACTGTTGGAAAAACTATAGTTTTGACTAGATAGACTTTTGTTGGCAAAGTAATGTCTCTGCTTTTTAATATGCTGTCTAGTTGGTCATGGCTTTTCTTCCAAGGAACAAGTGTCTTTTAATTTCATGGCTGCAATCAACTTCTGCAGTGATTTTATTTTATTTTATTTTATTTTTAGGTAAATTTATTCCTAGGTATTTTGATAGGAATTACATGGAAACTCTAGGTCATTTGAGTAATATAAATATTTTTACATTAATTTTTCTATTTCTAGAATGTAGGATGTATTTCCCTTAATTTTATCTTCTTTAATATGTTTCCCATGTCTTACAGTTTTTAGTGTGCAGACCTTTTACCTCCTTCATTAAATTTATTCCTAATTATTTTATTCTTTTTTGATACTATTGTAAATGGGATTGTTTTCTTAATTTTCTTTTCAGAAGAAAAGAGAATTATGTTTAGCATTTCTTGTTATAGCATCTTTCTCTTGCTGATTTCCAAATTTCTTTGTCTTAGACTTCTAACATTTTAGTTATAATGTGTCTTGAGGATAATATTTGGGTTTATCCTTTTTTTTTCTTTTTCATGAGATTTTTATTTTTTTCCCATAATGTTTATTTTATTTTATTTTATTCTACTTTACAATACTGTATTGGTTTTGCCATAATTTGACATGAATCAGCCACATGTGTACATGTGCTCCCAATCCTGAAACCCCCTCCCATCTCCCTCCCACCCCATATCATCTCTCTGGATCATCCCCGTGCACCAGCCCCAAGCATCCTGTATCCTGTATCGAACATAAACTGGCACTTCATTTCTTACATGATAGTATACATGTTTCAATGCCATTCTCCCAAATCATCCCACCCTCTCCCTCTCCCACAGAGTCCAAAAGTCCATTTTAGAAACCAAAGATATAAAGTCTGTCACTGTTTCCATTGTTTCCCCATCTATTTGCCATGAAGTGATGGAACTGGATGACATGATCTTAGTCTTCTGAATGAAATGCTGGACTGGATGAATCACAAACTGGAATCAAGATTGTTGGGAGAAATATCAACAACCTCAAATAGGCAGATCATATCACTCTAATAGTAGAAAGTGAAGAGGAACTAAAGAACTTCTTGATGAGGATGAAAATGGAAAATGAAAAAGTTGGATTAAAACTCAGCATTCAAAAAATTAAGATCATATAGTCAAGGTATGGTTTTTCCAGTAGTCAGGTACAGGTGTAAGAGTTGGACCATAAAGAAAGCTGAGTGCTGAATAATTGATGGTTTTGAACTGTGGTGTTGGAGAAGAATCTGAAGAATCCCTTGGACAGCAAGGAACTCAAATCACTCAATCCTAAAGGAAATTAACCCTGAATATTCATTGGAAGGACTGATGCTGAAGCTTGAATACTTTGGCCACCTGATGCAAAGAGCTGATTCATTGGAAAAGACCCTGATGTTGGGAAAGATTGAGGGCAGGAGAAGAAGAGGACAGCAGAGGAAGAGATAGTTGCATAGCATCACTGACACAAAGGACATGAGTTTAAACAAACTCCAGGAGATAGTGAAGGGCAGGGAAGCCTGGCATGCTGCAGTCCATGGAGTCATGAAGAGTCAGACATGACTTAGAGACTAGACAATAAAGATTCTACAGCTAAATTGATTCAGAATTGAAAAAAAAAAAAACCCTTGTAAACTACTTAATATGTCTGTTTATAGTTTAAAGTCAGCAACCTGAGACAGATATTAGTTCTCTGAACACAAACTTAGGATAATCAGTTAATGTGTTGGAAAGAATAGATTTGGCCCAAGAGACCCAAATTAAAGTGACCTTAGATAGTTCAGTTCAGTTCAGTCACTCAGTCATGTCTGACTCTTTGTGTCCCCATGGACTATAGTGCACCAGGTTTCCCTGTCCATCATCAGCTCCTGGAGCTCGCTCAAACTCATGTCCATTGAGTTGGTGATGCCAGTATGAAAAGTATGAAACGATGCTAGTATGAAAATCATATGAAAAGACCTTAGATGATTTGTTGATTTCTCTGAGTTTCAGGGTATTCTATAAAATACACTTGATAAAAATACCCTGATACCATTTAAGTTGTTCCAGTTCCTCTAAGAGATGGGCAGAAAGGATGAATATGAAAATTAGTCTAACTATTGTTGTTTTCAGTTGCTCAGTCCTGTCAGACACTTTGTGATGCCATGGATTATCTACAGGTACTTTTTTCCTCTGGTAGTTATAACTCTGGCCAATGGGGCAAACCTCTTTCCTCTTGTCCCTTAACACCCCTTCCCTACCCATCCAGGTGAACAACTATGAAATGTGGAGATAATATTTTTAAAGTGCAAGTAAATTTGGTAGTACACCTAGCACACTCCTCCCAAAGATCCTCAGATAGCAGAGACTTTTCTGCCCCCAGTTCCACAACAATATACATAACTTCACTCTTTTCCTTCCTTTGCTGAAACTCTGACTTCCTTGTTCTGCTCTAGATGAAAATTATGTTTGCAATGAAGTCTGATATTTATTGAAATCAAATTAGTATTTATTTGCTTTTTTAGAGGGGAGGTAGAAGAGCAGGTCTGAAAATGCCATCTATCATTTTCATGTATAGCTCATTGGCTAAGTCAGTGACTACAAAGGAAATGGAAATGTAGTGTAGCTGTACATCCAGATAGAAAACACACACACTCATCTCCCTCCCCGTCTCTCTGGAAGTCAATACCTCATCTCAAAGTGCAGGATCTCCAAGTCAGAGGCCGCTTCTCCCCACAAGATTCTGGTGCAGCTCCCAGTGATCTAGTGACTCTCCATAATACAACCAGGTCACTGTGGGGGAGAATGCATCTAAAGCACATAACAGTAGCTCTTAGTAAACAGAGAGAATCAGGGCCACAGCAATTTTGTCTGTAGCAAATCTGAAATCTTGCTAGGCTGCTTGTGTAAAGACTTCTTCACTCTTAACATACAGTTCTGTTCTCTGGGAAGAATCCCCCTGGTCCTTGTTTCCTGTGGTTTTGACTGCACCTACCCTCTCAATGTTTTTCCCCTGACCATTATTTTATTGCCCAAATTTAACGTGGAAAAATAAGTTCATGATTTCAGGTGGGTACTTTCTTAAATATATTGATACTTAGTCCTAAAGCCAGTATCTTATTTAACGAAGAGTCATTTCCAGGAAGCCAAGGAATGTCCAAGCATGCTTGCTACCTCTACTATTATATTATGATATTACTATTATATATTGATAATTCTTATATTGGTGTATTACAATCATCCTTGTACAAGAGATTTTAGTCAACACAATTAGGTAAGAGAAGTAAAACATAGAAGGATGATTTGAAAATCATGATAGTATATTTATAAAATACCTAAGAAATTCTCATAAAACAAATTCAAACAAATAAATTTAGTGAACAAACAGAAAATAATACAAAATCTACAACTTTCATATGCTCCAATAGTAAACAACTAGAAGTTATAATGGGCTTCCCTGATGGCCTAAGCAATAAAGAATCCTCCTGCAGTGCACTAGGCGCAGGTTCAATTGCTGGGTCAGGAAGATCTCCTGGAGGAGGAAATGGCAACACACTCCAGTATTTTTGCCTGGGAAATCCCGAGGAGGGATGGCTGGCAGGCTACATTCCATGGGGTCACAAAGAGTCAGACATGACTGAGCATGTGATAGATGAGAAGACATACTATAATAGCAACAAAAATATTTAAATGTAAAGCAGCACAATTCCAGAAAAATAAATGACCCAATCAAAAAGTGGGCTAAGAAACTAAACAGACAGTTCTCCAAAAAAATACATATAGATGGCTAAAAACACATGAAAAGACACCCAACATCACTCATTATCAGAGAAATGCAAGTCAAAACCACAATGAGGTACCATTTCATGCCAGTCAGAATGGCTGCGATCCAAAAGTCTACAAACAATAAATGCTGAAGAGGGTGTGGAGAAAAGGGAACCCTCTTATACCGTTGTTGGGAATGCAAATTAGTACAGCCACTATGGAGAACAGTGTGGAGATTCCTTTAAAAACTGGAAATAGAACTGCCATATGATGCAGCAATCCCACTGCTGGGCATACACACCAAGAAAACCAGAATTGAAAGAGACATGTGTGTTCAATGTTCATCGCAGCACTGTTCATAATAGCCAGGACATGGAAGCAAGCTAGATGTCCATCAGCAGATGAATGGATAAGAAAGCTGTGGTGCATATACATAATGAAGTATTACTCAGCCATTAAAAAATACGTTTGAATCAGTTCTGATGAGGTGGATGAAACTGGAGCTGATTATACAGAGTGAAGTAAGCCAGAAAGAAAAACACCAATATGGTATACTAATACATATATATGGAATTTAGAAAGATGGTAATGATAACCCTATGTGCAAGACAGCAAAGGAGACACAGATGTATAGAACAGTCTTTGGACTCTGTGGGAGAAGACGAGGGTGAGATGATTTGAGAGAACAGCATTGAAACATGTATATTATCATATGTGAAACAGATTGCCAGTTTGATGCATGAGACAGGGTGCTCAGGGCTGGTGCACTGGGATGACCCAGAGGGATGGGATAGGGAGGGAGGTGGAAGGGGTTTCAGGATGGGGAACACATGTAAGCCCATGGCTGATTCTTATCAATGTATGGCAAAACCTACTACAATATTGTAAAGTAATTAGCCTCCAATTAAAATAAAGAAATTTTAAAAAATAAATAAAAATTAAAAAAAAGAATAGAAGTGGATAGTAGTGCTGGTTGCAAATTGCGAATGTATTTAGTGTCACTGAATTGTAAATTGAAAAGTGGCTTTAAATAGGAAGTTTTATGTTATGTATATTTTACTACAATAAAATTAAAAAATTAAAAAATGTAAAGCAGTAAATGCTGCTTTTTACAGCTTTATTGAGGTATTAGGAGAACATTTAAAGAAATATATAAAATCTCCACAAACCTAAAAGACATAAACTTAGTATTCAACAAATATTGATAATTCCTGTTTCATGAGCATAAAATAAAGTAAGCCATAAGTAAAATGAGGCAGAATTATAAGGGCATAAATGTAGACCTTGACTAGTGTAGCCTGCCAGGCTCCTTTGCCTCTAGAATTCTCCAGGGAAGAATACTGGAATGGGATGCCATTCCCTTCTCCAAGTGTTCTTCCTGACTCAGGGATCAAACCCAGGTCTTCTGAATTGCAGCAGTTAGATTCTTTACCATCTGAGACACCAAGGAAGCCCCAAATGTAGAGACTGGCTGGTAACACATCGTATGCCCACAGTAATGGCATATAGATGGAGGCATCTGATTCTCCAGTGATTTCCTCCGGTCTTCTTTCCCTTCTTTTCTCCCTCCCTGTCTCCTTCTCTCCCTTTCTTCCTGCCTTTCTCTCTCTCTCTTCCTTTTTCTCTTTTATCTCCATTATGCTGTGTACTCTGCTTTGTGATTCAGCCAAGTGCTGACATGTACTATCTCAGAGGAAAGAAAAAACAAACAAAAAACTAGCTTGGTGAATGAACTTTTTTTTTCTGACACAGAGCAGAGTTAAAAGTTCACATGATGCTGTCCTCCATAAGGTGCGCATCTGTGCTAGCTGATTTACGAACTATCTAGAGAGGGTACCAGTTCTCTTCAGTTTATGTTAACATGGAATTAAATAATACAGCTGTTTAGAAATCGCTAGTTTCCATTGCTTATAAATTATTGTTAAATCCATAATATCAAAAGCACATGAGACTACCCAGTGTTCTTGTGATAAATTATACATGCACAAATACATATAGCTACATACATGTACGTTTATTTATACTTGCTTCTGTGCTGTGTTAAAAATGAAAGAAAACTTAATATTGCTGATAATTACTTGTATTACCTCAAAGTATAAGATTTAATGTTTTAGAGTTGTCAGCAGGTGCTCTGTTAATGCTGAACTGAACAATATTCTGCAGAATCTTGCTGTGCCCTTTGGAAGAAAACCAACAATAATGGAAAGGAAAATTAACTATTAAGAAAACTTGTGCATGTGTTCTTAAGAACCCAGATATTAGCATTTTCTATTTTCTTTCCCTTGCCAAAGATTACACTTTGTACCAAGGAAAGCACTGACTGAAAAAGTAGTAAGTGGCAGATATTTTCTAAAGCTCCCCTGTGATTTTACCCAGCTCGTAAAATGAAGAATTGAAGCCAGAATGCTGTACTTAATAAAATAATGTTACCCATTTTTTAAAAGTAGCTATCCTCAAGTAACTGACCTTTTTCTTTTATTTTTCTGCACTTTCTGAAAATTGTTTTTTTTTTTTTTTCTTAATAAGTATGTGGTAGGGTTTGTTCTCTCTTTTTCACTTTAGGTAGGATGCAGACAAAAGCAGTTTTCAGGGAACATCCCCTCTAGAAATATTAGCTGTTTTTGAAGCATATTTATTTTTCTGTTTTGGGAATACTTTAAGATTATTGGCAAGGACAATGTTATCCATTAAGAAAAGAGAACTGATTCATTCTAGGGAAGATTTTCTAAGCAGTTCCTAATTTATTGTCTTTGAAATTGAGAATTCTTCCCCTGGAAATGTTATCCAATTAAATGAAAACAAAATGAGGTAAATGAAATTTTATCATGGCATGATTATCTTGAATCCAAGAACAGCGATGGAGCAGAATAAAAAAATGAAAAATAAGTTGCCACCTCATTTTTGTCTGGGTGATACATCCTCTTCCCCAGCATCCAAATGATATGTATTGTGAAGCAATCATTAAAAAACAAAACAAAACAGATTTTAATACTTGAATGAGTACATAAGTCAACTTATAAAGCACTCATGAAAAAGATGAGTCTTACTCTTTGACACAGACACCTTCATCGTTTCCACTGAGCTTTGATTCATTTCCTCTTTATTGTGCTTCACAGGTGGAGGGTTTAACTGTGACCCCAAGAAGCTTGCATACTCTCTATAACTCAAAAGTCCATTTCACGTTTTTCCCTGTATTACACTGTGTGTGAGGATCAGGAAGGTAGGCCACCAGGTAAGAGTGCATTTGGAAATGCTTGCTGTGTGTTTCAAGTTTTCGTGTCAATGGGAGATGATGTTTGGGAAATGGAGAACAGCCTGATGGTTCTTCTTTTCAAAGAGAGTGTGGAGAGGTAGACATTGTATTATTTCATTTGATACCTTCCTTTGAGCATAGAATTCAGAAGAAGGATTTATTTGGTCATTGGACTCATTCTCTCCAGTTCAGTTCTCACCCTGAACAAGTAGTTTTGCATTTCAATAACCTCTTTTCTTGACTGAAGCAATACTTGTAGTGGTTCTTTGAGCATGGAATAAGGGGCAGCCAAAGAGGTAGTTTTGTTTTCTTGGATGTTTGTGGAATGGAAGAAAGGAGGAAATAAAAGCATCTATGTAATATGATTATGAAAGATACAGAAAAGCTGTTAGAATATCAAAAGGAGTCTTGGATAAGAATGGAAGAATATTAAGACCTGTTAGCATTATGCTAGAAATTCCAGCAGCACAAGAGACAGGGTACAGAAATACGATATGGTATTTCATGACTAGATATGGGAAAAGTTGTTCAATGATACAATTTTACCTAATGAGGTTTTAATAAATGAAAATCATATTACTGGAATTTAAACTATTTTATTGACTGATCCGTGCACATAGTCCCATCATAAATGCTTCAGAATAAGCGTTTATTTGTCTTTGAAACCCAAATAATAACGTGAGAATTTTTGTTATCCATAAAAGGCAAAAGTGTCTTTATTACTTTCTAGACTTTTTGTTTAAATGGGTATATAGTGTTTTAAAATACTGTGTTGGTTTCTGCTGTCTAATGAAGTCAATCGCTCATACATAGATCCCCCTCCCTCTAGGGTCTTCCTCCCACCCCACTCTGTTCCACCCATCTAAGTTCCCACAGAACAGAGCTGAGCTCCCCGCACTATGCTACAGGTTCACAATAGCTATTTCACATATGGGAGTGGGTGTGTGTCAGTCCCAGTCTCCCAAATCTTTCCATCCTCCTTCCCTCCTGCCCCATGTCTACATGTCTGTTCTCTGCTATTGCGTCTCTATTCCTACTATTACTTGTTTGTTGTTTTTTGTTGTTCAGTCCCTAGGTCATGTCGACTCTTTGTGACCCCTACCTATCCTTCACAGTCTCCCAGAGGCTGCTCAAATTTACTGACATGTCCATTGAGTCAGTGACACCATCCAACCATCTCATCCTCTGCCTCTCTCTTCTCCTTTTGCCTTCAGTCTTTCCAAGCATCAAAGTCTTTTCCAGTGAATCAGTTCTTTACATCAGGTAGCCAAAGTATTGGAGCTTCAGCTACAGCATCATTCTTTCTAATTAATATTCAGGGTCAATTTCCTTTAGGATGGACTGGTTGGATCCCCTTGCAGTCCAAGGGACTCTCAAGTGTATTCTCCACAATTTGAGGCCATCATCTCTTTGGCACTCAGCCTTCTTTACAGTCAGTCCAACCCTCGTATTCATACATGACTACTAGGAAAACCATAGCTTTGACTATATGCACCTTTATTGGCAAAGTTATGTCTTTGCTTTTTAATATGTTGTCTAGGTTTGTCATAGTTTTCCTTCCAAGGAGCAAGCATCTTTTAATTTCATAGCTGCAGTCACTGTCCAAAGTGATTTTGGAAACCAAGAAAATCAAATCTGTCACTGCTTCCACTTTTTCCCCTTCTATTTGCCATGAAGTGAGAGGATTAGGTGCCATGATCTTAATTTTTTGGATGCTGAGTTTTAAGCCAGATTTTTTTACTCTCCTCTTCCACCCTCATCAAGGGCTCTTTAGTTCCTTTTCACTTTCTGCCATTAGAGTGGTATCCTCTGCATATTGGAAATTGTTGATATTTCTCCCAGCAATCTGGATTCCAGCTTGTGATTTATCCAGCCCCTCATTTTGCATGATGTATTCTGCATAGAAGTTAAATAAACAGGGTGACAACATGCAGCCTTATCTTACTCCTTTCCCAATTTTAAACCAATCAATTAGTTGTTCGGTGTCTGGTTCTAACTGCTCCTCTTGACCCACATACAGGTTTCTGTGGAGACAGGTAAGGTGGTCTGGTATCCCTCTCTCCTTAAGAAATTTCCACAGTTTGTTGGGATCCACACAGTCAAAGGCTTTCATGTCAACGAAGCAGAAGCAGACATTTTTTCTGAAATTCTCTTGCTTTCTCTATGATCCAAAAAATATCTGCAGTTTGATTTCTGGTTCCTCTGCCTTTTCTAAATCCATCTTGCACATCTGGAAGTTCTTAGTTCATGTACAGCCAACGCCTAGCTACTATAATGTAAGATGAGTGCAATTGTCTGGTATTGTGAACATTCTTGGCATTGTCCTTCTTTGAGATCGGAATAAAAACTGATCTTTTCCAGTCCTGTGGCTATTGCTGAGTTTTCCAAATTTGCTGCCATATTGAGTGCAGCACTTTCACAGCATTCAGGATTTGAAATAGCTCAGCTGGAATTCCATCACCTCCACTAGCTTTGTTCANTAGTTCTCTGAACACAAACTTAGGATAATCAGTTAATGTGTTGGAAAGAATAGATTTGGCCCAAGAGACCCAAATTAAAGTGACCTTAGATAGTTCAGTTCAGTTCAGTCACTCAGTCATGTCTGACTCTTTGTGTCCCCATGGACTATAGTGCACCAGGTTTCCCTGTCCATCATCAGCTCCCGGAGCTCGCTCAAACTCATGTCCATTGAGTTGGTGATGCCAGTATGAAAAGTATGAAACGATGCTAGTATGAAAATCATATGAAAAGACCTTAGATGATTTGTTGATTTCTCTGAGTTTCAGGGTATTCTATAAAATACACTTGATAAAAATACCCTGATACCATTTAAGTTGTTCCAGTTTCTCTAAGAGATGGGCAGAAAGGATGAATATGAAAATTAGTCTAACTATTGTTGTTTTCAGTTGCTCAGTCCTGTCAGACACTTTGTGATGCCATGGATTATCTACAGGTACTTTTTTCCTCTGGTAGTTATAACTCTGGCCAATGGGGCAAACCTCTTTCCTCTTGTCCCTTAACACCCCTTCCCTACCCATCCAGGTGAACAACTATGAAATGTGGAGATAATATTTTTAAAGTGCAAGTAAATTTGGTAGTACACCTAGCACACTCCTCCCAAAGATCCTCAGATAGCAGAGACTTTTCTGTCCCCAGTTCCACAACAATATACATAACTTCACTCTTTTCCTTCCTTTGCTGAAACTCTGACTTCCTTGTTCTGCTCTAGATGAAAATTATGTTTGCAATGAAGTCTGATATTTATTGAAATCAAATTTGTATTTGTTTGCTTTTTTAGAGGGGAGGTAGAAGAGCAGGTCTGAAAATGCCATCTATCATTTTCATGTATAGCTCATTGGCTAAGTCAGTGACTACAAAGGAAATGGAAATGTAGTGTAGCTGTACATCCAGATAGAAAACACACACACTCATCTCCCTCCCCGTCTCTCTGGAAGTCAATACCTCATCTCAAAGTGCAGGATCTCCAAGTCAGAGGCCGCTTCTCCCCACAAGATTCTGATGCAGCTCCCAGTGATCTAGTGACTCTCCATAATACAACCAGGTCACTGTGGGGGAGAATGCATCTAAAGCACAAAACAGTAGCTCTTAGTAAACAGAGAGAATCAGGGCCACAGCAATTTTGTCTGTAGCAAATCTGAAATCTTGCTAGGCTGCTTGTGTAAAGACTTCTTCACTCTTAACATACAGTTCTGTTCTCTGGGAAGAATCCCCCTGGTCCTTGTTTCCTGTGGTCTTGACCGCACCTACCCTCTCAATGTTTTTCCCCTGACCATTATTTTATTGCCCAAATTTAACGTGGAAAAATAAGTTCATGATTTCAGGTGGGTACTTTCTTAAATATATTGATACTTAGTCCTAAAGCCAGTATCTTATTTAACGAAGAGTCATTTCCAGGAAGCCAAGGAATGTCCAAGCATGCTTGCTACCTCTACTATTATATTATGATATTACTATTATATATTGATAATTCTTATATTGGTGTATTACAATCATCCTTGTACAAGAGATTTTAGTCAACACAATTAGGTAAGAGAAGTAAAACATAGAAGGATGATTTGAAAATCATGATAGTATATTTATAAAATACCTAAGAAATTCTCATAAAACAAATTCAAACAAATAAATTTAGTGAACAAACAGAAAATAATACAAAATCTACAACTTTCATATGCTCCAATAGTAAACAACTAGAAGTTATAATGGGCTTCCCTGATGGCCTAAGCAATAAAGAATCCTCCTTCAGTGCACTAGGCGCAGGTTCAATTGCTGGGTCAGGAAGATCTCCTGGAGGAGGAAATGGCAACACACTCCAGTATTTTTGCCTGGGAAATCCCGAGGAGGGATGCCTGGCAGGCTACATTCCATGGGGTCACAAAGAGTCAGACATGACTGAGCATGTGATAGATGAGAAGACATACTATAATAGCAACAAAAATATTTAAATGTAAAGAAGCACAATTCCAGAAAAATAAATGACCCAATCAAAAAGTGGGCTAAGAAACTAAACAGACAGTTCTCCAAAAAAATACATATAGATGGCTAAAAACACATGAAAAGACACCCAACATCACTCATTATCAGAGAAATGCAAGTCAAAACCACAATGAGGTACCATTTCATGCCAGTCAGAATGGCTGCGATCCAAAAGTCTACAAACAATAAATGCTGAAGAGGGTGTGGAGAAAAGGGAACCCTCTTATACCGTTGTTGGGAATGCAAATTAGTACAGCCACTATGGAGAACAGTGTGGAGATTCCTTTAAAAACTGGAAATAGAACTGCCATATGATGCAGCAATCCCACTGCTGGGCATACACACCAAGAAAACCAGAATTGAAAGAGACATGTGTGTTCAATGTTCATCGCAGCACTGTTCATAATAGCCAGGACATGGAAGCAAGCTAGATGTCCATCAGCAGATGAATGGATAAGAAAGCTGTGGTGCATATACATAATGAAGTATTACTCAGCCATTAAAAAATACGTTTGAATCAGTTCTGATGAGGTGGATGAAACTGGAGCTGATTATACAGAGTGAAGTAAGCCAGAAAGAAAAACACCAATATGGTATACTAATACATATATATGGAATTTAGAAAGATGGTAATGATAACCCTATGTGCAAGACAGCAAAGGAGACACAGATGTATAGAACAGTCTTTTGGACTCTGTGGGAGAAGACGAGGGTGAGATGATTTGAGAGAACAGCAATGAAACATGTATATTATCATATGTGAAACAGATTGCCAGTTTGATGCATGAGACAGGGTGCTCAGGGCTGGTGCACTGGGATGACCCAGAGGGATGGGATAGGGAGGGAGGTGGAAGGGGTTTCAGGATGGGGAACACATGTAAGCCCATGGCTGATTCTTATCAATGTATGGCAAAACCTACTACAATATTGTAAAGTAATTAGCCTCCAATTAAAATAAAGAAATTTTAAAAAATAAATAAAAATTAAAAAAAAGAATAGAAGTGGATAGTAGTGCTGGTTGCAAATTGCGAATGTATTTAGTGTCACTGAATTGTAAATTGAAAAGTGGCTTTAAATAGGAAGTTTTATGTTATGTATATTTTACTACAATAAAATTAAAAAATTAAAAAATGTAAAGCAGTAAATGCTGCTTTTTACAGCTTTATTGAGGTATTAGGAGAACATTTAAAGAAATATATAAAATCTCCACAAACCTAAAAGACATAAACTTAGTATTCAACAAATATTGATAATTCCTGTTTCATGAGCATAAAATAAAGTAAGCCATAAGTAAAATGAGGCAGAATTATAAGGGCATAAATGTAGACCTTGACTAGTGTAGCCTGCCAGGCTCCTTTGCCTCTAGAATTCTCCAGGGAAGAATACTGGAATGGGATGCCATTCCCTTCTCCAAGGGTTCTTCCTGACTCAGGGATCAAACCCAGGTCTTCTGAATTGCAGCAGTTAGATTCTTTACCATCTGAGACACCAAGGAAGCCCCAAATGTAGAGACTGGCTGGTAACACATCGTATGCCCACAGTAATGGCATATAGATGGAGGCATCTGATTCTCCAGTGATTTCCTCCGGTCTTCTTTCCCTTCTTTTCTCCCTCCCTGTCTCCTTCTCTCCCTTTCTTCCTGCCTTTCTCTCTCTCTCTTCCTTTTTCTCTTTTATCTCCATTATGCTGTGTACTCTGCTTTGTGATTCAGCCAAGTGCTGACATGTACTATCTCAGAGGAAAGAAAAAACAAACAAAAAACTAGCTTGGTGAATGAACTTTTTTTTCTGACACAGAGCAGAGTTAAAAGTTCACATGATGCTGTCCTCCATAAGGTGCGCATCTGTGCTAGCTGATTTATGAACTATCTAGAGAGGGTACCAGTTCTCTTCAGTTTATGTTAACATGGAATTAAATAATACAGCTGTTTAGAAATCGCTAGTTTCCATTGCTTATAAATTATTGTTAAATCCATAATATCAAAAGCACATGAGACTACCCAGTGTTCTTGTGATAAATTATACATGCACAAATACATATAGCTACATACATGTACGTTTATTTATACTTGCTTCTGTGCTGTGTTAAAAATGAAAGAAAACTTAATATTGCTGATAATTACTTGTATTACCTCAAAGTATAAGATTTAATGTTTTAGAGTTGTCAGCAGGTGCTCTGTTAATGCTGAACTGAACAATATTCTGCAGAATCTTGCTGTGCCCTTTGGAAGAAAACCAACAATAATGGAAAGGAAAATTAACTATTAAGAAAACTTGTGCATGTGTTCTTAAGAACCCAGATATTAGCATTTTCTATTTTCTTTCCCTTGCCAAAGATTACACTTTGTACCAAGGAAAGCACTGACTGAAAAAGTAGTAAGTGGCAGATATTTTCTAAAGCTCCCCTGTGATTTTACCCAGCTCGTAAAATGAAGAATTGAAGCCAGAATGCTGTACTTAATAAAATAATGTTACCCATTTTTTAAAAGTAGCTATCCTCAAGTAACTGACCTTTTTCTTTTATTTTTCTGCACTTTCTGAAAATTGTTTTTTTTTTTTTTTTCCTTAATAAGTATGTGGTAGGGTTTGTTCTCTCTTTTTCACTTTAGGTAGGATGCAGACAAAAGCAGTTTTCAGGGAACATCCCCTCTAGAAATATTAGCTGTTTTTGAAGCATATTTATTTTTCTGTTTTGGAAATACTTTAAGATTATTGGCAAGGACAATGTTATCCATTAAGAAAAGAGAACTGATTCATTCTAGGGGAGATTTTCTAAGCAGTTCCTAATTTATTGTCTTTGAAATTGAGAATTCTTCCCCTGGAAATGTTATCCAATTAAATGAAAACAAAATGAGGTAAATGAAATTTTATCATGGCATGATTATCTTGAATCCAAGAACAGCGATGGAGCAGAATAAAAAAATGAAAAATAAGTTGCCACCTCATTTTTGTCTGGGTGATACATCCTCTTCCCCAGCATCCAAATGATATGTATTGTGAAGCAATCATTAAAAAACAAAACAAAACAGATTTTAATACTTGAATGAGTACATAAGTCAACTTATAAAGCACTCATGAAAAAGATGAGTCTTACTCTTTGACACAGACACCTTCATCGTTTCCACTGAGCTTTGATTCATTTCCTCTTTATTGTGCTTCACAGGTGGAGGGTTTAACTGTGACCCCAAGAAGCTTGCATACTCTCTATAACTCAAAAGTCCATTTCATGTTTTTCCCTGTATTACACTGTGTGTGAGGATCAGGAAGGTAGGCCACCAGGTAAGAGTGCATTTGGAAATGCTTGCTGTGTGTTTCAAGTTTTCGTGTCAATGGGAGATGATGTTTGGGAAATGGAGAACAGCCTGATGGTTCTTCTTTTCAAAGAGAGTGTGGAGAGGTAGACATTGTATTATTTCATTTGATACCTTCCTTTGAGCATAGAATTCAGAAGAAGGATTTATTTGGTCATTGGACTCATTCTCTCCAGTTCAGTTCTCACCCTGAACAAGTAGTTTTGCATTTCAATAACCTCTTTTCTTGACTGAAGCAATACTTGTAGTGGTTCTTTGAGCATGGAATAAGGGGCAGCCAAAGAGGTAGTTTTGTTTTCTTGGATGTTTGTGGAATGGAAGAAAGGAGGAAATAAAAGCATCTATGTAATATGATTATGAAAGATACAGAAAAGCTGTTGGAATATCAAAAAGAGACTTGGATAAGAATGGAAGAATATTAAGACCTGTTAGCATTATGCTAGAAATTCCAGCAGCACAAGAGACAGGGTACAGAAATACGATATGGTATTTCATGACTAGATATGGGAAAAGTTGTTCAATGATACAATTTTACCTAATGAGGTTTTAATAAATGAAAATCATATTACTGGAATTTAAACTATTTTATTGACTGATCCGTGCACATAGTCCCATCATAAATGCTTCAGAATAAGAGTTTATTTGTCTTTGAAACCCAAATAATAACGTGAGAATTTTTGTTATCCATAAAAGGCAAAAGTATCTTTATTACTTTCTAGACTTCTTCTTTAAATGGGTATATAGTGTTTTAAAATACTGTGTTGGTTTCTGCTGTCTAATGAAGTCAATCGCTTATATATAGATCCCCCTCCCTCTAGGGTCTTCCTCCCACCCCACTCTGTTCCACCCATCTAAGTTCCCACAGAACAGAGCTGAGCTCCCTGCACTATGCTACAGGCTCGCAATAGCTATTTCACATATGGGAGTGGGTGTGTGTCAGTCCCAATCTCCCAAATCTTTCCATCCTCTTTCCCTCCTGCCCCATGTCTACATGTCTGTTCTCTGCTACTGTGTCTCTACTCCTACTATTACTTGTTTGTTGTTTTTGTTGTTCAGTTCCTAGGTCATGTCGACTCTTTGTGACGCCCCCTATCCTTCACAGTCTCCCAGAGGCTGCTCAAATTTACTGACACATGTCCATTAAGTCAGTGACACCATCCAACCATCTCATCCTCTGCCTCTCTCTTCTCCTTTTGCCTTCAATCTTTCCAAGCATCAAGGTCTTTTCCAGTGAATCAGTTCTTTACATCAGGTAGCCAAAGTATTGGAGCTTCAGCTACAGCATCATTCTTTCTAATTNGTGGTATTTTCATTATATGTACAATTTTTCAATTATGCAATGACAAGAGTTTGTAAAAAAAAAACTAGATATTTGTCATGAAAATGAACATTACAATAAACTGTAATTCAAGAATATGGGGGGCTCAAGAGAAATTCTTAGAATGTAATTATAGATAAAGCTAAAGAGTAGGAAAAATAAGTATGTATATGATGAAAACAGAATGGATTTTCAAAGAACAGTCAACTTCCAAACAAGAGTGCCAGTGATTTAAAGATGGAAATATTTTAAACAATCACAAAGATGTATAAAGAATATTAATAAGGATAAATAAAATGATAAAATGTACATTGTAAATNAGTATGTATATGATGAAAACAGAATGGATTTTCAAAGAACAGTCAACTTCCAAACAAGAGTGCCAGTGATTTAAAGATGGAAATATTTTAAACAATCACAAAGATGTATAAAGAATATTAATAAGGATAAATAAAATGATAAAATGTACATTGTAAATAATTTTGCATTCAGTATTTTAAACTTATATCCAAAGTAAAAAGAGAACAAAAAACCTCATTACCAGAAAAGGATGGCATATTTTTAATGAATGCCAAAAAGTACCAAACCCTACTGGGCTTTCATTTACTTCAATAAGAATGATCTTTGGATTTTTAAAGATAAAAATAATTTAAAGGAGGATTTGCAGAGCATCATCATCAACATGTTAAAATAAGTATTTTCTGTCATCTCTTCAAAGAACACTGATATAGACAAGAGAGTCTTTGTGGAAGTCAAGGAGCGCAGCAGAGAAATTCCAGCTCACCACTGGAGCAAAATATATCCAAGATCAGATGAATAAAAAGGAATTCTAAGGTGTGCTGAGATACTTGGATGTACGCTCAATAGCTCAGTCGTGTCCAACTCTTTGTGACCCCATGGACTGTAGCCTTCCAGGCTCCTCTGGCCATGAGATTTTTCAGGCAAGAATACTGGAGTGGGTTTCCATGCCCTCTTCCAGAAGATCTTTCCAATCCAGGGATCGAACCTGTGTCTCCGGCACTGCAGGTGAATTCTTTACTGCTGAGCCACTGGGGAAGCCCCATGAAACTTGAATATTCACATGCAAAAGAATGAAACTGGACCCCTATCTCATATCACTCACAAAAAATAACTCAAAATAAAGACATAAACATAAGATGTGAAACAGGAAGAAAACAGAGTCAAAGCTCCTTGAAATTGGTTTTGGGAATGACTTTCATCAAAAACATAAGTAACAGAAGCAAAAATAAACTAGCAGACTACATCAAACTGGATAACTTCTGCACAACAAAAGAAAATCAACAAAATGGAAAGGCAACAAGCAGAATGGGAAAATATATTTGCAGGCCAGATGTCTGATAACGGGCTAATACCTAAATATATATATTGAACTCATATATCTAAATGCAAAAAAAAAAAGCCCAATTTATAAATGGGTAGAAAATTTAAATAGACATTTTTCCAAAGAAAACACACAAATGGCTGACAGATATATGAAAAGATCTCAACATCATGAATCATTAAGGAAATTCAAATCAAAGCTACAAAAAGATATCATCTCATCTCTGTTAGAATGGTTTTTATCAAACAGCCTAGTGTTGGCAAAGATGTGGAGAAAAGTAAACCACTGTGACTGTTAGGAATGTAAATTTGTTCAG
>SJYW01032351.1:35408-60251 GCA_006410735.1 Raphicerus campestris | reverse complement strand
GGAAATTCAAATCAAAGCTACAAAGAGATATCATCTCATCTCTGTTAGAATGGCTTTTATCAAACAGCCTAGTGTTGGCAAAGATGTGGAGAAAAGTAAACCACTGTGACTGTTGGCAGGAATGTAAATTTGTTCAGTCACTGTAGAAAACAGTGTGGAGTTTCTTAAAAAATAAAGCTGAAAAAATGGCAATTTTGTGAGTTTATAGATGTGTTAACTAACCCTATTGTGGTAGACATTTCATTACATATATATATGTATCAAATTATCACCTTGCACATCTTAAATTTACCCATGTCATATCAATTATATCTCAATAAAGCTGAAAAAGAAAAAGAAGAAATTATTGACCCAAATATGGGGTATCTAGTGATAGAGGCAAATATTTAATTTAGGAACTTTTAATCTCAGTAGGACCGATGATTGTCACTCAGTGTTTCTAGAGAAAATTATCATTTTTCTATCTGTGAAATCATAGAGAAAAAGAAAGAAACCAGCGTAATATACATGTACACTTACTTTTTTTTCCTAAAAGAGAAAATCATGGTTTCTAAAAATTGTACAAAAGTGTACTAACAAATATTTTGTTTTCATTTATCATTAAATAATGTAAACACTGAGGCCAAAAAGAGTTCAATAAGGGCAAACCATTTCAAAGTAACCTCATTTTTCTTTAAAAATAAGGTTACTGAATTCTTAAGTGAAGTGAATAAGTTAGAAATATTATATCTTTAGTTTAGATACACATAAACTTCAAGGAAAATGTTTCACATGACATATTTACAGAAAAGATGACAAAAAGTTAATGGTGATACTGTGTGAGTGATTTGTTGCTGTTTTTCACAGCCACATCTGAATATTTTCAATTTATTTATTTGTTATCCCTGAGAAAGCTCTTGATTAACATGCCTTAGAGCAACTTCTCCCACATCATGTCTCAATATTTTTAGCCAATAATATGAATATAGATTTCATAGTTGTCAGCCAGAAATTTGAATGGTAATAAGTATTAGGTTGATCAAAATATTTATTCATGTTTTTTTTCCATGAAATGTTAAGGAAAAACCCAAGTGAACTTTCTGGTCAATCCAATATACATAAATGAAAAACAAACAAACAAAAAATACTTTTTTGAATGTGTAGAATGAAACCACAGAAGAAAGTAAGATGAGATTCTATAGAAGCAGGTCAACAGGTATTAAAATAATTAGTGAGCAACACTTAGGATGGAAAGACGCTTCAACAGATAGTTCTTCATCAAAAATAACTAAGAAACATAGAATAGGACTATGTAGAGTTAACAGAGTATCAAAATTTATACCAAAATAATTTTCTAATATTATATACTATTTGCAAGCAACAAGTTAACTTGCCATTCATGAACCCATAGCTTCATGAACTCTGATAAAAGACAAGAGATGCCTGGATCAGAGACAATGGAGANGACGCTTCAACAGATAGTTCTTCATCAAAAATAACTAAGAAACATAGAATAGGACTATGTAGAGTTAACAGAGTATCAAAAATTATACCAAAATAATTTTCTAAGATTATATACTATTTGCAAGCAACAAGTTAACTTGCCATTCATGAACCCATAGCTTCATGAACTCTGATAGAAGACAAGAGATGCCTGGATCAGAGACAATGGAGAGTTTGTTACTCATTAAGAAACAATGAAAGGAGCATCATTTTTTGCAAGTTCCTTAGGGTCCAGTTCCCACAGTGCGAGGTAAAGGGAGGTAAGTGACACCTGCATAAGAAATGGGTGGCAGTTTGGGACCGAAACCAAGTTTGTAATGAAGAGTAAACAAACAGTAAACAAACTTGCCCTTTGCCCCAGAAGGAAACATTATTTTCATTACACTGAACAGTAAACAAAATTTCCTGGCTGTGGAACAGATATAATATCTCCCAAAGCTATTTATTATATAAACATCTTTGAAAAAGTAATCTAGACAAAAGGGCAGTTAGCTCCTTTGCTTGCAAGCCATGCAGTAATGTGAGAGCCAGAGAATTAGATCTCAGTGTTAGAGCTTTCAAAACACAAGATTGGTATCAGATTTCAAATAATTATAGCTTAAGAGAACACTGTACTTGTCACATCAATTGGATTATTTTATTCAAATTTGAACACCATATTTTGAAGCACATGGTTCCCAGGTGGCTCAGTGGTATAGAATCTGCCTGCTGATGCAAGAAATGCAAAAGATGCAGGTTTGATTCCTGGGTCAGGAAGATCCCCTGGAGAAGGAAATGACAATCCACTCCAGTATTCTTGCTGGGATAATCCCATGGACAAAGAAGCCTGGCAGGTGACAGCCAATGGGGCTGCAAAGGGTCAGAAATGACTAAGTGACTGAGCACATGCACATTTGAAGCACATTAAACCAAACCAGAGGACATTCAAACAAAGATCATGGCATCTGGTCCCATCACTTAATGGGAAATAGATGGGGAAACAGTGGAAACAGAGTCAGAGTTTACTTTGGGGGGCTCCAAAATCACTTCAGATGGTGATTGTAGCCATGAAATTAAAAGATGCTTACTCCTTGGAAGAAAAATTATGGCCAACCTAGATAGCATATTCAAAAGCAGAGACATTACTTTGCCGACTAAGGTCCGTCTAGTCAAGGCTATGGTTTTTCCAGTGCTCATGTATGGATGTGAGAGTTGGACTGTGAAGAAGCCTGAGCACCGAAGAATTGATGCTTTTGAACTGTGGTGTTGGAGAAGACTCTTGAGAGTTCCTTGGACTGTAAGGAGATCCAACCAGTCCATTCTGAAGGAGATCAACCCTGGGTGTACTTTGGAAGGAATGATGCTAAAGCTGAAACTCCAGTACTTTGGCCACCTCATGCAAAGAGTTGACTTATTGGAAAATCCCTACTCTGATGCTGGGAGGGATTGGGGGCAGGAGGAAAAGTGTATGACAGAGGATGAGATGGCTGGATAGCATCACGGACTCGATGGACATGCGTCTGAGTGAACTCCAGGAGTTGGTGATGGACACGGAGGCCTGGTGTGCTGCGATTCATGGGGTCGCAAAGAGTCGGACACAACTGAGCGACTGAACTAAACTGAAAACCATCAAATAAATGAAGTTAATAGATGAAATGACTTAGGCAGAAGACCCTGGAGTGCTTTGGGTCATCAGGGAATGGCATGGATTCTAGTTACCTAGCAGAATATTCTCAAGTTTTACTGGGATCAACTTAATAGGCTTATAGTCACAATGACAATTAAGTGGGGGGACTATGGAGGAAAAATGGTTAATATGTCCCTTCAATCTGGGCCTAGAGTTAGATGTAAGTTTTAAAAATGTCTTGCCTAGGTTACTGTGATGGCTGTATTCACACTACAGGCACAACTGGTAATATATTGCTAGTAAGCAGGGAAGTCCTTAAGCATATAGATGATATTTGTGTTGGTAATTTGAGTTTCTAATCCTCAAGTAGTGTGAATTTACATGTCTTTATTATGATATCTCAATGCAAATTGATTACTGTCATTGTAATTTTAAAGATTTGTTAAATTCAAACAGTAAATAATGCAAAGATGATTTATTGAATTTTTAAAAAATATTTACTTATTGGTAAATATGTGTATGGCTTCCCTGACGGCTCAGAGGCTAAAGCGTCTGCCCGCAATGCGGGAGACCTGGGTTTGATCCCTGAGTTGGGAAGATCCCCTGGAGAAGGAAATGGCAACTCACTTCAGTATTCTTGCCTGGAGAATCCCATGGACAGAGGAGTCTGGTGAGCTACAGTTCACAGTGTCGCAGAGTCGGACACGACTGAGCGAGCGACTTGCTGCTGCTGCTGCTAAGTCACGTCAATCATGTCCGACTCTGTGTGACCCCATAGACGGCAGCCTACCAGGCTCCTCCATCCATGCGATTTCCCAGGCAAGAACACTGGAGTGGGTTGCCATTTCCTTCTCCAGTGCAAGAAAGTGAAAAGTGAAAGTGAAGTTGTTCAGTCGTGTCCTACTCTTTGCGACNCTGATCTCATTCAGAATGGACTGGTTGGTTCTCTTGCATATCTGAGGTTACTGATATTTCTCCTGGCAATCTTGATTCCAGCTTGTGCTTCTTCCAGCCCAGCATTTCTCATGATGTACTCTGCATATAAGTTAAATAAGCAGGGTGACAATATACAGCATTGATGTACTCCTTTTCCTCTTTGGAACCAGTCTGCTGTTCCATGTCCAGTTCACATGTGTAGTGATGGCTATATAGATAAAAGCATAATTATGTTAATTTAGAAAAAAATTGATTAATAAATAAATGTGATGTGAATAAGAAATGTTTAAAAACAAAAAAGAAAAGCATAAATTTAAAGGTTTAGGAATAGTATTCTAAGATATAACTTGAATATACTCAAATCTGTTCTTTTTCAACAAAGCAAGTATAATAGTCCAACAGTTTGATTATCCTTCCTAACAAATGTCATAAAAAAGAAAAGATTTAGCAAAGATTGGACTATTTTAGACACCAAAAGGTCTATTTGATACTTACTCTCTTAATTATTTTAAATGTAAAGGAATACAACGAACATAACAGTTATTTTGGAGATGACAAAGTAAATTATTTCAAAAATTGCAGGTAATTACCTCAGTGATAGCAGACATGCTAATTTCTATTGTGGTTTTTTTATTCTACATTTTACAAAGTTTTCTTCTTTAAAAAAAAAAAACCAAATAAGGTTTTTTATCCTCCAAATATAGTGCTGAAACTTAAATTTTATTAATATTTAGAAAATGTGCCCAGCCAATCTAATTACTATGTAACTCATATTAGATAATTTGTGAACCACATCTCAACATTTTTTTCTTTAAAATTACTTTAAAATTGTTTCTTAATAATATATACATACATTAATCAGAACACTTCACTGTTTACTGTTCAGTGAATGCAAGTTCAGGTGGCCTGATGCACAGTGAGGCTGAACAAATTGAAACATCAGAGTCTGGAACAGAAAAGTTTCATTGCAGGGTAAAGCAAGGAGAATGGGAGGTTTGTGCTGACAAACCCAAACTCCCCAATGCTTTTCAGGAGAAGTTTATATAGGCACAATTTGGGGTAAAGTATGCAGAGTGTGTGTTTTTTTTTTTCTGATTGGTTGATGGTGAGATAAGACACAGTGTTCCAGGACCTTCAATTATTGACCTCCTGGTTTAAGTGAATGTGGGATCTCAGCATATAGTTATCATCTTCCACCTTGTTGGAGGGTCTTAGTTTCTGCAGAACTCAAAAATATCCTATGAAAAGAAATTAAGATTCTGCTTTCATCCCTGCTATATCTTGTTTTTTCATTGCTCCTCCTTTGGTTTTGCATTCTCTTATTTTCCCCAATTAGCAACTGTTTGAGCTGGCCCTTTGGTACTCAGGGAAGGTCTGGGGGCTGAAGTCTTTTTCCTAAAAATAAGAATTGGAGGGGGCACATACAATTAAAAAGAACCATATGCTGTAACTAAAGATCCTCAGTGCTGCAACTGAATCCTGGCACAGCCAAGTTTAAAAAAGAAGAGAGAGAAAGAAAGAAACAAGCAGCATAGAAAGAATCTGAATACAAAAGATGGAATTTTGGTCGGTGTTGGGATCATTTGGTATCCTCTGAGTGTTGGTGGTTAAAAAAATCTGTATCTGTGTAGAGGTTAATGTAACTGTGCACCCAAAATGGTGAATTTTGCTGTATATAAATTTTGAAAAGGAAAAATAAATGGATAGAAACAAATAAATCATTATCAATCTACAATAGGTATGTGTCTGTGCACAGTCATGTCCAATTCTTTGCAACCCCATGGAGTCTTTGTAGCCTGCCAGGCTCCTCTGTCTGTGGAATTTTCCAGGCAAGAATATTGGAGTGGGTTGCCATTTCCTACTCCAAGGGATCTTCTTGACCTAGGGATAGAACCTGTGTCTCTGTGTCTCCTGCATTGGCGGGTAGATTCTTTACCACTGCACCACCTGGGAAGCCCTACAAAAGGTATAGCAAATTAATAATTAACAATGTCATTGGGAACCAATTTTTTTTAGCATGAGTAATAGATACAAATGTAAAATCATCCAAGTTAACGAAAATCTCAGAAATATTAATTTTGAATAGGAAATATCATTATGCACTCAATTTTTTTTTCTAAAAATCTGTATCTTATTGTCTAGAGGCTATGAAAACTAATTAGTAATAAAACATATAGCAGTTAGATTGCAACTTCCACATAGAATTTCATGTAAAAACAAACCAGGGTCCCTGAAGAAACAGCTGATTTCAGGTCTATGACAGAAAAGAGATGAAAGAAGTCCATAAAATTTGAACCAGAAAGCAAATAATCTATCAGAAATGTATGGGATTATGTTAGGACACCAGAGTCAACTTGAATGGCTACACTGGCCAAAGATGGGACAACATGAGCATCAAATCCATGGTTCTCAGTGGTTGCTTTATATATACACATATATGTATATATACACATATATATATACATATATATGTAAGTTCATGAGTCATTATGTTACTCAAAAAATAAGAATTAAGATATAAAAAGGGAATTACTAATAAATTTGGCTATTGTACAACAGCTTATTCTGAAAGCTAGAGTATTTGTGGAAAGACAAACTTCAATCTTTCTTTTTCTATATGAATTTCCTCCCAGGGTAACCAAATCTATGATATAATGTGATGAAGTGAAGTTCTTCCTTGGAGAACTCCAGTTAACAAATGCCAAGAACTAGAAAGGGTCTGAGATTTTACTCTACTTTCAGGCTTAGAATTTAGCTTGCCACAGTTTTGTGCATGCTGGCAGAACACATGAAACTTCTGAGTAATAGCAAAAGGACGGTTCATTACTCATATCAATAGTATTATAGTAGCCATTTTCTTCCACTGATTCCCCAAACTTCAAATCTCACAGAGTTGTGTGATGAAGTCAGATAATGTTAGCTATTTAGTGAATTGTGTTAAGGGAAAGGGACACTAAGCTCTAGAAACAATGATCTTTTATAATGGATTTCAAACAAACTTCTTCAGTTTTTCTCCAGATGAACTCGTTTTCTTTGTTAACCTGCTACTGCTTCTAAGTCACTTCAATCGTGTCCAACTCTGTGTGACCCCATAGACAGCAGCCCACCAGGCTCCCCCGTCCTTGGGATTCTCCAGGCAAGAACACTGGAGTGGGTTGCCATTTCCTTCTCCAATGCGTGAAAGTGAAAAGTGAAAGTGAAGTTGCTCAGTCATGTCCAACTCTTAGTGACCCCATGGACTGCAGCCCACCAGGCTCCTCCGCCCAGGCAAGAGTACTGGAATGGGGTGCCATTGCTTTCTCCATCTTTGCTAACCTGGATGGCTTCTGCTCAAGGGTGACTTGCCATCTCTGTCTCCTGAACTTGTTCATTAAACATATATCTTTAGGGATATTCTACAGCAAAAGTCATCGGTGTCACTACTTTCAATATGTGGAACAAAGCAAGAGACCCATGGAGTACTGACTCCCAAAAGTCAACACAGAAGAAAAATGAAATTAGGAAATCACCATTTTGCAACTTCTAATAAAATAATGTATCTTATCAGTGGATATTGAAAATGATTAAGATGATGGTTGATAAGAAACCTATAATTCATGGATTAGGCTGACAAACCTAAGTTTATTGACCAAACTTAAAATCNAAGATATAAAAAGGGAATTACTAATAAATTTGGCTATTGTACAACAGCTTATTCTGAAAGCTAGAGTATTTGTGGAAAGACAAACTTCAATCTTTCTTTTTCTATATGAATTTCCTCCCAGGGTAACCAAATCTATGATATAATGTGATGAAGTGAAGTTCTTCCTTGGAGAACTCCAGTTAACAAATGCCAAGAACTAGAAAGGGTCTGAGATTTTACTCTACTTTCAGGCTTAGAATTTAGCTTGCCACAGTTTTGTGCATGCTGGCAGAACACATGAAACTTCTGAGTAATAGCAAAAAGGACGGTTCATTACTCATATCAATAGTATTATAGTAGCCATTTTCTTCCACTGATTCCCCAAACTTCAAATCTCACAGAGTTGTGTGATGAAGTCAGATAATGTTAGCTATTTAGTGAATTGTGTTAAGGGAAAGGGACACTAAGCTCTAGAAACAATGATCTTTTATAATGGATTTCAAACAAACTTCTTCAGTTTTTCTCCAGATGAACTCGTTTTCTTTGTTAACCTGCTACTGCTTCTAAGTCACTTCAATCGTGTCCAACTCTGTGTGACCCCATAGACAGCAGCCCACCAGGCTCCCCCGTCCTTGGGATTCTCCAGGCAAGAACACTGGAGTGGGTTGCCATTTCCTTCTCCAATGCGTGAAAGTGAAAAGTGAAAGTGAAGTTGCTCAGTCATGTCCAACTCTTAGTGACCCCATGGACTGCAGCCCACCAGGCTCCTCCGCCCAGGCAAGAGTACTGGAATGGGGTGCCATTGCTTTCTCCATCTTTGCTAACCTGGATGGCTTCTGCTCAAGGGTGACTTGCCATCTCTGTCTCCTGAACTTGTTCATTAAACATATATCTTTAGGGATATTCTACAGCAAAAGTCATCGGTGTCACTACTTTCAATATGTGGAACAAAGCAAGAGACCCATGGAGTACTGACTCCCAAAAATCAACACAGAAGAAAAATGAAATTAGGAAATCACCATTTTGCAACTTCTAATAAAATAATGTATCTTATCAGTGGATATTGAAAATGATTAAGATGATGGTTGATAAGAAACCTATAATTCATGGATTAGGCTGACAAACCTGTTTATTGACCAAACTTAAAATCGCTGAATATGAAATATGCAGACATAATTTATCTACTTGTGTGATGTAATTGGAAATATGAAGCAACACCTCTATTGGATTCTTGCAAAAACGATTGAACCAGAATATTAGCAATGTTCTAATTGCTAATACTAATAAAAGTCTAACTAGTTCATGGGAGAAAATAAGGGGAAAAAACATATTTATATGTTTAAAAACATGATGATCTAATTACGAGAAAGTGGAAAATTCTGTCCCAGTTTCATTAATGTATAGATAACATTTTAAAAAGTCTTGTGGAAGGAAAGTTTTTTGTAATTAAGAGATAGAGTAACTAAATGTAATATGTATATAGTATTACAGGATGTTCTAATTTTTTGAACAACAGAAAAGTAAGATGGTTTTGAGAATTACAGTAATTTGATTATAATCTAGGTGCTAAATACAAAAGAATTATAAATAATTATATTAGATCTGCCATGGCTTTAAAGGTCTTTATTTTTTTTTAAGATATCCTGATATACAGATAATAATATTCTTGGGATTTATTTTAAAATATTTCAACAGAGAAATAAGGCAAGAGAGGGAGGAAAGAAGGAAGAGAACAAGGAAGGAAGGAAAGGAGTGAGGGAAGAAGGAAGGGAGGGAGGGAGAAAAGGAAACAAGGAAAACATTTTCTGTAAAAGTTGGCAAACATTTCTGAAACAAGAGCTTAGCTGCTATTATTTGCCTTGAAAATGTTTTTGGAAGGAAAATTTTCCCTTTTATGACTTGAAATCCACCTTAATTTTTTTTTTTAATAAGTTATAAGAGGATTTGTACACAGTGTTACAGTCTGGAGGAAAAAAGAACAAAACCCTAAAAGTATGGCATAAGTACTGATATTACAGCCAAATTCTATACAGTTTACAGTTTTTCCAGCTATCAGACTGCTAAAGACAAATTTGAAAGGCACAGAAGTGGAAAGCAGCCCAGACTTACTGATTTTAAACAAAAAGACAACACAGTTGTATGGGGATTAAATCAGGAAAAAGAAAAANGTCTGGAGGAAAAAAGAACAAAACCCTAAAAGTATAGCATAAGTACTGATACTACAGCCAAATTCTATACAGTTTACAGTTTTTCCAGCTATCAGACTGCTAAAGACAAATGTGAAAGGCACAGAGGTGGAAAGCAGCCCAGACTTACTGATTTTAAACAAAAAGACAACACAGTTGTATGGGGATTAAATCAGGAAAAAGAAAAATGCACGACAACCATTTTGTAAGAAGTGAAAACATGTTTAGAATCCATTAAATCCACTTTTTAAAGGAAAGTGTACAGGTTTCAAGGACAGAGCTCTGCTTTGATAATGCATCATTGTTAAATTCCCAGGGTCTGTATAAATTTTGTAAACCCCTCTANAAAAAGAAAAATGCACGACAACCATTTTGCAAGAAGTGAAAACATGTTTAGAATCCATTAAATCCACTTTTTTAAGGAAAGTGTACAGGTTTCAAGGACAGAGCTCTGCTTTGATAATGCATCATTGTTAAATTCCCAGGGTCTGTATAAATTTTGTAAACCCCTCTAGTTTACAAATTAAATGTTGATTTATTTTTTTGCAATAATAATGTATGTCAAACTAATAAGAAAATTAAGGAGAAGGTGACATCAGGGTGTGGATATTTCCACATATTAGCAGCAAGGTTAACCAGTCATTTAGAAATTTAAGAAGAGGGAGCTGAAAAAAGATGGCGGAGGAATAGGAGAGGGGAGAACACTCCCTCCCTCACTACTTCATCAAAAGAACATTTCAAGCTGAATAAACTCCACAAAACAACTTCTGAATGCTGGCAGAGGACATCAGGCATCCAGCAAAGCAGATCATTGGCTACAAAAACAGCCGTGTCTAGGTCGAACCTGGGAAGCACGGACGGCAACATGACAGGAAGGAAAAATGGGTGATTAAAACCAAGGGAATACGAATCCNAAGCTCCTGTGATGAGCATTTTTCCCTTTCTGAGCTGGTGATGCCTCCTGTCTTTATGAAACATGTGTGGGTGCGTGCAAAGTGCTTCAGACATGTTTGACTCTTTGTGACCCTATGGACCACGAGATTCCTCTGTCCATGGGATTCTCTAGACATGAATACTGGAGCAGGTTGCCATGCCCTCCTCTAGGGGATCTTTCCAGCCCAGGGATTCAACCCATGTCTTTGATGTCTCCTGCATTGGCAGCCTTCTTCTTTACCACTAGCACCACTTGGAAAGCCCCCTTGATGAGGCAAACACACTCAATGGATTTATGCTAACTTGCTTCTTTCTTTCCAAAAGAGAGAACTGGACCAAATGCTATTCTGATTCTGGCCACAAGAGTTGTTAAGCCTGAAGAGAGTAGTGCAAATCCTTGCTTCTATTTTCCAGCAGGATTGTTCTTTGGTTACTCCAAATATATGGGTTGCTTCTATTCAGTAGGGCAGCCTTTGCCGTATTTAGGTGGTCCTTCTCCATGAGTCCTAATGTTCATAAGTAGCTTTATTAAGGTGTGTTTCTCTTGTGTATGAATTTTAGCTTCAGAGTACTTCAGTTGATTGAAGTGCCCCATCCATCACAGAAGATTTTACTTTTCTCAGTAAGTTCTTATTGGCTGCTTCTTCAGCATATGCCTTGTAGGCTTTTAGAGGGCTCCACACTTAAATTATATATCACTTTGGTATTTAAATCAATGAATTTAAATTACTGTATAATGGTTACTTTCAATATGCCTTCACTTAAGGAAGATGATATAATTAAACATGTTTGTTTGATCAGGTCTTGCAAATGAACCTATACATTTGCATTAGGTCTCTATGAGATGAGTTAATTCCCTTGAGTTTTTTCTACCATTTAGAAAATGTTGTCAGTTCTACGTTTCAATCACAGTCTTTCCTCCCTCCCTTTCTCATTTCCTCAATCTTTTCCCTCTTTTTACCTCTTTTCTTACCTCTTTCTCCCTAGCTCCATACCTACCTTTTTTTTTTCCTTCCTCTATTTTATGCTTATAGTGTACTCAATTGGAGGAGGCACTGGCGACCCACTCCAGTACTCTTGCCTGGAAGATCCCATGGATGGAGGAGCCTGGTAGGCTGCAGTCCATGGAGTCGATAAGAGTTGGGCACAACTGAGTGACTTCACTTTCATGCATTGGAGAAGGAAATGGCAACCCATTCCAGTGTTCTTGCCTGGAGAATCCCAGGGACAGGGGAACCTGGTGGGCTGCCATCTACAGGGTTGCACAGAGTCGGACGCAACTGAAGTGACTTAGCAGCAAAAGCAGCAGTGTACCCAATACTACTCTAAATACTCAAAATAAGGTATCGGATAACTTAGACACTGATCTGACTTGTATTTCGAAACAGATACCAATTAAACTTGCTTTCTTCCTGTGCCCAGGGAACTTGCAGTATTGGTCAGGGAGGTTTAGTGGAAGTTGAAGAAGAAAATTATTTCAAAGAAAACCAGGATGTCCTAAGCTATCAAGAAGTTGAGATGAATGAGAATTATAAACAACTAACCTAGGAGACTTCATATATGGTATTTATCATCACAAGTTCAGTTGGGGACATTTTACACATCTGTGCTTTCATATTCTAATTTTTCATTGTACTTTCCTGAATATATGGCATATAGTTATAAAAACTGCTTCATGTCTACCATTTTATCAGCTGTGTAATATCTCTGTTTGTTTCTAATTTGTTGACTTTTCTCCTTATCATGGGCTATATATCCTTGCTTCTTTTACTGCCTAGCAATTTTTTATTGGATGCTAGAGATTATGATTTTACCCTTTTGAGAGATGATTAATTATGTATTCCTCTAATTTTGAGCTGGGATACAATTAACTTTGTTGGAAACAGTTTAATCCTTTAAAGGCTTACTTTTGAGATTTGTTATGTGGGACCAGAGCACTTTTAAGTCTAGGGTTAATTTAGCTCCATTATTGAGGCAAAATATTCACCTTCTGAGTACTCTACCTAATGGCCTGTATATTATAAGTTTTTCCACTCTATGTGATAGTTTCCTAACTATTCTCGGCTCTTTGTGAGCTCTGAAGACTGTGTCACCTAGTCCTGCTTGGTGGTTCTTTCCCAGGCTACACTGACCCGTACTCCACTGAAAACTCAAGGGGAAGCTTCTGAAAGTCTCCAGAGCTTGAGATCTTTCCAGGCAGCTGTCTCTGTTCGTAGTACTTTTCTTTTTATGTGGCTCTTCCCTTCCTATCAAGAAATCTCTTTGGATTATATTCTACAAATTCTTGCCAACTTATCCTCCTGCATTCTCAACTGTATCTCAATTTAGGAAGTCTTTTGGCCTCTGCCTAGGTTCCCCCTTGTTCTGTGTGGCCTGGAAAAGTTGGGGCAATAATTTCATTATCTGGTTTGTTTCCCTTATCTCAGGCATCAATGCCTTGTGCTGAAAGCATTGCTATTTACATTGTGTCCAACTGTTTTAGTTGTTTAAGAAGGTATATTTAGTCCTGTTACTCCATATTGACCAGAAGCCTCATAGCAAGTAGTTATAGCTAAGTTCATTTAAAATCAGTAACTTACTTAAAAAATCATATATTTAGTACAGGTAGAGGGAAATCGCAACCCACTCCAGGAGTCTTGCCTAGAGAATCCCATGGACAGAGGAGCCTGGCAGGCTACAGTCCATGAGGTCTCAAGAGTTGGACATGACTTAACGACTATATCACTACTACCAGAGGCAAAAGGCAAACCCTGATCTCTTATACAGAACTTCATATCGATTTTTCTCTTGTGTTTGACCACATTCTAGATCTTACAGAGTAACCTTTCTAACAGGTGATTTCTAACAGATCAGAAGTAAGTGGTGGGAACTGTAGGTGGTAAATGTAAACATTTTTTCCACAAGGTTGAACGTGAAGATAAAGAAAACAACCTGAAAGAGAGAAATTGAAGCCTCAAGAGAGTGTGTCAAGACTGAGAGAAACTTGTATTTGATATATAGTTGCTCTCAATCTGATGGCTCCCTAGTAATAAAGAGAGATCAACAGTACACAACCAACCCAGGGCTTAAAAGACTAAAGAGGAAGAAAGAATCTTATGAAAAGTGTGTCAGAAAATGCTTGCTGGAGAAGGCAAGGCTTAAGCAAATCCCTGAAATGCTCATCAAGGACACAGAAAAATAAAAGGCACTAGGGACTTCACTTTAGTGGGAGAAGGATGAAGGCAAGGGACCTGAAACTGTATAAGCTGTGTTTGCAGGACAGTGAGAGGATCAATGAAGATAGAGCAGAGAATTTTGTTCACACTCTCATTTCCTAGATTTCACTCCAAGAAATGTATCCATAGGATATATATCCATAGAATGACAAATTAGGACAGCCATTGGCTTGTCTAATCCTCTCCTCATACACGCATTGTCAGCTATCACCCAATATAATTTACACCCCTATAATTTACACTCAAGTGTAGGGGAACTTGAAAGGTGTTGGTGGGAACCATTAGGACTATAAGGTGAACAATGTATACTTGATAATTTTGTCTATGAATAAATGAGCTCAGTTTTCCTCATCACAGGTATATGAAGAATATTTCCCTTTTGTCTCTGTTCCAAATTATTCTCAAGAGAAACACCCCATCTTGCCATCCTTTTCCAGATTTATTTAAGCCATTACTCCTCCAGAAACAAATCTTCACCTTCTGTGGGGGGAAAAAATGGAGCTCTGAGCTATATGTAGAGATGAAGATACAGTCAGTTTCACTCTTGGACTTTTATCTAATGTTTAGCTACAACAACTTTTCCTTTCCACACACATACCACCAGATAATCATAATATAATTGATGTTTGACAATGCATATGGATCAAAGAACAAGTTTGCTTGTTCTAGGCTACAGTACCTAAACAAAAGAAGAAAATGAAAATGAAAAAAATTTCAACTGGAAGNATCTCTTTGGATTATATTCTACAAATTCTTGCCAACTTATCCTCCTGCATTCTCAATTGTATCTCAATTTAGGAAGTCTGTTGGCCTCTGCCTAGGTTCCCCCTTGTTCTGTGTGGCCTGGAAAAGTTGGGGCAATAATTTCATTATCTGGTTTGTTTCCCTTATCTCAGGCATCAATGCCTTGTGCTGAAAGCATTGCTATTTACATTGTGTCCAACTGTTTTAGTTGTTTAAGAAGGTATATTTAGTCCTGTTACTCCATATTGACCAGAAGCCTCATAGCAAGTAGTTATAGCTAAGTTCATTTAAAATCAGTAACTTACTTAAAAAATCATATATTTAGTACAGGTAGAGGGAAATCGCAACCCACTCCAGGAGTCTTGCCTAGAGAATCCCATGGACAGAGGAGCCTGGCAGGCTACAGTCCATGAGGTCTCAAGAGTTGGACATGACTTAACGACTAAATCACTACTACCAGAGGCAAAAGGCAAACCCTGATCTCTTATACAGAACTTCATATCGATTTTTCTCTTGTGTTTGACCACATTCTAGATCTTACAGAGTAACCTTTCTAACAGGTGATTTCTAACAGATCAGAAGTAAGTGGTGGGAACTGTAGGTGGTAAATGTAAACATTTTTTCCACAAGGTTGAACGTGAAGATAAAGAAAACAACCTGAAAGAGAGAAATTGAAGCCTCAAGAGAGTGTGTCAAGACTGAGAGAAACTTGTATTTGATATATAGTTGCTCTCAATCTGATGGCTCCCTAGTAATAAAGAGAGATCAACAGTACACAACCAACCCAGGGCTTAAAAGACTAAAGAGGAAGAAAGAATCTTATGAAAAGTGTGTCAGAAAATGCTTGCTGGAGAAGGCAAGGCTTAAGCAAATCCCTGAAATGCTCATCAAGGACACAGAAAAATAAAAGGCACTAGGGACTTCACTTTAGTGGGAGAAGGATGAAGGCAAGGGACCTGAAACTGTATAAGCTGTGTTTGCAGGACAGTGAGAGGATCAATGAAGATAGAGCAGAGAATTTTGTTCACACTCTCATTTCCTAGATTTCACTCCAAGAAATGTATCCATAGGATATATATCCATAGAATGACAAATTAGGACAGCCATTGGCTTGTCTAATCCTCTCCTCATACACGCATTGTCAGCTATCACCCAATATAATTTACACCCCTATAATTTACACTCAAGTGTAGGGGAACTTGAAAGGTGTTGGTGGGAACCATTAGGACTATAAGGTGAACAATGTATACTTGATAATTTTGTCTATGAATAAATGAGCTCAGTTTTCCTCATCACAGGTATATGAAGAATATTTCCCTTTTGTCTCTGTTCCAAATTATTCTCAAGAGAAACACCCCATCTTGCCATCCTTTTCCAGATTTATTTAAGCCATTACTCCTCCAGAAACAAATCTTCACCTTCTGTGGGGGGAAAAAAATGGAGCTCTGAGCTATATGTAGAGATGAAGATACAATCAGTTTCACTCTTGGACTTTTATCTAATGTTTAGCTACAACAACTTTTCCTTTCCACACACATCCCACCAGATAATCATAATATAATTGATGTTTGACAATGCATATGGATCAAAGAACAAGTTTGCTTGTTCTAGGCTACAGTACCTAAACAAAAGAAGAAAATGAAAATGAAAAAAATTTCAACTGGAAGAATCATCTACTTTTTTTTTTTTTAACATAGAGCTAACTGACTCTTTTGGAGGGAGAGTATTTCAGGTAGACTAGAGTCTTGAGAAATTAGTCTAGTTTTAGGAAGTAATTTCTATTGGTTTAAGAAAATCAGTCACCTGTCTTTAGACTCTGGAACCCATTCCTTTTGTGAGGGGGCCATACTTTTTGCAAAGCAGTCAGCAGAGTCATAACTAAGGGTGAGGAGGGAAGGGAGAGGCAAGGCAGACCACCTGGAGAAGAGAGGAGGTGTTAATGAATGGTGTGATCACTCAGAGTGATTGAGCAGAACTCTCAGAGTATTGTGCAGAGAAACAAAGCCAGGAACAAAACAGTCTCAACCTAGGGAATTGAGTGCTGGGTTTGACTGAGAGTATAGTAAGTGTCTATCTCCTGTAAAGGTAGGTAAGTGGATCTAATTCTCTGCAGAGGTTTTTTTGTTTGTTTGTTTGTTTCTTTTTCCCCCCTGAGTTAGAAGAACATGCTAGAGCCAAAGATAAATTAGTTGGTACAAAGTTCACAAACTTGAATACAGGTACCCTTCATTCATATAATACCCAGATTATTTTCTAATGCTGAGTGTATATGACTTGTGTGTGTGTGTATGTACACTAAATTGCTGTAGTTGTGTCCAACTCTTTGTGACACCATGGACTGTAGCCTGCAGGGCTCCTCTATCCATGGAATACTCCAGGCAAGAATAGTGGAGTGGGTTGCATGCACTCTTCCAAGGGATCTTCTCAGCACAGGGATAGAACCCACTTCTCCTGGGGCTCCTGCATGCAGACAGATTCTTTGCTGCTGAGCCACCAGGGAAGCCTATAAATGACTTTAAAGAGACTCCAAATAATTAGCATGCCTATGGTATCCCATACCAATAGCAGTGTCCAGACCTGCCTTTCTCTTTCTCTCTCTCTCTTTTTGGCCGTGCCACATAGCTTGCAGGATCTTAGTTCCTTGACTAGGGATCATACCCAGGCCCGTGATAGTGAAAGCCCTGAGTCTTAATCACTTGACAGCCAGGGAGTTCTCCCTGCCTTTCTCATGTAATTATAGTGATGAAAAGAGGTCTTTGTGGGGATAGGTACAATCTAGCTTTGACTAACAGCACCTGACTCTCAAGACAAAAGGTATTCCAATCTGGCAAGAGAAATTATACCCAGTTCCATTCACCCGGAGTATTTAACGCTCAACTCTGCCCAGAAAGAATCTTGTTGAATATAATATATTAGGTTTCCCATTAGAAGACATTGTCTAACTGAAGATTGGACATGATTATGAGAAAGAATTGTGCACATAAAGAAAGAGTTGAGCAGTAGCCAGATATTCTATGTATTTTTCATTTATGACATGAAATATGACATGACTTATAAAGGAGTACTAGAAATATATATCAGATGCTGCGTAAAGAATAAACTGAGTGCAATGAATTTTATTTTGTGAGAGCACACTTACAATTTTGATTTCTTTGAAATTATCAGAGAGAAAAAGTACATAGTAAAACAAAGGCCAGTTCCATCCAAGAAAAGTAGCTCCAGTCAGTCATATATTTTGATGTATGCCTCCTTTCCTTTAAGCTTCAATCTCATGTATGTTTTACCTTCTAGTATTTAGCACATGATGAAGTTTAACAAGGGCCTCCCTGGTGGCTCAGAGGTTAAAGTGTCTGCCTCCAATGCGGGAGATCCGAGTTCGATCCCTGGGTTGGGAAGATCCCCTAGAGAAGGAAATGGCAATCCACTCCAGTATTCTTGCTTGGAGAATCCCATGGACGGAGTAGTAGGTTATAGTCCACAGGGTCGCAAACTTTACCACGATGTCACCATGACCACCAAAGTACATTTTCAGAGATAGTTAGATGGAGATGGGGTTAAATCATATAAAGTAGAACCATGCAAAGACATTAGTAGTCATTTTTAGAAAGTTCTACTTAGTTGAAATACTTTGATTATATTGATTCAGAAGCTTAATCAGGACAACAATGTGGAAGATAAAATGGGCATATTTTATATTCTTTGACTTGTTGGAAATTTTGGAATCAACGTTTTTTGTAGTGAAATTGTTGAAAACTGCTATTTTTCTTTTATTGTATAAGAAACACAGTTGAGTAGATTTATATAAAAGTATAGCTGTTAAGCTGATAGTGAAATAAAATGCTTTTAAAAATGTTGAGGTTTTAGATGGACTTCTCTAAATATTAAAATGTGGGAAAAGGAGATCAGGAAGGTACTCTTTAGCAGGATTATAAGGAATACATAATCAAAAATCATGTGGACTCTAGAAAAATAGAACAATAAGCTTATTTGAAAAGCAGAAGTAGAGATACAGATATAGAGAACAAGCATATGGGCACGAAGGAGGGGAGGGAGGTGGGATAAACTGGGAGATCAAGATTGATACATACACACTACCATGTACAAAAGAGATAACTAATGAGAACCTACTGTATAGCACAGGAGGAAAAAAGGCACAATCTGTTTGTAAGTCATGTATTAAGTTTAAAAATGCATTCCAATATATGTTAGGTACAGACAATTACTGACTTCACTTTCACTTTTCACTTTCATGCATTGGAGGAGAAAATGGCAACCCACTCCAGTGTTCCTGCCTGGAGAATCCCAGGGACGGGGGAACCTGGTGGGCTGCCGTCTATGGGGCAGCACAGAGTCGGACATGACTGAAGTGACACAGCAGCAGCAGCAGCAGACAATTACTATTTGATTCCACTTATACAAGATACCTAGAATAGACAAATTCATACAGTCAGAAAAAAACAATGGAAAATGCCAGGGGTGAAGTGTGGGGAAATAGGGAGTTAGTGTTTAATGGGGACAGAGTTTCTGTTCTANTGTTCCTGCCTGGAGAATCCCAGGGACGGGGGAACCTGGTGGGCTGCCATCTATGGGGCAGCACAGAGTCGGACATGACTGAAGTGACGCAGCAGCAGCAGCAGCAGCAGTAGCAGCAGCAGCAGCAGCAGCAGCAGCAGACAATTACTATTTGATTCCACTTATAAAAGATACCTAGAATAGACAAATTCATACAGTCAGAAAAAACAATGGAAAATGCCAGGGGTGAAGTGTGGGGAAATAGGGAGTTAGTGTTTAATGGGGACAGAGTTTCTGTTCTAGGAAGGTGAAAAATTTTAGATGGATGCTGGTGAGAGTTGGACAATAATGTGAATATACTTAGTGTCACTGAACCGTACATTTAAATATGATACTCTTGCCTGGAAGATCCCATGGACGGGGAAGCCTGATGGGCTGCAGTCCATGGGTCACTAAGACTGAGTGACTTCACTTTCACTTTTCAGTTTCATGCATTGGAGAAGGAAATGGCAACCCACTCCAGTGTTCTTGCCTGGAGAATCCTAGGGATGGGGGAGCCTGGTGGGCTGCCGTCTATGGGGTCGCACAGAGTTGGCCACGACTGAAGTGACTCAGCAGCAGCAGCAGTATGTTTTATATTATATGGCTTTGACTGTGTGGATCACAATAAAATGTGGAAAATTCTTCAAGAGATGGGAATACCAGACCACCTAACCTGCCTTTTGAGAAATCTGTATGCAGGTNGCCACGACTGAAGTGACTCAGCAGCAGCAGCAGTATGTTTTATATTATATGGCTTTGACTGTGTGGATCACAATAAAATGTGGAAAATTCTTCAAGAGATGGGAATACCAGACCACCTAACCTGCCTTTTGAGAAATCTGTATGCAGGTTGGGAAGCAACAGTTGGAACTGGACATGGAACAACAGACTGGTTCCAAATAGGAAAAGGAGTACATCAAGGTTGTATATTGNAGGTTCTTTACCATCTGATTCATCACCAGGGGGTATATTGGTACTTTAGATGTTGGTACTTTAGATGATACACTGTTATAACAGTCTTAATAAAATGCATGGGTATGACCTGGTTGATTTTTTTAGAGGATGGAGGGCAGGTCAGCTGTTTGGTATCCCACAGGTGGGCTGAATTGCATTGACCAGGTTAATGGGATGTTTCCTTCCTACTGTTCACATTCCGTGTTGTTTAGGGGGATGGAGGCATAGTTTGAAACAGGGCACCAGTGGGTAAGGTTGTGAGAACAGAATACCCCTATGCATAGAAGAGGTAGGAAGGATCTCTGGTGTACTTATACCTCTGGGAGTTCACAGGGCTTGTGAAACAAAAGGTGTTTGTGCAGTTTAACATAGCATACCCACTTCTTGGATCCAGTTGTAAGGGGGAGTCAGGTTAAAGTATTTGAGTAGCCCACTGGAAGGATCAAGTGTGACTAGCAGCTGTCAGGGGGTGGCAACTGTCCCTAATTTAGATCATTATTCACCATTGGAACCAGCAGATTCAGAAATCTAAGAAGGGGGTGAGTATCTAGTTGGAGTGTTGACAGGATTTTCAGCATTCTTTTAAATGTTCCCTTTTGAACCAGCACTGACAAAGGAGCTGCTTCCCCGGTAGGGGTGGCTCAGCTAAACTGTAAAATGCAAGCAAGAGTACAATAGCAAAACAGGCAAAAATAAGAATCTAACACATCACATGTTTTTATTTATCTGTTGATGTCTATCTTTCTAATAGGTCTCTGGTTTTCTACCACCTCACAGGTGTATTTTTCCCCTGTTTTGACCTACAGGGATTTTGGAGATAAAAGCTTTAGTCTGAACAAATGTACCCAACTAGATATCCCTTGCAGTTCAATGGAAGTGAGTGTGACTAAAATTACTCTATAGGAGCCCTTCCATTTCAGCAACAGTTGGTTGTCAAGAGACCTCGCTTTCCAAGATTTGAGAAGAACTTTGTCCCTGGAGTTAATTTGTGAAGAAAATGCCCCTTCTGCTGTATTTTTACTGGGAGCTGGCAGCACCTTGCTGGCATAGCCCTCCACTGCCCTCTGAACATGTCCTAGATTAATAACATATCACAGGGGCTGGCTCTCTTCCTCATCTAAAAGAATGTCAATATCAAGCAAAGGTTTCCCATCAGTCATTTCAACTGGACTAAGCCCCAGAATACTCCTGGGGGCTCCATGGACTCTGAGGATTGCCATAGGAAATGCATTGGTTTAAAGTTCATGAGTCTCTTGGCAGAACTTTGCTAAGGTTTTCTGTAATGTATGGTCATTTTTCTCTACCTTCCCTGAAGATTAGGGATGCCAAGAAGTGTGTAGCTTGTAATCTATCCCTAGGACTGTTGTGAGCACCTGTATGATTTTGGCTATTAAAGGAGGCAGGGTGGGGGTGGGGGGCTCTTACAGTCCTGAGGGGACTTTGGAAGTCCAAATATAGAAATTATTTCTTTTAAAAGAGGCTTAGAGACTTCAGTAGGCTTTTCAGATCAGGTGAGGAGGACTTTAACCCATCCTGTGAAAGTATCAACAAACAAAAAAAATTATTTATATCTTCTTGTGATTTGTGTGAAATCAGCTGCCATCTTCACCTAGATCAGTCCCTTGACATTGAATTAGCTTGAGTAATGAAGGGGGGGTCAAGGTGGGGTGGCCCTACAGGTTATCATGGTCACATAAATCACCAGCAAGCATTAGTTGTTTCACTGTTCTTTTGAGCCCCTTCCGTGAAAAAAATCTTTGGCATCAAGTCCCAGAGTGCATTCCTCCCGTAGTGGGTGGCATCATTCAAGCTCTTAAGGAGTTTTCATTGTTAGGTTCCAAGGACTAGAACCTTGTCATCCATTTTATACTGGCCTGTGTTTCCTTTCTTATAGCCTATTTCTCAGAATTTTCTTGTTTCTCTGGGGAATATTGGGGAAGGCTAGAGAGTTCAGGGGGGCAAATCACTAGGGTCATAACTTGCTCAGGCTCTCACAGTTGAGCATCCAGTTTTGCAATTCAGTCATTGCTCCCAAACGCTTGGCTCACAAAGGATGCCCCCTCTGTAGGTTCCTAGAGTAAATTATTGCTGCCTGGGTTGGGAACATCAGTGCTTGTTAAAGAGCCACAATTCAATCTTTATGTTTTCTGAGAGAATTTCTAGCACTTAACATTCTTCTTTTCTTTCCAAATGGCAGTGAGCATGTAACACATGAAACCCACAATGCGTCAGTAAAAGCATTTAATTTCTTATTTTTTCCAAAGTAGGGGTGGTAGGGCCTTGGCATCTATGACTTCATCTAAACTAACTAAGACACATCCCAACTTTTTGGTTCCCATCTCTGTAAAACTGCTCCCATCAGAAACCATTCAACCTTAGGGATATCAAGAGGTTCATCAAAAAGATCAAACCTGCTGGAATAAGTTTGTTGTATAGTATTCATTTATTTAGGGCATGGAAAACCTTTAATGCCATGTCTGTAGTGTCCATTAGCAGACCCTGATAGCTTCTTAACCTTCCCCAGTCAACCAATGGTGTTATATTACTGCAAGATATAAGCCATGGTTGGAAAGTCTTTATACACATTCCATTAGAAGATATTTAGGACCTTAACAGTATTCTTATCTGAATCTTGCTTTGTCTCACTATTTATCAAAATTATCAATATATTGTAGCAGAATATATCAATATATTCCCTTTTCAAGGCTCATTTCCCTCAGCTTCCTTGTTAATATATTTCCAAAAGTATGGAGCCTGTCCCTAAGACCCTGTGGAAGCAACATACAGTATCTTGGGTAGCCTCCAGGTGTCAGGTTCCCTCCATTCAGAGTAAAAAGCTATTCAGAGTCCAGATGTGAGGAATGCAGTGACATGCACCTGGGAGGTCCAAAACAGGGGAGGTCCAAAAGAGAGGAGTACTGAGCAGTCCTTGACACATGGGTGAGGAGGGTGTGTGAGTTTGGTGCCATTGGGTGTATGGGGATGACTGCCTTATACACTGCTCCTAAATCTTGCACAAATTAATATCCTTGTTAACCTTCAGAACCAGGAGAATTGTGGTACTGCAAGGGGATTTGTAGGACCCAAGGAGTCCCTCTTTCAGAAATTGGTGAGCAGCGGTTGGATCCCCCTCAGTGTCTCAGGCTTTAAAGGATATTGCCTCTTGCAGGAGTATTTTTCTTAGGGCTTTAATCTCATTTCTCTTGGGGGGCGGGGATGCAGTTTTGCCCTTTTTGACACTGAGGTATCCCAAAATACAGGATCCAGCTGTTCTCTAATTGTTTGGGGGATGTCTTGGGGGAATATTTTGATGACAAAAATGTAGATCAGCTGGTGCTGCCAATAGATGCATTCTCTGCTTAATTCTCTACTTTCTTGAACTTCACCACATCCTAAGAATATACTAGCTCCTAATTTATTTAGCAAACCTCTTCCAAGAAGGGGGATAGGGCATTCTTCTGTCATAAACAAAAAGGAGTAAGTAATAATAATGGACTCGACTTTTCAGGCATGGGGATATGTATATCGCCTTACCTTTGGCGGCCCATAACTCTGATCACAGTCCAGTCACAGTTGGAGAGGGAGCCAGCTGGCTCAGTTAGGACAGAGTAGGCAGTCCTAATGTTTATAAGAAATTCAAGTCTCCTACCTGCCATGTTGAGGATGTCCTGAAGTTCCCTCAGAGTGATGAAAATGGGTCATGTAAGATCTGGAGCTGGCAGGCGCTCAGGTCCCGTCAGTTGTTAAGGAATCTCTCACTGGAGAGAGTGCCAAGAAATTGGGACCAATTGAGGTTGTCTCTTGTGCATCTCACAGGAAGGTACTCAGAACATTCCCTCTTCTGTTGAAGGTACTCAGAACATTCCCTCCTTCCCACAAAAGGCAGGCTGGCTTCGGCCCAGGTGGCTTCTTGGCTCTGTCAGGTTTTCCTGGCCCTCCAGCGTCCCCTTGAGATGGAAGGTTGAATGAGAACAGCTGAAAGCTGTTTTTTCTTTATTATTCTTCTATCCTTATTGACCCTCTCTTGTTAAATGTTGGTTATTATAGACTTTGAATGCTTCCTCCACCAAGGTTGACAATGAGGTTTATGGTTCAGCCTCAAGCTTTAGTAATTCCCCCTTGTTATCAGGAGTGGACTTGATGATAAAATGCATGGCTGATAGTGACCTCCCTTCTGTGGACTGAGGGTGGGTATTCAAATACTTCCTAAATGCCTCTGTCATTTGACTCAGGATGTCATTTTTTTCCTGTGTAAACTTTTAGATGTTATCATAATTTACAGGTTTCTTTATTCATCACTTTATTCCTTCTGATAGATAAATAATATAATCTCATCCTAGCCTGGACTATGTGATCTTCAGTGTTGCTGCATGGGTCATATGAGGTAGCATTACCATGATCTGAGGTTGCGTTCCACACAGCTGATAATTTTGTGGTGGGGTTGGTGGCCAGTAGGCTGTTTGTGTGTTCTCTTTTTCAGTCTATTCTCCTTTCCATCCAGGGTGCAACAATGGACCAGAACAACTTTGATGTCCTTTCAGGTCAGGGAAAATATTAACTCCAGCCCTAGATTCATCCCTAAACTTGTCAGGAGAACCTGCAAACCTCTCC
>SJYW01032351.1:12049-34687 GCA_006410735.1 Raphicerus campestris | reverse complement strand
CTAAAATTACTCTATAGGAGCCCTTCCATTTCAGCAACAGTTGGTTGTCAAGAGACCTCGCTTTCCAAGATTTGAGAAGAACTTTGTCCCTGGAGTTAATTTGTGAAGAAAATGCCCCTTCTGCTGTATTTTTACTGGGAGCTGGCAGCACCTTGCTGGCATAGCCCTCCACTGCCCTCTGAACATGTCCTAGATTAATAACATATCACAGGGGCTGGCTCTCTTCCTCATCTAAAAGAATGTCAATATCAAGCAAAGGTTTCCCATCAGTCATTTCAACTGGACTAAGCCCCAGAATACTCCTGGGGACTCCATGGACTCTGAGGATTGCCATAGGAAATGCATTGGTTTAAAGTTCATGAGTCTCTTGGCAGAACTTTGCTAAGGTTTTCTGTAATGTATGGTCATTTTTCTCTACCTTCCCTGAAGATTAGGGATGCCAAGAAGTGTGTAGCTTGTAATCTATCCCTAGGACTGTTGTGAGCACCTGTATGATTTTGGCTATTAAAGGAGGCAGGCAGGGGGTGGGGGGCTCTTACAGTCCTGAGGGGACTTTGGAAGTCCAAATATAGAAATTATTTCTTTTAAAAGAGGCTTAGAGACTTCAGTAGGCTTTTCAGATCAGGTGAGGAGGACTTTAACCCATCCTGTGAAAGTATCAACAAACAAAAAAATTTATTTATATCTTCTTGTGATTTGTGTGAAATCAGCTGCCATCTTCACCTAGATCAGTTCCTTGGCATTGAATTAGCTTGAGTAATGAAGGAGGGTCAAGGTTGGGTGGGCCTACAGGTTATCATGGTCACATAAATCACCAGCAAGCATTAGTTGTTTCACTGTCCTTTTGAGCCCCTTCCGTGAAAAAAATCTTTGGCATCAAGTCCCAGAGTGCATTCCTCCCGTAGTGGGTGGCATCATGCAAGCTCTTAAGGAGTTTTCATTGTTAGGATCCAAGGACTAGAACCTTGTCATCCATTTTATACTGGCCTGTGTTTCCTTTCTTATAGCCTATTTCTCAGAATTTCCTTGTTTCTCTGGGGAATATTGGGGAAGGCTAGAGAGTTCAGGGGGGCAAATCACTAGGGTCATAACTTGCTCAGGCTCTCACAGTTGAGCATCCAGTTTTGCAATTCAGTCATTGCTCCCAAACGCTTGGCTCACAAAGGATGCCCCCTCTGTAGGTTCCTAGAGTAAATTATTGCTGCCTGGGTTGGGAACATCAGTGCTTGTTAAAGAGCCACAATTCAATCTTTATGTTTTCTGAGAGAATTTCTAGCACTTAACATTCTTCTTTTCTTTCCAAATGGCAGTGAGCATGTAACACATGGAACCCACAATGGGTCAGTAAAAGCATTTAATTTCTTATTTTTTCCAAAGTAGGTGTGGTAGGGCCTTGGCATCTATGACTTCATCTAAACTAAGACACTTCCCAACTTTTTGGTTCCCATCTCTGTAAAACTGCTCCCATCAGAAACCATTCAACCTTAGGGATATCAAGAGGTTCATCAAAAAGATCAAACCTGCTGGAATAAGTTTGTTGTATAGTATTCATTTATTTAGGGCATGGAAAACCTTTAATGCCATGTCTGTAGTGTCCATTAGCAGACCCTGATAGCTTCTTAACCTTCCCCAGTCAACCAATGGTGTTATATTACTGCAAGATATAAGCCATGGTTGGAGAGTCTTTATACACATTCCATTAGAAGATATTTAGGACCTTAACAGTATTCTTATCTGAATCTTGCTTTGTCTCACTATTTATCAAAATTATCAATATATTGTAGCAGAATATATCAATATATTCCCTTTTCAAGGCTCATTTCCCTCAGCTTCCTTGTTAATATATTTCCAAAAGTATGGAGCCTGTCCCTAAGACCCTGTGGAAGCAACATACAGTATCTTGGGTAGCCTCCAGGTGTCAGGTTCCCTCCATTCAGAGTAAAAAGCTATTCAGAGTCCAGATGTGAGGAATGCAGTGACATGCACCTGGGAGGTCCAAAACAGGGGAGGTCCAAAAGAGAGGAGTACTGAGCAGTCCTTGACACATGGGTGAGGAGGGTGTGTGAGTTTGGTGCCATTGGGTGTATGGGGATGACTGCCTTATACACTGCTCCTAAATCTTGCACAAATTAATATCCTTGTTAACCTTCAGAACCAGGAGAATTGTGGTACTGCAAGGGGATTTGTAGGACCCAAGGAGTCCCTCTTTCAGAAATTGGTGAGCAGCGGTTGGACCCCCCTCAGTGTCTCAGGCTTTAAAGAATATTGCCTCTTGCAGGAGTATTTTTCTTAGGGCTTTAATCTCATTTCTCTTGGGGGGCGGGGATGCAGTTTTGCCCTTTTTGACACTGAGGTATCCCAAAATACAGGATCCAGCTGTTCTCTAATTGTTTGGGGGATGTCTTGGGGGAATATTTTGATGACAAAAATGTAGATCAGCTGGTGCTGCCAATAGATGCATTCTCTGCTTAATTCTCTACTTTCTTGGACTTCACCACATCCTAAGAATATACTAGCTCCTAATTTATTTAGCAAACCTCTTCCAAGAAGGGGGATAGGGCATTCTTCTGTCATTAAAAAAAAGGAGTAAGTAATAATAATGGACTCGACTTTTCAGGCATGGGGATATGTATATCGCCTTACCTTTGGCGGCCCATAACTCTGATCACAGTCCAGTCACAGTTGGAGAGGGAGCCAGCTGGCTCAGTTAGGACAGAGTAGGCAGTCCTAATGTTTATAAGNTAGCTCAACTGGAATTCCATCACCTGCACTAGCTTTGTTTGTAGTGATGCTTTCTAAGGCTCACTTGACTTCACATTCCAGGATGTCTGGCTCTAGGTGAGTGATCACACCATCATGATTATCTTGGTTGTGAAGATCTTTTTTTGTACAGTTCTTCTGTGTATTCTTGCCACCTCTTCAAAGGTCCATCTAGTCAAGGCTATGGTTTTTCCAGTAGTTGTGTATGGATGTGAGAGTTGGACTGTGAAGAAAGCTGATGCCGAAGAATTGATGCTTTTGAACTGTGGTGTTGAAGAAAACCCTTGAGAGTCCCTTTGACTGCAAGGAGATCCAACCAGTCCATTCTAAAGGAGATCAGTCATGGGTGTTCTTTAGAAAGAATGATGCTAAAGCTGAAACTCCAGTACTTTGGCCACCTTTTGTGAAGCGTTGACTCATTGGAAAAGACTCTGATGCTGGGAGGAATTGGGGGCAGGAGGAGAAGTGGACGACAGAGGATGAGACAGCTGGATAGCAATACCGGCTTGATGGACATGAGTTTGAGTGAACTCCGGGATTTGGTGATGGGCAGGGAGGCTTGGCGTGCTGCAGTTCATGGGGTTGCAAAGAGTCAGACACGACTGAATGACTGAACTAAACTGAACTGAACTGATGCTAAAATGTTAGTTATTCAGAGATTTATTAAGTTTTAAAATACATGATGAATGGTCTCAGGTTTAATATTATCTGATATTTTTATAGTGAATTTATCCAACCACCTTTAATTACCCTTACAGATGCTTAGACTAAAAACATCACTCACAGTCAAACTATCTTCAGTCAAGCTAAAACCCAATTTGAAAATCATGAGCAAGTATACATGAATCAGATGTGTTACTGTATTTACTATTGGTTTGGGTAAAGTTAGCCTGGTAAATTCTCATGGGACTGAGGCAACATATTTTGAGAATTTCCAATTAGCAATCCCAAACTGAGTCTCCGAAATAAGACTGCAGCTCTTCAGAAGAGCTACGTTCTCCCCAGGCAGAGCTGAGGTACCATAAATCATAGTGACACAGTTCACTCACCCATACTACCTAATATAAGGATAGTCCCCTAAAGCACATTCCAGTTTAGCTTTATCATTAAAAACACCTTGGGGTACACTGTAGACTCTATGGCCACTCAAGTCATTTTCTTAGTTGTAAGTGAATGATTTTTAAATGCACTGAGATGACCCAGAGGGATGGTATGAGGAGGGAGGAGGGAGGGGCTTCAGGATGGGGAACATGTGTATACCTGTGGCAGNCTCTATGGCCACTCAAGTCATTTTCTTAGTTGTAAGTGAATGATTTTTAAATGCACTGAGATGACCCAGAGGGATGGTATGAGGAGGGAGGAGGGAGGGGCTTCAGGATGGGGAACATGTGTATACCTGTGGCAGATTCATGCTGATGTATGGCAAAACCAATACAACATTGTAAAGTAATTAACCTCCAATTAAAATAAATAAATTTATATTTTAAAAAATTTTAAAAAATGCAAACATTTTCTGTTAAGAGAGCAAAGTAAAGCCAGCATGTACATTTTAATGTTAATATTCAGCTTTGGATATAATGCAGATGGGAGTTCAGCATCATAACATTTTCAGTTACACCGAGAACCTTCAATCTGTGAGATTAAAGTCAGCCTATCTTTAAATTCTTGCAGCACATCCCCATCCTAGTTTACTCACTAATAAGGGGACTTATNATGCAGATGGGAGTTCAGCATCATAATATTTTCAGTCACACCGAGAACCTTCAATCTGTGAGATTAAAGTCAGCCTATCTTTAAATTCTTGCAGCACATCCCCATCCTAGTTTACTCACTAATAGGGGGACTTATGTCTTCATTTGATGAGCAGATTAATGCAGTTATTTCAATCACATGGCCATGTTTTCTTAGCTTTGCACATGGCATGTTTCTGATACCTGAAAAACTTCAGGACCAAAGGGATCATTAGATGTCTCAGTATTTAAAATAATAGATTACAAGCTTGCATTTAAAAATCATACTTTTAGAGACAGGTTAGATATTAAGGAATATCTTGTCAAACATGCTCATTTTGCAAATGTGGAAAGAGGAGAGTCAGGTTATTTGTTGAAAGTACAGTAGCTGGTCAGGAGGCAGACTACATGCCTTTCCTCCAGTTCTGTCGTGAGAGAGCTATACACTGCTGTCTTTAATCTCTAAAGAAGATTTCAACCATTTTACACATCTTTGAGAAGACCTGGGAAGCTAACAAAATTGGAGATTAGATGTGAGAAATGATTTGCCCAGAGTCAAGTCGCAGGTAAAGGCTTGAGCATCTTCTCCACTTGTCACCAGACTCCCACTGAGGTTGCTAGTTTCTGCATGAAAGCCTGTCTCAAAATTTTCATTTCACACACAATCAAATGATGTATTTTGTAGCCAGATGGCCACAGGGTACAATTAATTGCAGTATGCACTAATTTAGATGTTTTAGAAATTAGGACATAATTATGTGTCACTAAAACTATCTGTACAGATCACACTTTACCTTAGACTACTCTAGCTGCCATAACACTGCCCTAAAGAAAAACTGAGAGTGAGAAAACCCATTTCTCTAGGACAAAATTTTCATTTTCTACTTATCGAGGTGGTACAAACCACTGAGACTGTGACATTTTTGACTTGTGGCCTTAAACCCATTCTTTTGTCACATAGCAGCCTTAATATAATCTTGTAAAATGATAATTTGCCTTCTGTAGTTTCTACACTTCACATATCTAGGTAGTGACTTTAATCTTCTCTAACTTTTGCTAGTTTGTGAACACTGTGTGAGGAGCAAAAATCATAAAAAATGTGGGACTATGTATCCAATGAGTTATAAATAAATACAAATCTAAAGTTTGATATCTCATTTAATAAAGTATCATCAAAAAACTACTTGGAATTGTGCAGAGTGGTTTCATGTACCTTTTTCTCTAAATTGTACCTTTTCCATATTTCTTTGATTTTTTTCCTCCAGATTAGAGATCCTCTACAGGAATATTGAGCAAATGGAAGCAACATTTTGATGATCATAGATATTTTTCTAAAGATGCAACTAAAGCAATGAAATAAAACAGTTAAAGTTACATCTTAATACATCACTATTTTTGAAACAGGTCAATTTTTATCTTGCACATACAGAATTTCCTAGAATTTTCAGTTCTAGTAATGGCTAATAATTTATGTTCTAAGTGTAAATCAGTGCTAACGTATGTGTGCGTGTGGAAAAAGAAAGAGTGGTGTTGCATGTGTGTACATGCATGTGTTTAAGGACAGATGGCTACTGCTGATCAAATCAATTTACCTATCATAATGGAATGAGATATTTTTTCTTTAGACATATTTTTTGCAACTACCATCAAATCACAGTGTTCACAGTCTTTTTGTTTTCTTTCTTTTTAAATATTTAAGATGGCCATAATGTTTTTCTTCTCTCAGAAGATAGCAATATGGCAGAAGAAAGTCAAATAGATAATAGATATTTTGCATAATCAGCCTTTACTGTGGGATGTGGGGTTTTCTAAAAGATGATTATGCTTGTCTGGTAGATGTTTCAAAGAGGCACTCTCTGAAAGGAATAAAATTTCTGAGGCCAATAAAAAGTGAGTGTAAACAGATTCCCTGCACCAAGCCCATTTGTGTACATATACTTTTTATCTAGTCTGTGAAAACTGTCCTGTGAATCATATCGTTCTTTATTTTGTCCATACTGCATGGACAAAATAGTTTAGTTTACTACTTAGTAAACTATATTTAGTTTACTACTGGGAGTTTAGTTTACTCCCAATTCTTGGAAATAGTGTGTAAGGATCAAGAACCAATATAGGGACTGAAGCCTGGTAGTTAAACAGTAAGTTTAATCATCAAAGTGAAAAGTGGCCCAGAGCTGAACTGGGAGCAGTAGGGAAGTGCAAATACTGGGTCATGGCTCAGAAAAGGATGTGAGAAAATGTTCTTTCCTAGATGCACTGACAAGACACAATCTTGGCCAGACTAAGGGTGGTGGGGGTGGAAAGGAAGCATGCTGGTGCTAGAGTTGCAAACACATATAATTGAAAACTCTACAAGGCAGTAATCCTAGATGCCAAAGATAAATGAGATGTGTGGAAGTGTTCTGGTTGGGAACAATTTCATGGTGGCTGTATGATTATATTTAACTACAAAACTACAGTGAGAACATAACCTTCTGTACAAGGCTTCATATTAACCTTATTTTAATTTTTTTAATTGATAATTTTTTATTTCACTTTTGAGTTTTTACACTTTTCCTATTATTCCATGTAAAGTGAAAACTAGACCTGTTTAAAATATATACACACAACTAGTGTATCAATGGGCTTCCCTTATTAACCTTATTTTAATTTTTAATTGATTTTTTAAAATTTCACTTTTGAGTTTTTACACTTTTCCTGTTATTCCATGTAAAGTGAAAACTAGACCTGTTTAAAATATATACACACAACTAGTGTATCAATGGGCTTCCCTGGTGGCTCAGAGGTTAAAGCATCTGCCTCCAATGTGGGAGACCTGGGTTCGATCCCTGGGTCAGGAATATCCCCTGGAGAAGGAAATGGCAATCCACTTCAGTATTCTTGCCTGGAGAATCCCATGGACGGAGAAGCCTAGTAGGTTACAGTCCATGGGGTCGCAAAAAGTCGGACACGACTGAGCGACTTCACCTTCACCTTCACCTTCACCTTAGTGTATCAATAACTGGGGTTTTTCTGTAGGGGCAGCAACAATTTATGAATGTGTTTCTTATACTGACTCCATACGAGAGCAGAACACCAAAATGAATGAAAAAAAAAAAATTAGGTACTATTTCCAGCTGTTTTGGTAGTTCAGATGATAAAGTGTCTGCCTGCAATGCAGGAGACCCAGGTTCGATCTCTGGGTCAGGAAGATCCCCTGAAGGAGGAAATGGTAACCCACTCCAGTACTCTTGCCTGGAAAATCCCATTGACAGAGGAGCCTGGTAGGCTACGGTCCCTGGGGTTGCAGAGTCGGACATTACTGAGCAACTTCACTTTCTTTCTTTTCTTTCATACTAAATGCTGAGGTGTTAGTTCTATCGGGGGAACTTATTACAGATTAAAATAACAGAGTACACATTTTTTCCCATTCAGTAGCCATTGCCAATTTCTTATCATGCAATAAATCAAGATAGAAACAGGATCTACGCTGGTTACAAGATTTTCTAATACTGCTTACTCTTCCCTCTTTAAAATTTAGACTAGAATTGTCATAATGTACATTATTTTACAGATGATACAATCTATTCATGATGATTCTACTACCTAAGTTTGGAATCTATCTCTATNAACAGGATCTACGCTGGTTACAAGATTTTCTAATACTGCTTAGTCTTCCCTCTTTAAAATTTAGACTAGAATTGTCATAATGTACATTATTTTACGGATGATACAATCTATTCATGATGATTCTACTACCTAAGTTTGGAATCTATCTCTATAAACTTTATATTGGAATATAAATTGGCCTTTTAAGTGATACTATTTGTTTTGTAGCATTTTTGCCTGAAACCTTCTCTAAATCTAAAGTCTCTATAAAGACCTAAGAGGGTTGCATTTGAAAATGCCATCTGATTTAATGTAATAGCTTTTCTTCCTTAATGAAAACATTTTCCATTTCTATGCAAGTGTGTAGTCTTCAAATTATCATAATTGCACATGTTAAGGTGCATTATGATGAAAAGCCATTCTATTAAATGTGATTTTTTTCCCCTCAGTGCTAAGAATTACATATATATATATATATTTCAAATCTGGAATTTTATAATTGAAGAAAGCAAAGATTAAAAGAAGACAATCTAATTTAATGGTTTGCAATTAGAGTTGATGAAGAAATATGTTAACAAGGGAGAATAACTCGGATAACTTCCTGTTGGAAAAAAAAGTGAAATCAAAGAAAGGAAAATGAAAATTGTTGCCTTCAACTTGTTTTTTCCCCATACTGACAAAATGGTCATAAAACAGACATAGATTAAGGAGTTTCATTCTAAACATGCACCTAAATAGTATGAAAAGATGTCTTTATAAAAACTATAAGATATTTAGGCTGTTATGAATATGGATACTACATGTGATGTCATAGCTTATGAAAACAGAAATAAAATGATCATTTAAGTCACATTTATCAATATAAACTGAAGAGCCTATTCTATCTCAGTATGTCTCAACAATGTGTTGTCTTGGAATATTGCAATTTAAAATAATAGGGTTTTTTTTTTTTTTAGTCAGAATAGGATTTTTTTCACTGTGAAATGATGCACTCTTCAAAAATATGAATTACTACTGCAGAAAACATAATCCAGCTTTCATTCTAAGTGATAGCCATCAATTTCATTAGGATGACAGAATGTTGGTGTTTTGTATATTTTTAGTGAAATTATATGTAGGCTGAACATGGAAAATTAGAAAATTTTTGACCTTGCTTTGTGTTGGTAGACTGTCTTCAGGTGATAAATTGAAACTCCTTCTCAAACAATGTAATAAGGCATCTGGAAAACACAGTAGCTCAAGTTCTCCAAAAGTAAGTAATACTTCTCTCACTGAATCAAAAATTATATGAAATGGAGACAGAAATGATTTGGGGCTAAAAAGGAATGTAACAAGTCACTGGGAAGGACTAATGTAGAATTTTTATAGGTTGTCAAAGGACACTTGATAAAGAGAATAATAAAGGATTTCAGGTATCATAAATAAACTGGGAGAAATCTTTGTATGTTTCATATTGTATTCAAGAATCGATTTTGATGCAGCTTGAAAAAAATTAAGCATAGTGTTTTTTTTCAGTCTACTAATGAGTGAAATCATTACAATAAAAATAAAGATGTCATTCAATGCTTTAATTCTTGCTACAGAGATTTTGTTTGACCTATTAGTCTAGTATTAAGTCAGAAAGGACTATTTTCACATTGCCAGCCCCTGGGTTTAAACAGAAAATTGTTTCCATCTCAAGACAGTATTAATGGTCTATTTTGACATGAATCATACTTCTCAGGTCACACCCATGATTCCAAAATACTTATTAAGAGCTCTCCCTTCACTTTCAAATGTGTTCCAATTTGGAAAATAAGATCATTACATATTTAAGAACCCTGAGGCTGGCATTTCTAAACACTAACCACACTCACTTTTTTCCTAGTTTGTCTCTATTCTGTTTATTGTGCTGTGTATACCTACCTAGATCATCTTGCCCACAAGAGATGCATACAAGGATTTGTTTCAAAAATGTTCATTCAGTTGAAAATATTTAAGTTATTCTAATATGAAGAGACTTCAGATCTTTTCAACAAAAATTAGTTTTGGTATATATAAGTTCATGATATATTTTTGCTGTTGTTAATGATAATGTTTCCTTGTTTTTGCCCATTTCAGATTCAGTCTAATTTCCAACAATGTAGCAAGAGTAAATATAAATCATAATGACAATCATACATTATTCAGCTTACTATATAAGCATCATATATATGAATATATGTATATATATATGAATATGATTTAACTCATGCATTTTTAAATAATATTTTGAATGAGTTATATGATGCCCACAGTTTCTAGATGTTCATATGTAATAAGTCCTCATTCCTCTATGCATAACCAATGAAGATATTTATATTATCTGTCCAGTCTTAATAAATATTTCTTTGTGACAAATTATAAATGCTTAACATTTAAATTAGTAATATTTCAGTATAATAAAAGAAACAAAACCATCTTTGACTAGAGTCTAAATTCTAAATCAGACTTTGCTACTAATTAGCTTGTTGACCTTGGATATCCTAGTTAGTTCAGACTAGTATGAAAGAATACTGGCAACTGAGTGGCTAAAACAACAGTCATTTATTTTTCACAGTTCTGGAGTCTGGAAAGTCCAAGACTAAGGTGCTGGCAAGTTAGGTTCCTGGTGAGAATCTTCTTACTGATTTGCAGAGGCTTCCATGGATCAGCAGTAAGGAATCCTGCAACGCAAGATGCAGGAGATGCAAATTTGATCCCTGGGTCAGGAAGATCCCTGCAGGAGGAAATGACAACCACCTCCAGTATTCTCACCTGGAAAAATTCGATGGGCAGAGGAGCCTGGTGGGCTGCAGTCCATGGGGTCTCAAAGAGTAGGACCCCACTAAGCANCGCAAGATGCAGGAGATGCAAATTTGATCCCTGGGTCAGGAAGATCCCTGCAGGAGGAAATGACAACCACCTCCAGTATTCTCACCTGGAAAAATTCGATGGGCAGAGGAGCCTGGTGGGCTGCAGTCTATGGGGTCTCAAAGAGTAGGACCCCACTAAGCACACACACACTTTCTCCCTGTGTCCCCGCGTGGTAGAAGGTGTTATGTATCTCTCTGGAGGCTTTTCTAAGGCACTAATCACCTTCATGAGAGCCCCTCCCTCGTGGTTTAAGCACTTCCCTGTAGGCGCCACTTAGTAATAACATTTTGGGAGTTACAATTTCAACGTACAAACTTTGGGGGAACACAAATATTCAGACCATAGCAAGCATNGAGTAGGACCCCACTAAGCACACACACACCTTCTCCCTGTGTCCCCGCGTGGTAGAAGATGTTATGTATCTCTCTGGAGGCTTCTCTAAGGCACTAATCACCTTCATGAGAGCTCCTCCCTCGTGGTTTAAGCACTTCCCCGTAGGCGCCACTTAGTAATAACATTTTGGGAGTTACAATTTCAATGTACAAACTTTGGGGGAACACAAATATTCAGACCATAGCAAGCACTGATTCCATCATTAGGCCTCCACACTAATGAGCTAATTACCTCTCAAAGACTCTACTTTAAAGCACCATCACAGTAGGAATTAAGGCTTCAATATATGAATTTAGTTGGGACACAAACTTTTGGTCAGTGGGAATGGAAATAGTACTTCTTATGCAAGTATCTCAGTTTCTTCTGAAAAATGGAAATATTACCTACATTTTCCAATATATCCAGATTATTGGAAATGTGATGATAAAGCCCTACACAAACCATAGATACCATTGTATTCTCATAAGCTCTAGGAATATTTCTATATAATAAAATGCAAACATAATGAATCTTCTTACTAAACAAGTAGTCTAATATTTGGTGACCAAGGCAAAGATATATAAAAATAGAAAATGCATCCACTACTTTTTTTTTTCTCTAAAGAGACGTATTTTGTTGATTCTAGGGTTTTGTTCCCTCACTCTATTTTACAGCCAGACTGTTTTCACATCAAATGAATTAAAGATGAGTGGGTAGCATGTATCCTGAATCTGCTTCACTGAGGAGGTAAAACACCCTGCGATGAGTCTTTCCAAGGACATCTGTCAGTGCCCCTCAGAAGTAAAGGGGTCATTCCCTCCACCTCTGCTGTGCTTTCCCTCCAGCTGAGTGCTGATGCAGCATCAGGCATCTGACCCTTTTGCCCTGCTTTCCATGGCCAGAGGCTTGAATGCAGCTCTTTAGCAAGCATATTCTCTCATTTGTTCTTTGTTCCTTTCTTCCCACGTAGGCATGGGTTGACAAAGCTTGTACAAGCAGCAGTTGGAATGAAAAGGGTAAAAGACACTCAAAGATTTTAAAGAACACCTCAACTGGCCTTTTCTCCCTTTTGTTACATTTCGCCTGGCAGCTGAAGCTGACATTCGCTCCGTTTCTCCGGGCATACAAAATCCCACCACTCTCCCAGCGCTCTCCATGGGCCGTCTGAGACATGAGTCCAGGGGAGTGCCTCACTCCAGACTGTTCACATCATGAGCATTGTTGCAGCTCCCTGCTTTTCATCTCTGTGAATAAAGCTGACCAGCTCTTTTTTAGTTAAGCTCTCCTGGTTAATTGAATGCCACAGTAATGTTTCCCAAAGATGTTCAGAGGGGAACTGAAAGGGCTCAGAGTAGGAAAAGGCAAATAAAATCAGTGAAGAGTGACAGACAAGTAATCCTGAGTCTGATTGCTTGCCCATATTTAAATGTTGAAATACAAATTTCTCAATTCTGCCACAATACTGCTCCCTCCTTGAGACCCATAAATTCAGAGGCAATTGATGAAGCTGAATCTAAGTCGTAGTGTGGCTGAACATAAAAAGTTTGTAGTTCAGTATTTGAAATCTCATGTTTCTTATATATTGAGATACAAATTTAATTTAAAAAATGAAAATTTTAGTTGAATGTTAACTATATTAATCCTGGATGATAAAAATAAGCAATAAAGAGTTCATTTAAGATGTTTTAGAATCCATCTTTTTAAAGTTAATAAGGACCTCAATATTTATCTAGTCTAATCTGCCATCCAATTCCACTACTTTTTATGAAAAGTCCTTACTGAGACTTGCATTGAAAAAAAAAAAGATTAATGACCTTTTTTGGCCATTCTTTTAATAGTTGAAAATTTTTGGCCTGAAAGCTATTAAATGCCATCATTTCTTCAAGAATAGACAAACCATGTCTAAACTATATATATGATTATAGAACACAATTAAATAACAAAAGTGAGGTCAAGAAAATAATATGGTAAACATCCTTGTATTCATCACTCAGAATCAGCTATTGTTAAAGTGCTGTATTCACTTCAAATTAATTTTAACACAAACAAGAGAATAGAAAAAGTGAAATTTTCCTTACAGTCCTCTCCAGCCTATTTCCTTCACTTATGTTTCAGAGGAAAAGGTTACTATAAATGTGATGTGTATTATTTTGGCCCATGTTTGTATACTTAACACATACAAATCCACAACATAGTTTGACTTTGTGTTTTAATATGAATCCTCCCATATCACAAGTATATTTTTGCAACTCTAGGCTGTTTGTGCTTTGATATTCATCAGTGCTGACCCGATGTTGGTCTAGTTTGTTTATTCACTTTATCTCTGACCTAGTAGTGTACTATGTGTTTATAACGTATCATTTCGTAATCAATGTGCACTTAGGTATTTACCATTCTATCTCAAACTAACAAGGATACTATGAATATAAGCTTTCAAATCTTATACATGTGGAATTGCTGGGCTGAGAGAAGTATTCTCAATTTATTTGTAATTGTGAGGGCCCTATAATATTTCTGAAGTAAGCTGTATTTCTCTCAACAGCATTTGAGTTCCTCTTATCTCACATTGTCAACAATAACTGGTAATTTGCAAATTTTTCATTCTTATGGAAGTGGTAAACATCTCTCTATTGCTTGCCTGATTAATAGTGAAGTTAGCATTTTTTTTATTGTTTATTTTCTAAATGACTCTTCTTTTATGTAAAACACTATTTCATGTACATTGCTCATATTAAGTTGTGGAATAGTTTCTTATTGATTCAAGGAGGGCAATTTTTGCATTCAGATACTTATCCTTTCTTGGTGATAAGAAATATAAATGAGATCTCACCATCTGTCACTTGTTTTGAATTTGACTATAGAAATTTTAGTATTAATTAATTTTAATTTTATGTCATCAAATACATTATTCTTTTATGTGTAGTGCTTTTATGTATGTTTTAAGAAACTATTTTCCTCCAGAATCATGCAGATATTCATAAATATATTTCAGTTATTTGGATTACATGTATTTATTCTGCAGTGTTCTGTTTTTCTCTGTTCATGAATATCTCAAATAGAACTTTACAGAACATATTATGTTACAATTGATTTATTAAATTTAGAACAGATTAATTCTTCATTTCAGATGTTGTATTTCACTTAATGCAGCCACAATTTCAGTGTGTCAGTAGTCATACTACACAGTTGAATCCTTTTGTGCACCTGATAATTAAAACCATTTTTATCCTTTTATGTGGTGTACTACTAATGATGACTTTCTCCTCCAATTCTTATGAAATTTTCTGTAATATAATGTATTGATATTTAATTAATATTGATTAAACTCCATTTTAAATTATAAAACACATGGTATCAATCTGATATAAATTAGCTAAATTTTGAGTCTGTCAAGTAATATTTGTCCCATTCTACAAGTTGTGTGTGTCTGTGTGACCTTTCCATTTAGAATTTTAGTTTACTGTCTTGCTATGTGAAAAACTATATAAATTTAAGAGTTTTTTTAAATATTCAAGAGTATCTGTAAAATGGGAATTAGAATACTATCTCTTACTGTGTTTGTGTGTTAAGTAAGATTTGTTGTTGCGGTTATTGTTCACTTGTTCAGTCATGTCCAACTCTTTGAGACCCCATGGGCAGCAGCACACCTGACTTCCCTGTCTTTCACGATCTCTCAGAGTTTGCTCATGTCCATTGAGCCCATCATGCCATCCTGCCATCTCATTCTCTGTCACCCCTTTCTCCTCCTTCCCTCAGTCTTTCTCAGCATCAGGATCTTTGCCAGTGAGTCAGCTTTTTGAATCAGGTGGACAAAGTATTGGAGCTTCAGTTTCACATCAGTCCTTCCAAAGAATATTCAGAGTTGATTTCCTTTAAGATTGACTGGTTTGATCTCATTGCTGTCCTGGGGTCTTTACATGAATTATTTTACATATATTATTAAGATAATACATGTAAAGACCCAGTCCATAGTGTCAGCCTGAAAAGAAGGGCTTGTTCAGGGATGCAGCCCTTCATTTTATTCTACAAGACACGTGTGTGTATGTGTGTGTTATGTGTATGTCTTGATTACTTTCAGTTGGAGAAAACATGACACTGGTTTTCTGCATCTTTGTTTCATTTCCTGTATCCCAGCTTCCTCAGAACCATCTGAGGATAACCTAGTTTTCTGGGTGCTTTGCTCTGCTCTTCCACGTGCTTTGCTGCAGAGATTTTCCTTTTTCCTTCCCATGAGAACTCATCTGCCATTGGTTCCTTCCCCTTGTATATCTGCCACAGTGCTGTCTATGTCTATTAAACTAGATCAAAGCATAGATACTATTATTGTATAATTAATCAAAATTTAAGTGATAATTAAAAATTAAAAACTAATTATTTTTAAATTACTTCCCAAAGATACACACAAACACACATACATTTTATGTATTTCTTTTGTTGAGCTGTGGTAAGAGACTGAAGTTCCCCCACCCTGTTTCTCAAAGGTTTATAGACCGTTTCAATTGTAAATTCTTCAGTTTAACACCCAAGTAAAATAAGTAGAAATAGGTTTTCTAAGCCTGATTATGATTTTGACACATTATTCAATAAAAGCAATGCCATCAGTTGTCAGAATAACTTTAGTCTGTGACCCAGGATGAGTTATGCCTCCCCAGTGAACCCATCCCCAGCACCCCACCCCTTCAAAAAAGAACAAAGAAATTGAAAAATGCCCCAAGGTCAATAGGACTAGAGAATAAATGAGTGCTTGGAAACCTGTGCCATTTGAATAGTCTCTGTGGCCTCCTCATTGTTCCCAGGCAAAACCTGGCATCTTTTTACCTAATTGGCATCTCATCCTCAGGGATCTTTATTGAATTTTCTACTCTGCTGACACATTTGAACAGTGTTGGAACCAGTATTTGAAAGGGAGCTTTAATCTCTTGAAGGTGATGAAATGCTGTCATTCTTAGACAAAGTGTCTGTCATGAAGGGCTCAGAACAAACCAACAAAGGAGTCAGGTGCCAGTGAGGGACTGCCTCTTGGGTTTCCCTTTGTCTGTCTCAGGTGTTCTCATCTAGTCTGCATGCAATGGAGTGGGTGTTTATTTACATTATAGTATTTGAACAAAACTTTTGATTGATTACAAATGTTTTGTGGACACAAAGATAAATGCATTTATGCATGCTTCATAATAGACACTTACAATATACCTTTCTCAATGAATTTTACTAGATCCTTAATTACTCTCAGATCTTGACTTTCTCAGAGGACACAGAATTCTGGATTACACTCTGGAAATGGAACAAGTGTTTTTCAAGTGACTGAATTAATCTAAAGCTCAGTGACTTATTGGATTATGCCTGACACTTTTGCTTTCAGTGTTAGAGTTGATTGCTATCTGTTGGTGGCTGTTTTTATTAAAGTCTGTTAGTATATTGATCACATTTTGGTAGAACTCAGGTAAGGATATGTCTGCAGATATGTGGCTTCTGCAGTAACATTCAATGATGTCACTTCAATTTATTTTGCTTTCCATGGTCTCTTTTCCTCCCTTTTTAATACCTTTACGATGTGCTTAACAGACTCTTATGAGATCAGTAAAACGGGCAATCAAATTTTCTCAGCAGAAAGCCATCAGATAGCCAACAATTGATACTGTTATTCACTCATTCACTCATATAAAACATTTGTTGATAATTAGTTGATACAAACACATTGACATGCACCAAAAATGGTACAAAAATGTGTAGGATAGAAACAACTCACTGGAACATGGACACATGCACATGCATGCAATACCTTCAGTTCAGTTCAGTTCAGTCACTCAGTCGTGTCCGACTCTTTGCGACCCCATGAATTGCAGCACACAATAGCTTATTGGTTTACCATAAGCACACCATAAAAGGACACACTCTGTGCCAAAATTTCCTCAGAGAAGAGGAAATGACTTCTTGGCTGGGGGAATCAGGGAAAAATGATGGTCAAAATTGCATTTAAATTCTATCCTTAATCAGAGATAGTGGCCAAGTGGCAGAAACAGGGTATGAAAAAAGAAGGTATCTCTAGAGTATGATCAGAGACATAATATGTGAAAGGTCAAGGCTGTTTCAGGAGCTGCTAAGCACTTACATGTCAGAAGTACAATTTGGTGGACTTATAGAAGGGAAAATATAGGATGAGTACATATGGGTACTCTCCAAGTATCAGATAAAAACCTTCAAAGTAATTTGAAAGACTGGAAATCTGCATGGTTTTGGAGCAGAGTGGACTGGATTCTTAAAATATCAGCTTGGTTGCTTTGTGTGAAATTGATTGTAGGAGGGACAGTGAAGGTGAGGGAACAAATCACATAGGCAGCTACTGAAGCAAATATTGTGACAGGTTGCATGTCAAGGTGCTTACCAAGAGTAAACAGCTTACAAGTTAGAGGCATATACAAGTTCAAAAATAATAGCAATGCATGAGGTAGAGCTGAATGTTGTTCCATCCTCTTAGACCTTGATTACTACTAGTTAGACTACCTGAATATAAATTCCTATTCTCTTATTTCCCAGCTTAGGCCTTTGGGCAAGTTATATATCTTTTTGTTGCAGTACACCCATCTGTAAAATGGGGATAAAATGATAGAAACTATAGTAAAGGCTACCATGAGCATAAAATTAGTTAGTACAGGTAAAGCTCTTAGCTTGGTTCCTGGTCTACAGGAAGAGAAATAATGAACACATTGTGATTTAACTCTATTTTGTTAGTCTTTCACATTACTAAAGTGATCAAAGCCAGCGCTGTGGTTAAGGAGAGGAAGAAGCTTTCTACATTGTAGTATTATGGTCTAATTTCAAGATACCTTGTAAAATTCCACCCTCAAACTTACTACAGATGGAGAGATAGTAGCCAAAATGCTTTTGGGTATTTTGATGCTGATATTACAATGTCTAGCCATTGCCATAATTATATGAGCTATATACCTCAATCTTTGAGATGTATTTTACATCATTATTTTATAGAATAGCAAATAAATTCAACAGAGCTATATGATTTTCTGAGATCCTATATATTCAGAAGTAGCTATGGACCTGAACTATTCCCATCCAGAGGCCCATAATGGGGTCTTATTTTTTTTACTTTTAGCTCTCCATTCAGAGTTACAAAATTGTTGGGCAATTAGTGTAAATCTAGTTTATAGCCAGTAATCAGAAGATCTTGGGTCAGGTCCAATATCTACTATCAGTCCAATATTATCAGATAAATCCTAATTGACTATTTATAGAATAAGGAGTATAGGGCAAGCCTCTTGACTCCAGCATAGGGGTCTTTACAATATACATGATTTTTAATCATGTATGAACATTCTTTTTTATTTTTCCTATGAAGTGAAGTCGCTCAGTCATGTCTGACTCTTTGCGAGCCCATGGACTGTAGCCTACCAGGATCCTCTGTCCATGAGATTTTTCCATGCAGAAGTACCAGAGTGGGTTACCATTTCCTTTGCCAGGATATCTTCCTGACACAGCAATCAAACCTGGGTCTCCCGCATTGTAGGCAGACACTTTACCATCTGAGCTACCAAGGAAGTCCCTGTTTGTTGTTTATTTTTTTTCTCTTTAAACAAACAAAAATTATCAACACACAAGCAACATACACCCCCCTACACACACACACACACACACACACACACACACACACACACACACACACACACACACACACACNGGTATCTTCCTGACACAGCAATCAAACCTGGGTCTCCCGCATTGTAGGCAGACACTTTACCATCTGAGCCACCAAGGAAGTCCCTGTTTGTTGTTTATTTTTTTTCTCTTTAAACAAATAAAAATTATCAACACACAAGCATCATACACCCCCCTACACACACACACACACACACACACACACACACACACACGTACACACAATGAGTCTATTTACCCACATCAATATTTACCCATATATGATCATGTATGGATGTGAGAGTTGGACTGTGAAGAAAGCTGAGCACTGAAAAATTGATGCTTTTGAACTGTGGTGTTGGAGNCATTTGCATATATATGCATATTATATTCATATTATTTATATATTGATAAAATGTTCCTAAAAATAAAATGTTTAGGAAAAACAATTATGATAACATTGTAAATAATACTATGATGGATTTTTTTTTTGGGGGGACAAGCTAACATGCAGTCTATAAAAATATAAACATTTATAAATAAACTAGGGAATAATTACCTCATAATTCAGATAAGATTTTTTAAATATTGTAATTAATCACTAGCAAGGTTAATGTTATGCTAAATGTTAGAAAACATTTTAGAGTAATTACTTTATCATGCATCAGTTACCATCAACCTTGGGTCAGAAGATAGTAGAGATGTGTGAGGTAGTGTTGGCTGATAATTTGGGGATTTACATAATCAAACAAAACTTGCTCTAGTTAAAAGTTAGATAAAATTATCAGCTTAAGGTTTCTCTTTGTCAGAGGCTTTCAATCTTCTCTCCCTGTTCACATAGAATTTCCTTTGAGTACCCTTGGAGGAGAGTTTGGGCTGGAAGGAATCAGTGGCAGTACTTCTCAGTTAAAAGCAGAGCACCTTTAATTTGATCTGTTTTATACACTGTAATTTCATGTTAGATTTTACTGGAAATAAATGTCTCTACTAACAAAAGTGCTGAAAACCAGTGATCCAAATATTAACTATATTGACATTTCCTCTAAGCGCTTTGTATTTATGGGTGCAGCCTGAATTCTTTATTGAGGTGGAAGGAGCCCACTTGTGTCATCCAGTGTCTTCATTCTAAGCTCCAAGCAAATTGAACTAAAGTATCTGGATTTCCCCAGTGCTCTCTTGAGATTCAATTCTTTTTTGTCATTACTTTCTTTCCTTGGACTTGCCTTGTCTGTGACTTTTCCCCTGGCTACCTCCTTCTCTTCAATTTTTTTCCTTTTTTCCAATAAACAGATCATTTGAGACAAGACCTCTTCACAGATGTTTAAGTATGCAGTAGAGTGTTGTTAACTGCAAGCATGATGTTGTAATACAGAGCTCTAGACCATTTGCCTCATGCAGATTGAAAAACTCTGCATGTATTGAACAGCAGCTCTCCATGTCTTCTTATCCCTAGACCCCGGCAACCACTGTTCTACTCTCTGCTTCTAACTTGTAAGAGTTTGTCTACTTTAGCTACCTCAGAGAAGTGGAATCATGCAGTACTTGTTTTTCTGTGACTAGTTCATTTTACTTGTTACCTTGTCTCCAAGGTTCATCTAAATTGTTGCATATGACACAATTTCCTTCTTTTTGTGACTGAATAACATTCCTCCTTCAGTTTTCCTTAAGTCATGATCAGCAAAGCTCTTACACGGGTTTTGTTACAACTTCTAGTGTTCAAGTATTTGTTCAACTTTATTGTGTTTGCCTATTTGCCTATCTTTCTCTTTCTAATTTTAAAGCTTATTCAATTTTATTAGTCCTAATATAGCTCTCAGCATACATTAGACAGTCAGTAAGTGATGTCACATTAATAAGAAGTGTAGGAATATTTTTGGAAGGGAATGTGAGAATGGCCCAGCCTTCTTTAGTCCCTGACAATCAAGTATTTAATGAACAGATTTGTGTCTTCATCATTCACTAAAGAACAATTTATTGGGCAGTTTGTGACTGTAAACACCTCTATGAAGCAGAAACAAAAGTGAAATACAAAGCAATGGATGAGGCTAGAGTTAAGATTTGTGCTCCAGTTGCCAATTTGGCTAGTGTTTTCCATCCTGCCTGCATGTTAGGAATTGCCAATAAATTCAAATACCTTTGATAATTCCCTACTCTAGACCAGTTTAAATAAGAAGTTGAAAAAGGAGTGTGTGTGGTCTGAGCATCAGTTTTTAAAAAAGATCTCCAGATATTTCTATTTTAAACAAAGGAGGAGAACCATGGAAACAAAGTGTTGGCCAGATATTCAACATACTCAAAGTGCTCCATCCTTGCTTGGGAGGTAGAGATGACTCCTTGCTGTGACTGAAGTACAATAATATTTTAAAAAGCTACAATTAACCATTATTGGGATCAATGGCATAAACATAATTTTCAGGTGTACGGAAGTGGGATAATACATACATAGCCAGTGACCATAAAATTGAACATACTTTTCTCCAGTTATGAGTAAATATTGCATTATCAGTGATTCATCAGTGGACAGAAATCCAAAATCAATCTAAGATTCATATTTCTGGGATGTCAGCCAAGACACTAGTGGAGAGCAATATAAATTTGTTAGAATATATGGAATGAATTAAGAAAGTGAAAAATCAAGCAAATAAACAAAAGTACCTCCTGTCTAACCTGAGCTTACAATTAAAATTAAAGAAAACATGACAAAATCTCATACTAACAAATATAAATTTATTAAGAAATATAGCTGTATATTAACAATCATAGATTCAAATCACCATACATAAGGTCAAAATAAAAACACAGAAGATAAAATACTTTTAAATAATCTAAAAAGTAATTTTCAAAGGGATTAAATTTATAATAATAATCAATAAATAAAAATAAATATGTTTTAGATATTGGTAACATAAGAACAAGCTGCTATAATAAAGAACAAAATATAACATCTCAAAGTGAAAAAAAGTTTTTTCATTTAAATAAAATAATATTTTCAGTAGATATGACTGATTTCAAACTGAACACATTAAGAGGACATTTAGTGAATTGATAAATGTACTGAACAAATCACCTAGGAGCTAGCATAGAAGGATAAAAATAAATGGAAAATGTAAAAGAAAGATTTTAGATCTCTGAGGAACAGAGATCTTCTGAGATTGAAAGGCCCACCATTGGTTAAATTAAAAAATCCAGAAAAGTAGAAGACAATGAAAAGTGGAGAACCATTATAAGAGAATTTTCTAAAAGGGAAGGCTAGAATTTTGAAATTGAAAAGCCTATCAAATATTTATCAGGATAAAGAAAATGCCTCAATATCTAGACTCATCATAATAAAATATATGACATTAAGAATAAAGTAAAAGTATGAAAAATTTCAGGAATAAAAGCCTGTAATAAAATTTATATCAAAAACAGACTTCTGATAGCTAAAAATAGAAAAATAACATCAAGTGCTAATGTAACTTATCTGTCAGTGTAAAATTCTATGAAAAGGACACTGAGAGAGAAAATATGCCAAAAAATCAATGGTGTACATAAAACTTGAAATTTAAAATGTGTATATATGTATATGTGAGTGTATGTACATTTATATACATACACAAAACAATCATTTGCAAGTTATGTATATATAAACAATTATATATAGTTTGTACATACATGTTAAATAATT
>SJYW01032351.1:0-11013 GCA_006410735.1 Raphicerus campestris | reverse complement strand
AAATGTAAAAGAAAGATTTTAGATCTCTGAGGAACAGAGATCTTCTGAGATTGAAAGGCCCACCATTGGCTAAATTAAAAAATCCAGAAAAGTAGAAGACAATGAAAAGTGGAGAACCATTATAAGAGAATTTTCTAAAAGGGAAGGCTAGAATTTTGAAATTGAAAAGCCTATCAAATATTTATCAGGATAAAGAAAATGCCTCAATATCTAGACTCATCATAATAAAATATATGACATTAAGAATAAAGTAAAAGTATGAAAAATTTCAGGAATAAAAGCCTGTAGTAAAATTTATATCAAAAACAGACTTCTGATAGCTAAAAATAGAAAAATAACATCAAGTGCTAATGTAACTTATCTGTCAGTGTAAAATTCTATGAAAAGGACACTGAGAGAGAAAATATGCCAAAAAATCAATGGTGTACATAAAACTTGAAATTTAAAATGTGTATATATGTATATGTGAGTGTATGTACATTTATATACATACACAAAACAATCATTTGCAAGTTATGTATATATGAACAATTATATATAGTTTGTACATACATGTTAAATAATTGCATGCATAAATACTAATTATATAATAATATTTATACATCTTACTAAACTATATTCTCTAATGCCAGCATAATCTTATAGCAAACATACCAAAAGAAAACACTTAATCATAAACAAAATATAAAAATTAATAAATTTTTCAGTAAATAAAAATTCTAGTCATATATTAAAACCATAATGGGTTTATCTCAGCAATTAAAAAATCCATCACATTAACACATTAAAAGAAGAAAATAAAAGCTTCTTGGTATATGCAGAAAAGTCATTTAATTAAGTTCAATTATTATTTGCAATGAAAAGGAATCCTCCAACAAACTGGAAATAGATAAGAACTTTATTAAGAAACCCCATGAAGAGTACACAGTATATGGAGATTCAGTAACAAATATGCCAAATGGTAAAACTTTAGGAAAACTTTGGGAATTATCAGAAAGAACTAACGGATGCTGCTATCACCTCTTCTCTTCAACACTGTGCTAGAGACAGAGGCTTTGGAAATAAGGCATTAACTTTCTGTGGTGAAGCAGTGGGACTCTTGGGACATATGCGAACTGCAATTTCAGTTTTGTCTCCCTCCCCCTTGTACACTTATTCTGTTGTGTCAGTTCTCATTTTGCCAGTAGGTAAAAAATCAGATGGATCTTTGATTTTTCTGTCACTTTTTGGAAATGATGCCACCCTTCTAAGTCAGAAGTCAGTAATTGCAAGAATCCTGTCCAAAATCTACATCAGCTTTAATCTACATTCACAGATAACACAGGGCTGCTAGAGCAGGTTATAGGTATGCAGCTACTTTGTATGGATTACAAAAGATAAAGATATAGTTGATCTTTCTCTCTTTCCTGCTCTTATTATTTCTTCTCTTCCTTCACATAGTTAACCAAAGTTTATGGTCCTACCAGTGGTATCTAAATTGTAGGAGAGAGAACCATAAAGGGAATATGAGGTTCACACCTGATAACGAAACTTTATAGGTGAATTTGTCCTCTCTGGACCAGGCAGATATTTAGAACTGAGTCTTTCTCTTGAAGGAATCTTCTATAGGTGCTTCAGAAGACTTGATCTGTAGTATTCAACTTCATTCCTTGTGATAATGAGCAATGTGTTTACCACTGTATTACTCTTCCTTTGGTTCTGCCTTGATTTCATTTTCTTCTTTTCTATAATTTTCTAAGGATCACAAATACCATAGCAGTTGATCCTTTGGGGCAGATAATAAATGACTCCTTGCAGGCTCTTTCTTTTGTGTGTGCCACTTGTATTTTGTGGAACATGCCCTTGTCCCCTGCCATGAGAATTGAAGCTACTTCGTAATACACGAGAATCTATTTCCTTCTCTCTCTCTCTGTCTCTCTCCTGCCAGCTCAGATTCATTGTCATACTTTTATACATTCATACCTTTAGAGTCCTCAAGCCCATTATCAAACAGTAGCCCACAACCTCCAGTGGGTGTGTGTTGAATTCACTGAGTGGCCTCCATGAGGCTAGTCTCACTAAGCATAATATGACTTATCCTTCTTTAGAAAAGAAAATACCTAGGAGAATGCATTGACTGCAGACATTATAGGTCTGAAATTTCTCATAATAAAATGGATTCCTCTTTAAGTACCTACTTTGATGAAGAAAAATGTAAAACATGGGTTATTAGGCATGAGATAATGGTAAGGAATACATTTTAGTCTTCCCCACTCCTCATTTCTCTTTCTTCAAGGTACCCCTTAAATAAAGAACCACCTTGAGAAAGACAAATTNCTGCCATGAGAAATGAAGCTACTTCGTGATACACGAGAATCTATTTCCTTCTCTCTCTCTCTGTCTCTCTCCTGCCAGCTCAGATTCATTGTCATACTTTTATACATTCATACCTTTAGAGTCCTCAAGCCCATTATCAAACAGTAGCCCACAACCTCCAGTGGGTGTGTGTTGAATTCACTGAGTGGCCTCCATGAGGCTAGTCTCACTAAGCATAATATGACTTATCCTTCTTTAGAAAAGAAAATACCTAGGAGAATGCATTGACTGCAGACATTATAGGTCTGAAATTTCTCATAATAAAATGGATTCCTCTTTAAGTACCTACTTTGATGAAGAAAAATGTAAAACATGGGTTATTAGGCATGAGATAATGGTAAGGAATACATTTTAGTCTTCCCCACTCCTCATTTCTCTTTCTTCAAGGTACCCCTTAAATAAAGAACCACCTTGAGAAAGACAAATTGAAAGGGCAAGACATCATTTATTAGGAAAGAGCATTTCTGCTTAATGGCCCCTTGAGTAAAGTGTTTCTTTAGGATATCACAGCTCATGTGAAGGCAGATTTAAAGGCCAGGGCATCAATTAGAAAACCACAGTATTGCTGCCTAATTGCTCTTTGTACAGCTTATTTTAGCAAGATAAAAATACCATCAAAATAGAAAGTGAGACTTGCCAAACAATTTCAGCACTTCCCTTAGGCCACAATGCTCGATACTGTCAGACACAGCATTTCTGAGCTTCTGATGAAGCTGGAAAGAATTACATAATATTTTATGTGGTTTGTTGCTATCTGCAATGCTGATTTAAAGAAACAGACATCAGTGATGAACAGTTCAGTACTGAACATCTGCCCTGGCAATGACAAGTTTTAAAAGCAAAGTGACAAACTTGAACTATGAAAATTTCATTGTTAGAACAGAATGAGTACTGAATATAAATGAAAAAAGTTGACATATAAAACTTAATAAAAATTAAAAATGCACTGGTTTTTTGAAAAGATGCTGTTAAGGAAATAAACTGCAGACTGGGAGAAAATATTTGCCATGTATTTATCTGTCAAAGGACTTGTCTCCTATTATTTTAAGATTCTACATCAATAAAATTGAATATAGACACACGTATACCACTATAGCTTAGTTAAATGTTTGTAGTACTCTTTGTGGAGAAGGCAATGGCACCTCACTCCAGTACTGTTGCCTGGAAAATCCCATGGACGGAGGAGCCTAGTAGGCTGCAGTCCATGGGGTCGCAAAGAGTCAGACATGACTGAATGACTTCACTTTGACTTTTCACTTTCATGCATTGGAGAAGGAAATGGCAACCCACTCCAGTGTTCTTGCCTAGAGAATCCCAGGGATGGGGGAGCCTGATGGGCTGCCGTCTATGGGGTTGCACAGAGTCAGACATGACCGAAGTGACTTAGCAGCAGCAGCAGCAGTACTCTTTGTACAAACTCAGACATAAGAATAATCTCAGTCTTACAATACTGCTCTTTCCAATGCCATCTCATAGCTGTGATAAACCTAGCCTGGTCACCTTCAAAATAATTGGAAAGAACTTTAAAAACAGATGGCAGAGTGTCAATGAAATTAACAAAAATTTTAATTGGAATCTCAGAAAAAGAGAGAAAGAGAATGTCATAGAAAACATAACCAAAGAAACATTGACTGAAAATTTGGTAAATGTGATTAAAAAATCAGCATATCAAAGTTCAGTGAACTCCAAACCAGATAGATGCAAGGAAAACCAAACTCCAGATAGATGCATGGAAAACCATACATAGGTATAGTATTCAGTCAAACCTTACCTCTTGATGACTGTTGCATCTGTCTTTTACACCAGTATACCCAAGCAGTAGAAAAAATATATACAACTAGTCATATTTATATCATTCTAGTTAATAGATTATTTGCTTTTGGTTGCTCTGGGTCTTTGTTGCTGCGTGCGGGTTTTCTCTAGTTACAAGCTGGCACTACTCTTTGTTGTGGTGTGCGTGCTATTCATTGCGGTGGCTTCTGTTGTTGCAGAGGATGGATTCTAGATGTGTGGGCTTCAGTCGTTGCAACACATGGGCTCAGTGATTGTGGCTCACGGGTTTAGTTGTTAGCAGCATGTAGGATCTTCCTAGACCAGTGGTGGAAACCGTGTCCCCTTCATTGGCAGGTGGATTCTTAACCACTGGACCACCAGGGAAGTCCGAGAATACAGATTTTAAAAGGTTGTCATTGCTGCCCATGAATATCCAGTGTAGTTGGAGAATTACCTAAGGAAGAGGGGTTAAACAGAGAAAAATATTACATTTATCTTTTTTTAATTTAGAGAAAAGTATATAGTATAGAATCACAAAATACAAAAAATGGAATGTTTAATAAAGTTGTGCATGTTTAGTGTCTTTATAATTTTCTTCGTGTCATGAAAGTACTGATTACTTTGAAAACATGAATCTAAAATTTTTTTAGATATATAATGATGAGTTTAGGCTTAGGTAAAATAGAAAAATATGGTATATGTAACTTTCATTTTTAACACAGTCTTTAAACATGATTTACTAGTGATTTCTCTGCATAACTTATTTTCAAAGTAACATAGTCATTACATTTTTAGTGCTTTAAAAACAATACTATAATTTTGTTTTATATCTCATGCAGAAAAATAGATTATTTGCTAGTACAATGATAAAAGCAAAAATCTCATTTTGAGGTCTATGTTTGAAATGTAAAAAGAGATGCTCAATTTAACTAAAATTACTCACCTAGAAGATGTAGTATCAAAGATGTGATTAGATTTGATAAGAAAATATAACACATAAGATCAAACAGCCAAAGCAATAAAATTCAAGAACATTTAATGGACCAATACTAATTTTGCTTCTCAGAGTAGTGTTAGGGCTCACCTTCACAAAGACTTATAATACTAAGCACAACATGAATGAAAACTATGATGCATCTAAGTGAAAATCTAAAAGGATCTCAGAAACCATTCAAAATGTTCCCAGAAAGAAAAGCTATAAGCCAACAGGACAGGAACTCAAGGGGTCATTGTTAGTATGGCGAAAATACAAAGAGGTAAAGTAGAAACCTAAGTGCTGTTGAGAATCAATAAAGATAAACCAAGCCCATAGCACAAAAAGAAGCAAAAGAAAAAAAAAATGTTTTTCATTTGAAAACAAGTTGAAATAAAACCCAGTGGGGAAGCAAAAATCTGGAGGTTAAACTTTCACTACTACATAGTTGAAGGAAGTCACAAGAGCACACAGCATTCAAATCACAGAAACTTGCCAGACAAACTATGAAATGTGAGATTAAGAAAATCAGAGAGCAGAGGTTACAAAGAAACCTAAATTAACTAAATTACAGAAAGTGACAAGCCGTATCTTGGAGAAAAGAGAAGCATGGCTTCCTCCATTTTTGTCAGAGAGCTGTTAAGAAGAAAAATCTATCATAAACAGAAATAAAGCCAGCATCTAATGAATTTCTATACTTGTGTGTTGTTTAGTGTGATGGATTAGTACCCTGAGCAGCACCAGTGAAAATTTTTATCTACCTGGCACATTTCTCTCAAAAACCTCACATGCATGACACAGTATGATCAATAGAGCTGACAGAGTTTGCTCTCAGGCAAAATGAATTTTCATTTGACTCTCAAGGAAAGTTTTCCTTCTCAAGTTGGATTCAAGACAGAAATGCTCAGAGAAACACTGAACCAAGTCACTGAATTACCCCAGGTGGCGTTAGTGGTAAAGAACCCACCTGCCAATGCATGTGACACAAGAGACTGGGTTTGATCCCTGGGTCTGGAAGATCCCCTGGAGTAGGAAATGGCAACCCCACTCCAGTATTCTTGCCTGAAAAAATCCATAGACAGAGTTGGACACAACTGAGAATGCACGTGCCACACATACACACCTTTGAAACTCACCAAATACCTGCATATTCAGTCGTGTCTGACTCTTTGTGACCCTCTGTCCATGGAATTCTCCAGACAAGAATACTGGGGTGGGTTGCCATTCCCTTCTCCAGAGGATCTTCCCAACCCAGGAACTGAAACACAATCTCCTACCTTGCAGGCAGATTCTTTTCCGTCCCGGTAACCAGGGAAGCCCTTTTGCAACTAAGTTAAGGAAGTGATTTTTTTAGATGAAGAAAGTAATGGGTGGAACAGGAAAGTAAAACAAATTTTGCAGAAATTCAGAAAACTGGTAGTCAAGCTAAAAAACAGAGAGAAATATCCCACAGTTTAAAAAGTTGAAGGCTGAGTCGTTAATTGAAAAAGAAAACATCTCCAGAATATTGTTCACGTTTGCATCTCGAGATCTAAAAAAAAAAAAAAAAAAAAAGTTACAATTTTGCCTTCAGAATATTTGAACTTAATAATGAAATATATCCAAACTAAACATGCCAAAAAGCTGATTCATCTCAACTAGAGACTAGACTGACTTAGTACTACAAACATGCAGCCATAAAGAGAAGACATGCCTTTAGTAGGCATAAACATTATTAACTGAAAACTCTATAATTTTTCCAGTCTGTCTAGCAATAGAACATTTACACGACATCTAATAAAGTATGAAAAGAGAATCCACGGTCAAGAAAGAAGAAATTAGTAGAGACAGTCCCAGAACTGGTATAGATGCCTTATCATCTGTATCACAGAGGGACTTTAAAGTAATTGATAAAGATATTAAAGGATTTATTATAAACATGGAAAATCTTAATGAACTTACGAATGTGTTTAGCTGAGAGATAGAAATTTAAAATAGAATAAAATTGAAATGCTAGAAAAAAAACGATATAAAATGATTTCACTTGAAGGGCTCAATAAAAGACTGAATCCAACATGAGAAAAGATAAATAAGCCAGAATGCAAACTAATATAAGAATAGAAGAAAACAGTGAAAAATGAGCAGAACCTTCAATACCTATTGAGCAATATTGAATGCACTAAAATATTTACAGTTAGATCTTCAAAAAGAGAAAAGAAAAAAAAACAAAAAGGTAGGACAGGGGACATATTCAAAGAGATTAAGACCAAGGGGAGGGGGAGAGGGTGGTGGTGCACACCTTGGCACATTATAGTCACACTGCTGAAACCATAGAGAAAAACAAACCTTATTAAAAGCAGAGAAAGAGGAGGGAGGGTGAGAGGAAAGGAGAGAGAGAGAGGAGGCCAAATATTATTGCAAGATAGATTTAATGTGCTGAAAGAAAAAGAATAGTTAATCTAAAACTCTGTATGCAGAAGAAAATATTCTTCAAAAATGAAGGCAATGCAAATCATTTTTAGTCAATTGTTTGGAGAATTTATGTGCAACAGATTTCCACTACAAGTAATTCCAAGGGAAATTTTTCAAGCTAAAGATATGATAAAAGTCAATAACTACAAAGGTGAATAAATAGCAATAGATATTATAATGCTTTGTTAAGATATAAAGCTATAATCATCATAAGCAATGTAGTATTGTTTTAAATGTAGATGAATAGATGAATGAAATTTTAGTTTCTATAGATTTTCCTCACAATATCAAACATGAAATAAAAAAATTATAAGACATTTAATGAATCATGAAAATAGGACCTATGATCAAGAAAGAAGAAAGTGGAAGCAGACACAGAATTGATATAGATGTTTTAGTTATCCTTACTGAAAAATTCAAATTTATATATGTATATAATAATTTTCCTTATACTGTCAATTGATTTGAAATTACGAGTCAACTTAATAAAAAATTTTTGACAATGGTGTTGGAAAAATTCAATATTTATATCTAAAAAAATAACTAAATAAAATTTCACCTATATCACTTTTCATACAAAATGGATGGATCATAATTGTAAATATAGCAAGAAACATGAAAAGTCTAAGAGAAAATAAGGAGTCAATCTTAGCGATTTTGCAGTAAGGAAAGTTTTCTTAGAACCAGTTACTTTAAACAAATAAATATGTACATTTTGACTTTATAGAAAAGGCAAACTGAGTTTAAAAAGTTATAGTAGAAAAATATCCATGACACATGAATACATAATTCACACAATTCAACTCAGAATACAGATTCATATACAAAATATTTCAAGAACATCAAGACATAGTCAGAAGCCAAAATAAATATTATGAATATGGACAAAAGATGCTCAGTTTATTTGTCATCAGAAAATGCATTTTACAATCACAGTGTGTTACGAAGTCACACAAAAAGAATGGTTAATATGAAGCAGATTGACATCAATCATTGGTGAAATGTGAAGCAATCAAAACACCTATACATTGCTAGTGGACAAATGAAATGATGTTACTCCTTTTTACAACTGTCAGTTTTCCTCAACGCTAAGTAAACATTAACTGTGAGACTGGCTTTCAACCTGTCTTAGTTATGTCTAAAAGCAAACAAAGAAACTAAAAATAAAATAACCAAGCAAGCCACTTGTATAGATATGTTCAAAGCAGATTTACTCATAAGCTAAACATGGAAATAGCTCAAATATCCATTAACAAGTGAATAAAAAACAAAAAGAAATTTTGGTGTGCTTCAGCCATGGCATAATACCACAGCAATGTAAACTTAAACAGAAATAAATACATACAGTGATTATATTAATCACAGAAAGATTATGTTGAATAAAGATATGTACGTGTGCTCAGTTGTGTCTGACTATGTGAATCCATTTACTGGGGCCCGCCAGGCTCATCGGTCCATAGGATTTTCCAGGAAAGAATATCGGAGTGGGTTGCTAGTTCCTTCCCTAATGGATCTTCCCAACCCAGGGATGGAACCCATGTCTCCTGTATTTCCAGCCAGACACAATAGAGTATATATTATATTTTTTGGTTTGCACAATTTTTTTAAACAGAGAATACAGACTAATAAATGGGAATAGAAGTATGAATTTTTTACCCTATGTGGAGAGGGAATTTGCTTGAAGGGAACTGAGTGGGGGTCATTCTGAAGTAAAGGAAATGTTCAGTTTTGAACAAAGTAGTGGATGTTTGAATGTATGAATGTATCAAAACTCATTTAATCTGTGAGTATGTCAGTATACATACATTTTACCTCAGAAGGAAAAATATAAGGAGATTTAAAGTAACTATAAGAATACTGCTGAAGAGATTTTTAATGGCTGTTCTGGCATAAAGTCAACTCTAGGCATATTCCAACCTGGCCATTCCACATCTTGACTGCTGTATTTCATTTTAAACATTAAATTTATAATGCATATCAATGTGTGCATTTATAGAGGATTATAGAGGAGGAGGATGGTTCTTAAAATATCTTTATGGAAGAAAAGAAGAAATAGCCGAAAATGCTTACAGGGAAAATAGAATATACCTTGGTAAGGATCTAGTAAATTTTTTCCAAACAAATAGTCACATGAAGGAGCACCTATTAGATTAGTTATATGTGAGGCTTAGAGATGCAGCCATAAATTGATGGAGCCCAAGGATGACATTTTTATTTTTTATCCATGCAAACATGAAATCAATCTGAATTTAATTTTTGTGATAGAATGAAGACCGTATATCTTTGTGTTTTTGGTTTTATTCAAGGACGGAAAAGCAACATTATTTTTATTTTAGCTGCACCAAAGGCAAAGGCGTATCCTAACTTTATTACTGGACTCATGGTTCAGAGTCAATATAGGCCATAAAAAAGTCCTGTAAGCTTGATAGCAATACCACCACCACCCCGTGAAATATGACAAAAGGCAGAGAAAAGGTCGCTATGTGAGGCAAATGGGGAGCCCTGATGATGGCACCAGGCTTGGCCTCAGTCATCCCCTGTGCCCAAATATAATCTTTTAAAAAATTTGGACTAATATGGTGGTAGAGGAGATTAAAAAATAGACAAATGAAAGATATTTATTAGGTAAAATAAAGAGAAGATCCTGCTGTTTATTATAGGAGTAAACAAAAGGAGGAAGTCAAGAATCACTCTTAGGTTTGGGCTTGTGATACTGGGTGGAAAGTTAACTATTGGCTATAACATTTCAAAGTATAGCTCTATATACAAATTTAATATTATTGATATTATTTGAAAGACAAAAATATATTCTATATGTCTCCTGATTTTATAGTCACTGTCTATATATAGTATACATTAAAAGAACAAGCATTAAAAAAAAAAAAAGAACATTTTAAAAGATTATTTTGTAGGGAGAATCGTCATGTCTCTACCTGTGTACAGAGCATATCAAATAAATGGAGCATTTCACTTCAAAATGTTGTACCCTTGAAGAGATTCAGGAAAATCTCAACTACAAAGTTTCACCAAATTGCAAAAAAAAAAAAAAAAAAAGTCAAGTATCTTTCATTTCAGGAATTGATTTTGATATCTGCAGTAGTTTTCTTTCAAGGGCTCAAAAAATGTGTGTAAGGGACAAGTATAACTTATTGATTTCTTACAGTCCATTGTAAGATAGACCACAAATACGTTCTTATTGCTTTTAATTAGAAGGACTTGTAAAAATTGTTTCACTGAGAAACATGGTGTTTTAAAATATTTTGGATAAAAATTTAGAATTGTTGTTTTTAGATACTGGTTTATCTGAAAATAGTTACAAGATGTTGATCAAATCTCACATTTTTTGGAATAGTTTTGCACTTTTAAAATTAGATGATTTGACTAAATTAATTTTAACTCATGTCCTGAATTCCTAACCTTATGATTAAAAAAGACTAACCTCTGATCATATGATTTAGGAT
>SJYW01032346.1:27005-46289 GCA_006410735.1 Raphicerus campestris | reverse complement strand
ACTTTCATGCATTGGAGAAGGAAATGGCAACCCACTTCAGTATTCTTGCCTGGAGAATCCCAGGGATGGGGGAGCCTGGCGGGCTGCCATCTATGGGGTCTTACAGAGTCAGACACGACTGAAGCGACTTAGCAGCAGCAGCAAACCTGTCTTGCTCGGCTCCCCTGCAATTCTTCCCCATTTTTAACTCTCCTCTTCAGTTTTGCATGTTAATCTCTTTCAGCCAACCGTGTACTGCAGCCATACTGGCTGATGTCTCTCGTGAAGAAGCTTCTGTTGGCTCATACTTGGTAAATCTTTATTTCAAATGTTTCTGTTTTCTGCCTCCTTTTGTTTTTAATCTTTAATGAGAATACTTTAATATATCTTAGTGGATGATTGAAGAGAAAATATCAGTTTTACCTTCTCCAAGAAAAGAATAAGTTTTATAAGTTTGGGAATTTATTTCATAAATTAGAAAGCAAGTTTTATGTGGGCCTACATGTCAAGAAAACTTGGGCCTCTGTTTTGGGGATGACCTAAAATGAGAATGGGCCTAATCTTCTCTGCTTCTATTAAACTGATTTGAATCATTGAGCTTCTTAGGCTCGTTTAAAGATCCTCTGTGCAGTCATACTCCAGGAGGGCGGGTGAGGGGGCGCTGGGGTAGTTAACCAGATGCAATACGTGGAACACATGCACACTTGCTTGTCATGACCAGCACCCTGAAGGATAATCAGTGATTATTATTTTGGTTTTACTTAACTCTAAGAGCTTTGGAGCTGGAGGCGAAGAAAAAGAAAGAAATCTGTCTCTAGGTTAACCTACTTTCAAAGAAGCTATCAATTCGGAAGTGAAAATCAGGCCAGGAAAGGCTGAGACGCGCGCATGGCCTCTGTGCACAGTCATCGCAGGTGCCCAGGGTAGGGAAGAGTGGCTGCACCAAGGAAGGATGTGACGGAGTCAGACCCATTTGTTGCTTGGGTGAAACTAGAAATGATGGAGAATATCCAGTGTAAGAGAGTTCTTATTCTCTGAATGTCTTGCTCCAACTCACCTCTGTTATCACAGTGAGACAATTCACAGTTTCACAGTCTCATCAAAAATATGCATAATGACCAACCCATGAGTATGGGTAACAAAGCACATAGGCATTTAGACCAAAAATGAAAGAGAAAAAAAACAAAGGTCCAAGAGATGAAATTAAAAAAAATATATTTTAATTGTGGTTGTTTCTGGGTAGGAGAAGCTTGGGAGACATTAACTTTTTTATCTTTTAGTTCATCAGTATTTTCTCTGTTTTTCTCCACTGATTATTTTTGAAAACTTAGGTCATTGTGTAACTTAAAATAGTAACATTTGATTGTAACTCATTGGAAAATTAGTGGCTCATAATTTTATAAATAAAATTTTATAACAAAAAAACAAAAATAGTAACTTATTAAAAAAAGAAAGTAAAAATTGTTGTAGTATCAGTAACTTCTTATTAATGTCCAAGAGACTCTAGCAATCTTAATTGCTTAGGACAAAACCCTTTCAAGACCTAGGTGAGATTGAAGAATGCAGTCGCATGTTTCCATGCTAAGTGTATTAGCTTTAGGGTAATCTGTGCAATTCTAAGACACGTTGATTTATGAACTAATTAATGGCACACAACAAAAATACTTATAGAAACTTGCTCTACCCCAAGCCTGAAAAACCTCCAAACAACAGGAAAATGGGTTTTGCATGTTAGAAAATTAAATTCAATATATATTTATGAGGCCGTTCAAAATGTGGAGTCCTTTAGTACTAAGTCCCGAGTAAGCAGAAATGTCCATGTATCAAAACCTAATTGTGCCAGAGTCTAAGGCTTGAGGAATAAATTAAGTCTTAAGCTACAAAAGACATCAGACATTAATTTTAAGGCTTATTATAGCTCTGATGATATGGGCATTAATAAATCCTGCAAGAAGAAAGAATAAGGCAAAACGATAAATAGATATACCTACTGGTTTTCCTTGGCAAAATGTTGATTGCTGATAATTAATTTAAAGTTTCACAGATATTCCTGCACTCTAGGGTCATTGTTCCAGCAGTTTGTTAATAGGGACTGAATAGAGTATTGAATATTTCATAGATTTTTGATGTCCACTTCTTGTTTCTGAGGTGGGGAAGAAATCAAAAGGACTTTATACTATGTAGAACATTCAACATTCATCCCACAAACCTTTATTGAGCACTTTGTATGATAAAGTGGTATTATAGGCTATGAGTAAAATTTGACAGGTATTCAGAGCAGGAAGACATTATTTCACGATGCAAAGAGAATTGCCTTTAGAGCTGGTCTTTGAAATATCTGTAGGACTTGAAATTTTAAAAAAATGTTGTTAGCAAAGCTTCCAGGATAAGGAAGCAGGGAAAACAAAGACACAAGGATGGGAAAATGTGGGGCATGTAGTGGAAGTATTAAACAGAATTATATGATAAAATAAGGTTCATGAAGACACATGACAAACAACTCTGATAAGGTGGTAGGAGTCAGATTACGGTTAAGCCAAAAAACCTGGACTTCATTGTTAGACAATGCTGGAATTTACTGAGCACCTATTAGATGGGTGACACTGTAAATAAGATATACAACTAAGTTTCAAGGAAATCTCAGTTTTCTGAGGGTAAGATCACAGTGCAAAAAGCAATTATAGTACAAAAGGAAAAATTCATAGAAATACAATAAATGCAGGGTCTATGCAGATATGTTACAAGGGTACTAACATATTCTTTAGGGGTCAGAAAAGATTTATTGAATAGATGACCTTAACTCTGAAGCCTGAGAATTTAAACAAAAATATGTGTTAACATGAAAATTCAATGCTGAGGTATCACATGGAGGTCAGCATTCTTGTAGGGTCATTTGAACCCATACCAAACTGCATGAATGAGAAATAAATGCATTTTTTTAAGGTGCTCTGACATTGGGGATTGTTTGTTACTTTAGCAGATTATAGCCTGTCCTGATTGTTACACAAATTATCAGTTAAGAGTCTGGATTTTATTATGAGGGCTGTGAGGATGAATTAGAGTATTTGTTTGTTTTATAGTAGGGGAGTGGGGGCTTCCCTGTTGGCTCAGATGGTAAAGAATCTGCCTGCATTGTGGAAGACCCAGGTTCGATCCCTGGGTCGGGAAGATTTCCTGGAGAAGGAAATGGCAACCCACTTCAATATTCTTGCCTAGAGAATCCCAAGGACAGAGGAGCCTGGTGCCCTACAATTGGTGGGGTTATGAAGAGTGGACACAATTGAGAGATTTCCACTTTCACTTTTCAGGGGAGTGGAATATGTGCTGATAACTTAAATAGTTGAAAGACTACTCTCATGTCAGTTTATAGGAAAGCAGAAAACTATGTTCAGTAAGCCAGGTGAGAGATAATGAGAGTAAAAATTAGGATGCTTGCAGTGGAAGAAAAGATGATAAGAGAAATAGATACAGGATTGTTGGGTTCTTAGCTGTGAGAAGTGAGCAGAGTGTCTAAGACAAGTAGGTTTTCCAGCCTGAGCAACTAGAATAATTAAATTGCCTTTAGTAGAAATAAGAAATGTAGTAGGAACAATGAGTTGGGAAGGAAAGGAGAATTTGGTCCAGGGGTCAATTACAACTGACGAATTCAGGACAAAGTTCACAGGGTAGGAGTCATCTATGTCTTGGTGGTAGATGAAGTAAAGGAAATGATGACCTAGAAAAGAGTGTTGGGATGAGAACTCAGCAGTCATACATTTAGGGGCAGAACAGAAGAGCAGACAAAAGGAGGGGGTGTTGCTATGTCATAGAAGCTAAAAGAAAATAGACTTTCTGCATGGAAAGGGTATGAAACACTGTAAAGACACTGAAAAAAATGAGGACTAAGAAATCCCATTAGAGCTGAAGTGCAATAATCACACTAGAACTTTTTGAGAAAGGGGTTTTAAAAAAGATTATTAAGATTAGAGGACAGATTTTAAAAGAGTGAACAAGAGGGTAGTGAGAACTGGGAAGCAATGGGTAGAGATATTTAAGAAGTTTGTCAATGAAGGGATGTAAAGAAATGAGAAAATAGACTAGAAACAGAAATAGGAATAAAGTACAAATAAAACCTTGAAATGTCTATAGGCAACCAACTTGTAATTACTACAGTTAGGGATACATCATCATTGTTAAAAATTTGGGCAGTGGAGTCAGACTGGCCTGGATTTGAGTCCCAGCTTTGTCAATAACCAGTTTTGTGACCTAGTGCAAAAGGAGACGTCCCACATCCTCATGAGCAATTTCTTCTTGATCTGGCCCCTAGCCACCTGTTTGGCCTCACTTGGTGCCTTTCTGTCCTTTGCCTGCTGTACTCCAGCCACTCTGGCACACGGTAAAGGGCTCAGTAAATAAGAGTTGCTTAGAACACTTTGGAAGCAAAGATCAGGGTTTAGAGTGGGCTTAGAGAATTTCTGGCCTCAGATAGTAAAGAATTCGCTGAATGTTCAATTCCAGATGATGTTTAAACACATTTAAGTTATGGTGAACAAGGCAACATGTGAAGATGCTTCTTTATCAAGAAGGTAGTCCTTGCCCAGTCATGAGAATAGGGTGAGTGCAGACAGACAAGGGACCACTCGCTGTTTCCATCCTTATGACTGAATGTGGTGCAGCCCAGGGCTCTACCTGTGAGCTTGTACACGCAGAACGTGACCACTTCAGGGCATGGAAGGGTTGCTCTAGTGCTGTGGGGTGGTGGAGATCCTTCCCGCAAATGAAGCTTTTAAGTCAGTATCTATGCCTATGGAATGTATTTTCCCAGTAGGTTGGGTCAAATGCCAAGAGATAAGATTTCACCATAAACAATTTCAGGAACATTCAGTATCTATGAAGTACATCGTTGTTCTAAAAGGTGAAAGTATTTTGTTGTTGTGTAACACAGATTCTTGGCAGCCAAGACTGTAGAGGATGAGTCTGAGACTTAAGCTGAGGAGGGGAGCTTCAGCGGTGCTTCTGTGTACACAGGCCTCCCTGAACCCACTCTGTTCATGGGGAACTTTGGGAAATGGAAGTGACTTACTAGTCACTAACGCTCGATCACACCCTGCCACTTTATAGATCACTACTCCTCTGATGAATTGCTGTCTTTAAGGGTTTCATTGGAACACATCCTCTTTGATAAACGTGTTATTACTAGGAGGATGTCATTACAAGGCCCAAGAAACAATAGTTTCAAAGCCAGCTTTTTAGTCAAGTAAATCCTTAGTCTCACTTCCAGTAGGCATTTATGACTAACTTTAGCCTTTTTTTCCATAGCACATGTCTACTTTATTACATGGTAGATAAAGTTGTTCTAAATATCACAAACAGCTTCCCAGAGAAACACAATAAGTGTATCTTAAGAGTCAGAAGCTATCAAGAAGAGATATGTGTGACTTACGGCAAAGAACTAAAGCCTGTGTGAGGACCGAATGTGTTGCCAAGAATCCCAGTTTGGGTCTTAAATCTGGCCTTCTCACAGGAAGAGAGTTTACCTGACCAAGAAGAATATTGTCTTGTAGAATCAGGAGGCTTTGCTGGGACCCTTAACAACTCAGACTGTAGATGGAAAGACTTTAGTGGAAAGACAGGTTGACAGAGACTTGTATCTTTCTTTTACTTTGCTTTTCAGGGACAGCCTATCTCACTGACCATTCGTGACACCAGACCTCACAGGAGGCACATCCATTTATTCTCGGATATTTACTGGTCACTTACAATGCCCTGGATGTTGTTCTGAGCACTGGAGGCAGATGAGACAATACAACAAAACCCTGATCTCATGAAGGAGAAATTCTGGTGGGAAAGTCATGTTGAGAAATGAGTAAGTGCATGTAAACTCATGCACACAGGCAGTGCTCAGTGATATGAAGAAAACAGAGGCAGATTATAGTGAAAAGGCAGGCAGTTGGTCAAAGTTCTCTTTAAGGAAGGGATATCTGAGCAGAGACCTCAGTAAGGTAAGGACTAAACTATATGGAAACCAGGAAGAGATTGTTCTAAGGGAAAGAAAACATCAAACACAAAAGCCCTGAGATGTGAATATTTGTGTACTTAGGGAATACCTGGTGACTCAGACAGTAAAGAATCTGCCTGCAATGCAGGAGACCTGGGTTCAGTTCCTGGGTCAGAAGATCCCCGGAGAAGAAATGGCTACCCATTTCAGTATTCTTGCTTGGAGAATTCCATATGGACAGAGGAGCCTGGCGAGCTACAGTCCATGGGGTCGCAAAGAGTAGGGTATGACTGAGTGACTATCACTTTCACTTTCAAGTAACAAAAGAGTCTAGAGTGCACCAGAATGCTCGCGGGGGCTGTGGCAGCTGGGGATGAGCAGCTGCTCACCACCCATGATATGCGGCACGCCTGCGTTTTGTTGCTGCTCCTTGCTAGCCTTTCTTTTGTGAGGACAGGAACTGTATCACCTTTACCGACNATGTCAAGAAAACTTGGGCCTCTGTTTTGGGGATGACCTAAAATGAGAATGGGCCTAATCTTCTCTGCTTCTATTAAACTGATTTGAATCATTGAGCTTCTTAGGCTCGTTTAAAGATCCTCTGTGCAGTCATACTCCAGGAGGGCGGGTGAGGGGGCGCTGGGGTAGTTAACCAGATGCAATACGTGGAACACATGCACACTTGCTTGTCATGACCAGCACCCTGAAGGATAATCAGTGATTATTATTTTGGTTTTACTTAACTCTAAGAGCTTTGGAGCTGGAGGCGAAGAAAAAGAAAGAAATCTGTCTCTAGGTTAACCTACTTTCAAAGAAGCTATCAATTCGGAAGTGAAAATCAGGCCAGGAAAGGCTGAGACGCGCGCATGGCCTCTGTGCACAGTCATCGCAGGTGCCCAGGGTAGGGAAGAGTGGCTGCACCAAGGAAGGATGTGACGGAGTCAGACCCATTTGTTGCTTGGGTGAAACTAGAAATGATGGAGAATATCCAGTGTAAGAGAGTTCTTATTCTCTGAATGTCTTGCTCCAACTCACCTCTGTTATCACAGTGAGACAATTCACAGTTTCACAGTCTCATCAAAAATATGCATAATGACCAACCCATGAGTATGGGTAACAAAGCACATAGGCATTTAGACCAAAAATGAAAGAGAAAAAAAACAAAGGTCCAAGAGATGAAATTAAAAAAAATATATTTTAATTGTGGTTGTTTCTGGGTAGGAGAAGCTTGGGAGACATTAACTTTTTTATCTTTTAGTTCATCAGTATTTTCTCTGTTTTTCTCCACTGATTATTTTTGAAAACTTAGGTCATTGTGTAACTTAAAATAGTAACATTTGATTGTAACTCATTGGAAAATTAGTGGCTCATAATTTTATAAATAAAATTTTATAACAAAAAAACAAAAATAGTAACTTATTAAAAAAAGAAAGTAAAAATTGTTGTAGTATCAGTAACTTCTTATTAATGTCCAAGAGACTCTAGCAATCTTAATTGCTTAGGACAAAACCCTTTCAAGACCTAGGTGAGATTGAAGAATGCAGTCGCATGTTTCCATGCTAAGTGTATTAGCTTTAGGGTAATCTGTGCAATTCTAAGACACGTTGATTTATGAACTAATTAATGGCACACAACAAAAATACTTATAGAAACTTGCTCTACCCCAAGCCTGAAAAACCTCCAAACAACAGGAAAATGGGTTTTGCATGTTAGAAAATTAAATTCAATATATATTTATGAGGCCGTTCAAAATGTGGAGTCCTTTAGTACTAAGTCCCGAGTAAGCAGAAATGTCCATGTATCAAAACCTAATTGTGCCAGAGTCTAAGGCTTGAGGAATAAATTAAGTCTTAAGCTACAAAAGACATCAGACATTAATTTTAAGGCTTATTATAGCTCTGATGATATGGGCATTAATAAATCCTGCAAGAAGAAAGAATAAGGCAAAACGATAAATAGATATACCTACTGGTTTTCCTTGGCAAAATGTTGATTGCTGATAATTAATTTAAAGTTTCACAGATATTCCTGCACTCTAGGGTCATTGTTCCAGCAGTTTGTTAATAGGGACTGAATAGAGTATTGAATATTTCATAGATTTTTGATGTCCACTTCTTGTTTCTGAGGTGGGGAAGAAATCAAAAGGACTTTATACTATGTAGAACATTCAACATTCATCCCACAAACCTTTATTGAGCACTTTGTATGATAAAGTGGTATTATAGGCTATGAGTAAAATTTGACAGGTATTCAGAGCAGGAAGACATTATTTCACGATGCAAAGAGAATTGCCTTTAGAGCTGGTCTTTGAAATATCTGTAGGACTTGAAATTTTAAAAAAATGTTGTTAGCAAAGCTTCCAGGATAAGGAAGCAGGGAAAACAAAGACACAAGGATGGGAAAATGTGGGGCATGTAGTGGAAGTATTAAACAGAATTATATGATAAAATAAGGTTCATGAAGACACATGACAAACAACTCTGATAAGGTGGTAGGAGTCAGATTACGGTTAAGCCAAAAAACCTGGACTTCATTGTTAGACAATGCTGGAATTTACTGAGCACCTATTAGATGGGTGACACTGTAAATAAGATATACAACTAAGTTTCAAGGAAATCTCAGTTTTCTGAGGGTAAGATCACAGTGCAAAAAGCAATTATAGTACAAAAGGAAAAATTCATAGAAATACAATAAATGCAGGGTCTATGCAGATATGTTACAAGGGTACTAACATATTCTTTAGGGGTCAGAAAAGATTTATTGAATAGATGACCTTAACTCTGAAGCCTGAGAATTTAAACAAAAATATGTGTTAACATGAAAATTCAATGCTGAGGTATCACATGGAGGTCAGCATTCTTGTAGGGTCATTTGAACCCATACCAAACTGCATGAATGAGAAATAAATGCATTTTTTTAAGGTGCTCTGACATTGGGGATTGTTTGTTACTTTAGCAGATTATAGCCTGTCCTGATTGTTACACAAATTATCAGTTAAGAGTCTGGATTTTATTATGAGGGCTGTGAGGATGAATTAGAGTATTTGTTTGTTTTATAGTAGGGGAGTGGGGGCTTCCCTGTTGGCTCAGATGGTAAAGAATCTGCCTGCATTGTGGAAGACCCAGGTTCGATCCCTGGGTCGGGAAGATTTCCTGGAGAAGGAAATGGCAACCCACTTCAATATTCTTGCCTAGAGAATCCCAAGGACAGAGGAGCCTGGTGCCCTACAATTGGTGGGGTTATGAAGAGTGGACACAATTGAGAGATTTCCACTTTCACTTTTCAGGGGAGTGGAATATGTGCTGATAACTTAAATAGTTGAAAGACTACTCTCATGTCAGTTTATAGGAAAGCAGAAAACTATGTTCAGTAAGCCAGGTGAGAGATAATGAGAGTAAAAATTAGGATGCTTGCAGTGGAAGAAAAGATGATAAGAGAAATAGATACAGGATTGTTGGGTTCTTAGCTGTGAGAAGTGAGCAGAGTGTCTAAGACAAGTAGGTTTTCCAGCCTGAGCAACTAGAATAATTAAATTGCCTTTAGTAGAAATAAGAAATGTAGTAGGAACAATGAGTTGGGAAGGAAAGGAGAATTTGGTCCAGGGGTCAATTACAACTGACGAATTCAGGACAAAGTTCACAGGGTAGGAGTCATCTATGTCTTGGTGGTAGATGAAGTAAAGGAAATGATGACCTAGAAAAGAGTGTTGGGATGAGAACTCAGCAGTCATACATTTAGGGGCAGAACAGAAGAGCAGACAAAAGGAGGGGGTGTTGCTATGTCATAGAAGCTAAAAGAAAATAGACTTTCTGCATGGAAAGGGTATGAAACACTGTAAAGACACTGAAAAAAATGAGGACTAAGAAATCCCATTAGAGCTGAAGTGCAATAATCACACTAGAACTTTTTGAGAAAGGGGTTTTAAAAAAGATTATTAAGATTAGAGGACAGATTTTAAAAGAGTGAACAAGAGGGTAGTGAGAACTGGGAAGCAATGGGTAGAGATATTTAAGAAGTTTGTCAATGAAGGGATGTAAAGAAATGAGAAAATAGACTAGAAACAGAAATAGGAATAAAGTACAAATAAAACCTTGAAATGTCTATAGGCAACCAACTTGTAATTACTACAGTTAGGGATACATCATCATTGTTAAAAATTTGGGCAGTGGAGTCAGACTGGCCTGGATTTGAGTCCCAGCTTTGTCAATAACCAGTTTTGTGACCTAGTGCAAAAGGAGACGTCCCACATCCTCATGAGCAATTTCTTCTTGATCTGGCCCCTAGCCACCTGTTTGGCCTCACTTGGTGCCTTTCTGTCCTTTGCCTGCTGTACTCCAGCCACTCTGGCACACGGTAAAGGGCTCAGTAAATAAGAGTTGCTTAGAACACTTTGGAAGCAAAGATCAGGGTTTAGAGTGGGCTTAGAGAATTTCTGGCCTCAGATAGTAAAGAATTCGCTGAATGTTCAATTCCAGATGATGTTTAAACACATTTAAGTTATGGTGAACAAGGCAACATGTGAAGATGCTTCTTTATCAAGAAGGTAGTCCTTGCCCAGTCATGAGAATAGGGTGAGTGCAGACAGACAAGGGACCACTCGCTGTTTCCATCCTTATGACTGAATGTGGTGCAGCCCAGGGCTCTACCTGTGAGCTTGTACACGCAGAACGTGACCACTTCAGGGCATGGAAGGGTTGCTCTAGTGCTGTGGGGTGGTGGAGATCCTTCCCGCAAATGAAGCTTTTAAGTCAGTATCTATGCCTATGGAATGTATTTTCCCAGTAGGTTGGGTCAAATGCCAAGAGATAAGATTTCACCATAAACAATTTCAGGAACATTCAGTATCTATGAAGTACATCGTTGTTCTAAAAGGTGAAAGTATTTTGTTGTTGTGTAACACAGATTCTTGGCAGCCAAGACTGTAGAGGATGAGTCTGAGACTTAAGCTGAGGAGGGGAGCTTCAGCGGTGCTTCTGTGTACACAGGCCTCCCTGAACCCACTCTGTTCATGGGGAACTTTGGGAAATGGAAGTGACTTACTAGTCACTAACGCTCGATCACACCCTGCCACTTTATAGATCACTACTCCTCTGATGAATTGCTGTCTTTAAGGGTTTCATTGGAACACATCCTCTTTGATAAACGTGTTATTACTAGGAGGATGTCATTATAAGGCCCAAGAAACAATAGTTTCAAAGCCAGCTTTTTAGTCAAGTAAATCCTTAGTCTCACTTCCAGTAGGCATTTATGACTAACTTTAGCCTTTTTTTCCATAGCACATGTCTACTTTATTACATGGTAGATAAAGTTGTTCTAAATATCACAAACAGCTTCCCAGAGAAACACAATAAGTGTATCTTAAGAGTCAGAAGCTATCAAGAAGAGATATGTGTGACTTAACGGCAAAGAACTAAAGCCTGTGTGAGGACCGAATGTGTTGCCAAGAATCCCAGTTTGGGTCTTAAATCTGGCCTTCTCACAGGAAGAGAGTTTACCTGACCAAGAAGAATATTGTCTTGTAGAATCAGGAGGCTTTGCTGGGACCCTTAACAACTCAGACTGTAGATGGAAAGACTTTAGTGGAAAGACAGGTTGACAGAGACTTGTATCTTTCTTTTACTTTGCTTTTCAGGGACAGCCTATCTCACTGACCATTCGTGACACCAGACCTCACAGGAGGCACATCCATTTATTCTCGGATATTTACTGGTCACTTACAATGCCCTGGATGTTGTTCTGAGCACTGGAGGCAGATGAGACAATACAACAAAACCCTGATCTCATGAAGGAGAAATTCTGGTGGGAAAGTCATGTTGAGAAATGAGTAAGTGCATGTAAACTCATGCACACAGGCAGTGCTCAGTGATATGAAGAAAACAGAGGCAGATTATAGTGAAAAGGCAGGCAGTTGGTCAAAGTTCTCTTTAAGGAAGGGATATCTGAGCAGAGACCTCAGTAAGGTAAGGACTAAACTATATGGAAACCAGGAGGAGATTGTTCTAAGGGAAAGAAAACATCAAACACAAAAGCCCTGAGATGTGAATATTTGTGTACTTAGGGAATACCTGGTGACTCAGACAGTAAAGAATCTGCCTGCAATGCAGGAGACCTGGGTTCAGTTCCTGGGTCAGAAGATCCCCGGAGAAGAAATGGCTACCCATTTCAGTATTCTTGCTTGGAGAATTCCATATGGACAGAGGAGCCTGGCGAGCTACAGTCCATGGGGTCGCAAAGAGTAGGGTATGACTGAGTGACTATCACTTTCACTTTCAAGTAACAAAAGAGTCTAGAGTGCACCAGAATGCTCGCGGGGGCTGTGGCAGCTGGGGATGAGCAGCTGCTCACCACCCATGATATGCGGCACGCCTGCGTTTTGTTGCTGCTCCTTGCTAGCCTTTCTTTTGTGAGGACAGGAACTGTATCACCTTTACCGACACATCTCCTGTAGCCTAATGTGCCTGACACATGAAAAGTGAAAGTGAAAGTTGTTCAGTTGTGTCCGACTCTTTGCAACCCCATGGACTATATCATCCATGGAATTCTCCAGGCCAGAATACTGGAGTCGGTAGCCCTTCCCTTCTCCAGGGGATCTTCCCAATGCAGGGATTGAACCCAGGTCTCCTGCATTGCAGGCAGAGTCTTTACCAACTGAGCTACGAGGGAAGCCCATAGTAAGTCCAAAACAGGCTTTGAAGTCAGAAAGTCTTTATTGCCAATTCCATTTCACTACTTAATATCTGTATATCCCACAAAGCATTTGAACTTCTTTAAGCATCATGTTCTACATTTGGAAAGAGATTGAGAATCTCAAACGAGAAGGTTGTCAGATGGATGAGATGCAACACACCATGGTTAGCCCTTAGCCCAGAGCCTGGTTGATGGTAAGTGGTCAATACAAGGCAGTTACAGGTGGGTTATAGATGGGTGACAGGGTTCCAGAGGCTACAGAAGTTGTATAAAGGACAAGATGCTGATCTCTAACTTGTAATTCTTGGAAAATTTGCTTGGCAGATGATAAATAATTTGGGACTGATCTTTCTTGTTTATCAAGGGAGAGTTGAGTTGCATAGATATTTAATTTTGGTTTAATGAGACATGTTTATGTGGTTCACCTTCACTTTTTTATGTCACGAAGTTATTGCTTGCTGATCCAGTCTAAGAACAGCTTCCAGCGAGGATCCTACTGCCTTCTGAGTGCACTCATCTAGAGTTGGGATATAATGATGAAGGACCAGAGTTTGTGTTTTGAAATGAGTGTGTTACTGCAGTTTCAAGCAGAGAAAGTAAGGGGGTAGTAGAAAAGGAACTAGGTTTGAACTATATGGTGCCAGAAGTTAGTTCATGAAAAATTCTTCCAACCACTAGCTGTATAAAATCATAGAGGGTTTTGTTCTCCTTGCTGGAATTAAATGAGAAGGTCTCTCCTTGATATATGTTTTCCCAAATTTGATAATAATTCTGAAATTTAATATATTACATAACTAATAATAAGTTATGAAGCTGAAAAAAATCATTTCAAACTGCCAATTATCAGAAGCAGATTTTCATCAGTGATGCTGAAGGAAGGCCTAGGATATTAACATTTCTCCTGTCTACAGAAAATATTGTACAATTATTGTCATTGAAAAGGTGATTGACAAATATGCAGCCAAAATTGTCAGAAGATACTATGAAAGTGTCATAGGCAGTTAATTAATAGAAATGATATGCTATTTTTCTGGATTTTGTGATGCTTATGATGACTGACTGTGCGGATGTGCTCAGTTACTCAATTGTGTCCATTCTCTGAGACGCCATGGACTATAGCCCACCAGGCTTTTCTGTCTATAGTATTTCCCAGGCAAGAATACTAGAGTGGGTTGCTATTTCCTTCTCCAAGGGATCTTCCTGACCCAAGGATCTAACCCGTATCTCTTGCATCTCCTGCATTGGCAGGCAGGGTCTTTATCACTAGCACTACCTGGGAAGCCCACTTTAATACCTTTTCATTTGTGCCTTTCTATTAGTCTACATAAGTACTTACTTTTGGACCTAATTTTACATTATTTTCTTAAAACTATTAATCTATAATTTTTAGGATACACAAAGCTGAATCTGTAACCGAGCAGGACCCTATGGGCCCTTTCTAGGACAGATACCCCTATGCCTGCCTCCTACATGAAGAAAACTTTAGCCTCCTTGGCCATCAACCAGTTCCCAAAATAAATTTAATCAGAGGAATGAGAAAATGCAGAAAGAAAGGAAAACAGTCAAGCAAAGCAAATAATAATCGTTAGTCATTAGTCAAAGTCAAGGATGTTTAGTTCCCCTGCAGGGACTCTACATGATATCCTGAGCCATATCCTCTGAACTGTTTTACAGATACTGAAACCCCCTCCAGAAGGAAGAAGTTAACCAAATGTATGCTGCCCACAGTCACGCAGACCCTAGACTGGTTGAAACAATACAGTTGACTCCTAATTACCTCACTATTAACCAACAGAAGGATGTTCATGAGTTGATCACACACACCCACAGCCCTCTCCCTCTCCCTCTCCCTCTCTTTAAAATCCTTTCCCTGGAAGCCATTGAGGAGTTCAAGCCTTCTGAGCACTAGCTGTCCTGAGCTCCTTGCTTGGTTCCCTGCTATAAATGCTGGCTGCACTTTCCTTCCCCATAATCCAGTGTCAGTAGATTGGCTTTACTGTGTGCAGGCAGACCCAACTTTGAGTCAGTAACAGATCTACTTCTGCCTACTCTTTAGCATGGCACCTTGCTCATCATAGGTGTTCATTAAATAATCACTGAATGAACAAATGAGTGAAAACAATACAACCAGAGAAATCACTTTTCCTCTTTTGTCTTTGGTCTCTTTATTTGCAAAAATAATGGATGTAGGGTAAAAGGGCTGGAGGTGATATTTAACCACCATTCTTTCAGTTATTGATGCTTCTTTTTTCAGGTTTGGCATTTATTTATTTCTTTTTGGCAACGAGGAGTCACATTCCGTGTGCTGGATTTGCTAGTGCAATCTTTGCCCCTTGACTGATAGCCTGAGTTCTGGTCTCTAGTGTCTTAACCTGCTACTCAAATCAATCAATTTTTGTGCTGAGTAACTATATTATTCAATATTGCTAATTCTGCCACACACTCAAGCTAGAATGAGCTCATGCAATCATAGAATCCGATTTTGCATTAATTCTCAAACATTTTGGTCAGATCCATATCTTTAGCCCACTGCTTCACCTTCCCAAGAGAGATAAAATGGTATCTAAAAACTCCTTTCTCCCACAGGATTCTCTTAAAGATGATTGAAAGGGGTATAATAGCTGAATGAGGACTGACATTGATATCTTATCTCCTATTAGCAAGTTCAAAACAAAGAATCACATCACACAGAAACCTGACTGATGTTTTTTAAGGATACAATCTAATTCATCAAATGGTGCTTTTATGCTGAATTTTCCATCAGCTGAAAATCCTGTACAGTTTTGCTGGAAACATCTGTAGCAGTTGGAATGTATTTTTTTCCCAGTGTTTGACTTAATGCTTCCTCTAAGTATCAGACACTTTCTCAGATCCTATGATATATTTTAGTACAATTGTTACTGAAGGGATTTCAGTTATGCCTGTAATCTTGGAACAGTGTCAATTTGAACTGAAAATCTGCCAGTTTTCTTACTAAAAGAGCTTTTAATTCACAGATGATGGTATCAATAATACTGTTCACTGGTGGTTCAAGACCCACAGCTGAAAATGTCTTCTACTATTAATATTTATGCTCATAGCTCATTTAGGACTAAAACAGTATTCTTCAAAGTAAATGAGAAATTGAGAAACAGCACGAAAGTAAGTAATTTAAGTTTGTCTTTCAATAACTATCTGCCACCTATCAATTCTAGTTACGTTAGTTGTTTGATCTAAAAGTCTAGTATTTTTCATGGTCTGTGTTCATGTCATACTATTCATAAGAATTAATTTTAACAGAAGAATGAAGATTGTGCCTTTTTTATTTCATAGAACTTTAAATATACTTGCACCTGAACAACTGAATATTACTATTAGTCTCACTCATTTATTGTATGTATTGCTACATAGGCTGACATACAGTAATTTGTGCCCCTAGTATCAAACGAATCACTGTGCTTTCAGGCCAGCAATCACTGAGAAGTAAGGATTTCTTTCATTTGTCTGGTTTTTTATAGTAACTTGTTGACCTTCATTTCAGTGCTTTAAGTAACAGACATACACCCAGGGTCACAAGGGCAGAAAGCAAGACCAAGGTTGTGCCAGATCGCAGCAGGACAAAGGGAGAGAAAAGCAAGCCATTCTATAATTTATCACAATAGGAATACTTGGACCAGGACAACAGGATTTATGAAGAATTAAATATTGTCCTTAAAAAAATAAAAAGATGCAATTCATGTTTTATTTAGATAAAATTTTTTTTCATCTAAAAGTGAGAACAATATTTGATCAATTGTCTATCAATAAACTACAATTTTTCTTTTTTGCTTCGAATTGGCTAGCCATGTCAAGATAAGACATGGAAAATGTGGCACAAACACAGACAGATGAGTGTCAGTGTCCGGGGACCTTGTTTCTGATTCTGTGAGGACTGTCAAACAATTATCAAATATATACCTTCTAAAAACCTTGCAAAACCATCTGTAGGAAGGCTCAACAAAGGACTGGATGAAGTAACAGCATTCAGACTTGGATTCACCTCTGCTGGGTATTCGGTGAATGCACACTATATATTTACTGAATAAATTCGGTGACCTAGAAATGGAGGTTACATCTCCTTTGTGATGCTCGATCATAGATACTTCCAGCCACTCGTGCTGAAATATGTGCTAGAATCTCTGCACCTCCTAACTCCACCATCCCCAGTAAGTTTGTTTCTGTTGTGGGAAGGCTAAGAACTCTCTTATTTTAAGATTTTATGGTCAAAATGCATAGCAAAACCCTCTTCCAACAACACAAGAGAAGACTCTACACATGGACATCACCAGATGGTCAACACCAAAATCAGATTGATTATATTCTTTGCAGCCAAAGATGGGGAAGCTCTATACAATCAGCATAAACAAGACCGGAAGCTGACTGTGACTCAGATCATGAAATCCTTATTGTCAAATTCAGACTTAATTTGAAGAAAGTGGGGAAAACCACTAGATCATTCAGGTATGACCTATATAAAATCCCTTATGATTATACAGTGGAAGTGAGATATAGATTTAAGGGACTAGACCTGATACACAGAGTGCCTGATGAACTACGGATGGAGGTTCATGACATTGTACAGGAGACAGGGAGCAAGACCATCCCCAAGAAAAAGAAACATAAAAAAGCAAAATGGCTGTCTGGGGAGGCCTTACAAATAGCTGTGAAAAGAAGAGAAGCAAAAAGCAAAGGAGAAAAGGAAAGATACATCCATTTGAATGTAGGGTTCTGAAGAATAGCAAGGAGAGATAAGAAAGCCTTCCTCAGTGATCAATGCAAAGATATAGAGGAAAACAAGAGAATGGGAAAGACTAGAGATCTCTTCAAGAAAATTAGAGATGCAAAGATGGGCTCAATAAAGGACAGAAATGGTATGGACCTAACAGAAGCAGAAGATATTAAGATGTGGCAAGAATACATAGAAGAACTGTACAAAAAAGATCTTCATGGCCCAGATAGTATCATCACTCACCTAGAACCAGAAATCCTGGAATGTGAAGTCAAAGGGGCCTTAGGAAGCATCACTGCAAACAAAGCTAGTGGAGGTGATGGAATTCCAGTAGAGCTATTTCAAATCCTAGAAGATGATGCTGTGAAAGGGCTGCACTCAATATGCCAGCAAATTTGGAAAACTCAGCAGNAGAAGAAGAAGAAGAAAAAGAAGAAGAGGAAGAACAACCAGAAGGTGAGAAGGAGAAAAAGAAGTTGAGAAGAAGAAGAAGGTGAGAAGAAAAAGAAGTAGAAGAACAATAAGAATAAAAAACAAGAAGAAGAAGGTAAGAAGAAGAAAAAGTAGAAGAAGAAGAAGGAGAAGAAGAAGAAGAAGGTGAGAAAAGAAGAAGTAGAAGAAGGTGAGAAGAAGATGAAGGTGAGAAGACGAAGATGAAGTTGAGAGGAAGAAGAAAAAGTTGAGAAGAAGTAGGTCAGAAGAAAAAGAAGAAGAAGAATGTGAGAAGAAGAAGAAGAAGAAGAAGGTCAGAAGAAGAAGAAGAAAAAGAAGAAGAAGAAGAAGAAAAGAAAGAACAAGAAGAATGTGAGAAAAAAGTGGAAGTTGAGAAGAAGAAGAAGAAGAAGAAGAAAAATGTGAGAAGAAGAAGAAAAAGAAGTTGAAAAAAAGCATAAAAAGTTGAGAAAAAAAAGAAGAAGTTGAGAAGAAGAAGAAGAAGGTGAGAAGAAGAAGAAGTAGATGAGAAGAAGAAGAAGAAGTTTAGAAGAAGAAGAATTTGAGAAGAAGAAAAAGGTGAGAAGAAGAAGAAGAAGCTGAGAAAAAGAAGAAGAAGATGAAGAAGAAGAAGGTGAGAAAAAGAAAAAGAAGGTGAGAAGAAGAAGAAGGAGAAGAAGAAGAAGGTGAGAAGAAGAAGAATATGAGAAGAAAAAGAAGAAGAAGAAGAAGAAGAAGAAGAAGGGGAGAAGAAGAAGAAGAAGTAGAAGATGAAGAAAAGGAAGAAGAAGAAGTAGGTGAGAAGAAGAAGAAGTGGAGAAGAGGAAGAAGAAGTTTATAAGAAGAAGAAGGTGAGAAGAAGAAGAATAAGGTGAGAAGAAGAAGAAGTAGAAGAAGAAGAAGAAGATGTTGAGAAGAAGAGAAAAAAAGAAGAAGGTGAGAAGATGAAGATGGTGAGAAAAAGAAGAAGTTGAGAAGAAGAAGAAGAAGAGGAAGAAAAAGGGGAAGGTGAGAAGAAGAATAACAAGTTGAGAAGAAGAAGTTGAGAAGAAAAAAAGAAGGTGAAAAGAAGAAGAAGGAAAAAGAGAATAAGGAGAGAAGAAGAAGAAAAGGAGAAGAAGTTGAGAACGTGAGAAGAAGAATTTGAGAAGAAGAAGAAGAAAAAGAAGAAGAAGAAGGTGAGAAGAAAAAGAAGATGAGAAGAAGAAGAAGAGGACAAACAACAAGAAGATCAGACAAAGAAGAAAAGTTGAGAAGAAAAAGAAAAAGTTGAGAAGAAGAAGAAAAAAAAGAAGAAGGTTAGAAGAAGAAGAAGAGGCAGAAGTAGAAGGTGAGATAAAAAAGAAGAACAAGGTGAGAAGAAAAAGAAGAAGAAGAAGAAAATGATGAGAAGAAGAAGAGGTAGAAAGTAAAATGAAGAAGAAGAAGAAGAGGAAGAAGAAGAAGAAGGTGAGAAGAAGAA
>SJYW01032343.1:38669-56251 GCA_006410735.1 Raphicerus campestris | reverse complement strand
TGTCCCTGGGATTCTCCAGGCAAGAATATTGGGGTGGGTTGCCATGCCCTCCTCCAGAGGATCTTCCCAACCCAGGGACTGAACCCAAGTCCATTATGTCTCCTGGACTCGCAGGTGGATTTTTTACTGAAGGGGGGTGGGGCAGGGTCAGTAGATATGTGATTTGGGTGAAGGGGGTGTACATGCAATCAAGCACTTATTTTCGCAGAAGGTTTCTGCTGGACACAAGGAATAGACTTCACCATGAAGGATTTTGGTACTTTTCTAGCTCTGAGGAAATGTAAGAATTGGGCTCAGAAAATCTTCTCTGGAAAATATCTATCTGAAAATGGCCTATTCTTCCATTTTCCCCAAAGTACAGAGTGCCTCATTCCTGCTCTCCACCCTGAGCTCCTTTCAGGGGGTGTCAAAGGTCAGCAGCTGTAGCAGCTTATGTTTTAATCTGTGTAGAGGTCGATGACAATTGCCAGTTTGTATTGTAGTTGGCGGACTTCCCTGGTGGCTCAGACAGCAAATAATCTGCCTGCATTGCGGGAGACCTGGGTTCAATCCCTGGGCTGGGAAGAGCCCCTGGAAAAGGAAATGGCAACCCACTCCAGTGTTCTTGCCTGGAGAATCCCATGGACAGAGGAGCCTGGTGGACTACAACTCATGGGGTCACAAAGAGTCAGACGCGACTGAGCGACTAACCCTGAACACTGACTGTAGTTGGCAGTTTGTAGTGTCTGCGTCTAAACTCATCTCTATATGAGGACATCAGCCTTCCTAGATTAGGGCACACCCCAGTGACCTCTTGTTGCTTTCTTGTGGCTCAACTGGTAAAGAATCCACCTGCAATGTGAGAGACCTGGGCTCGATCCCTGGATTGGGAAGATCCCCTGAAGAAGGGAAAGGCTACCCACGCCAGTATTCTGGCCTGGAGAATTNTCTTGTGGCTCAACTGGTAAAGAATCCACCTGCAATGTGAGAGACCTGGGCTCGATCCCTGGATTGGGAAGATCCCCTGAAGAAGGGAAAGGCTACCCACGCCAGTATTCTGGCCTGGAGAATTCCACATACTGTATAGTCCATGGGGACGCAAAGAGTCGAACATGACTGAGCGACTTTCACTTTCACCAGTGACCACCATTTAATGACATTTCCTCTCTAATTGATAATCGGCTCCTCTCTCCAAGCCCCGAGACACTGGGAAGCTAGGGTTTCAGTGCGCATTTTGAGACCCTCCAGTCCCGCCCACTGTGAGCTTGTCTGTGATTGGCTGTATCTGCACAGCTCTTTGCCGCATCCGAGAACCTGGGCATTGCACAGTCAGGCGCTGCTTTGTCCAGGGCAGGTAGCCATCCTGGGAGACACAGGTGTGTGCACAGCCCGTAGGAGGAGAGGCCCAAGTGAGAAGGTGGACCTGCCGCCCAGCAAAGCGCCTGTCTTATGAGCAGCTCTGCATGAGGGCAGTGGGCGCTGGGGCCACACGGGTGGGTGACCACCTTCCAGAGCCAGCGCCCACTCACCAGTCTGCTGGTATAAGGTTTGTATCTGTCCACGTGGCCCTGATGCAGGTTACCAGGCCTGGAAATTTGGCACCAGTGGAAACAACTGCTATGAGCGTAACCATTAACCCTTCACTAGCTCAGAGAATCATGGCCAATGCTCTGATGGATGCCGAGATGCCATGAGAAATGGTGGCCGCAGCCAAGTGAGGGCTCAGGGCTCAGGCCCTTGAGCCACATTCAGGCTCTGCTACTCGCTTGCTCTGTGACCTTGAGCAATTAATAACCTTCTCTGTGCCCGAGTCCTCACCTCTGAAAAGGATGACTTCACCAGACTTGCCTCTTTGAGTTCCTGTAAAAAATAAGCAATTAACATTACCAAGAGTGCCCAGCACTTTTCTCAAGGGTTTATTTTATTTTTATTCAAGTTCCAACATTTGATCCAACACCACAGGTTCCATGGGCCAATCGCCACCCTATTCTCAGCTTCTGATTCCTCACTGTAAATGTCAAGTTAGCATATACATTCAACATATATTTATTAAGCACCTACTATGTACCTAAGGTCTGTGCTGGGAGCAGAAGGCTGGTAACACCATTCCTGCATGCCTGTAACGGTGGTGANGTGCCCAGCACTTTTCTCAAGGGTTTATTTTATTTTTATTCAAGTTCCAACATTTGATCCAACACCACAGATTCCATGGGCCAATCGCCACCGTATTCTCAGCTTCTGATTCCTCACTGTAAATGTCAAGTTAGCATATACATTCAACATATATTTATTAAGCACCTACTGTGTACCTAAGGTCTGTGCTGGGAGCAGAAGGCTGGTAACACCATTCCTGCATGCCTGTAACGGTGGTGATAAGGATTAAGTGGAACTGGGGCTGGTGCTAAGCACAGTTTGAGGGGTTTCTGTGTCCCTCCACTGTGTCGCCGATATGTTTTCCAACAGTCTGCGTGGACAGCCTGGTGGAGGGTGACCCAGAGCAGCGAGGGGACAGGAGGCAGAGAGAGACCAGATGTCAGGAGAGGTGGAAGGCCTGTGTCCACATGCAGAAAGCATAGGCCTGGTGCAGGCAGACACAGGTCTGAGTTTTTCCTCTGCATCTCCGTGCAAGTTTGGCAGTTTGCTCACGTTTCTGGCTGTTTGTCCTGTTCTGAAAGATGGAGAAGATGAGGGCTGGTGTCTGCTCTGTACCCACCCCCTGACCCCCTCACCCCTGCTGTAAGGCTTGAAGGCTGGCGTGGCCGGCATCAGTTCTGATTGGTTTGTGCAGTGTCATACCAGGACAAAACCTGGCCATCTCTGGGGAACCCCATCACAGAACTTGGCACTCACCCCTCAGCCAAATTCATATCCTTCTTTTAAGATGAGGGATTAATTGTGGACGACAGCTCACAACACTGGCCCTGGCAGAAATAAATGCACTTTGACAAATGACAGAAAGGCCTAGCTTTGGGTATTAAAGGTTCTTCCTTATTTATGGAATTAGAGGTGGGTGGTGGATGAGAAGAAATTCCCTTAAAGACAGTCTTACCTGATAAAGGACTTTCCACTCTTAAAATTTCATGGATGATGATCCTCTTGCTGGAAAACACAATTTGTGGACAGGAGGCTTTGAAGTTAGATGCTGTGGTTTGTGGTTCAATGGCACCTTTCTCTCGGTGAAAGGTAACCATGTGCATGCAAGGACAGCAAGAGAAGCGCTAGAGCAGGTTTGAAAAACCAAAGTTATCTGCTCAGTGTGTTTCTTTGCACAAGTCAGACTTATTTACCATTCAGACACGTTCTAACTTGCTGTGTGATTGTGGGGCTGTTGTTCATTCCTGTCTGGCTTTTGTGTCTTGACGATGATGTGTCTTGAATAGATACCATCTAAGAGTGAGAAGAAATCTTAGGAAAACTCGAGTCCAGTTTCTGACCTTACAGATGAGTTTGATGGAGAGAAAAGGGTTTACCTTGTGATTCCAGAAGTCTTTGGGCTTTAAATTCTAGACATATCACACAACCCAGCAGAAAGTGCCAATGTTAGACACACAGAGACAGCCTAACCCAGCAGACTGAGACTTTTCCTCAGCCATGCCTGCCAGTGATGAAGACGGAGGCCGGATGAAGTGCTGCTTCAAAGCGTGTTCATTTCCATCCATCGTGTCTCTGTCAGGCCATGCCGGGTGAGAGGAAAGATAATGCAGCTGAATCTGATTCCCTACACAACTGATAAAGATGCTCGTGCCAGGGGCATGGGTGGGGAGTGTTTCCATCTTCCCCAGCCAGACAGCTCCATGACTCTTAGGTGGGAGATGTATTCTCTACTGGGCTGATTAATAAACCCAAATTTGATTCTACCTCTTGAAATGGCTGTTTGTCACAAGAGTAGAAAATAATGGGGCTCAAGAGAGAGAACCCTGATATCAGGAGTCTAGCATCTGTCAGACAAAGGGAACTGTGGCGCTGAGAGGGGGCATACATGTCCCCAAGTCCCCCAGCTCCGATGTATGTGGAAATATCTTAATACCTTTGGGGTCTAACTAGTTGTTTTTTCCTGTATTGTTCATAAGTTCCTTTGCTCTGCCTGACCCTTCAGTGCTGCTTTTCTTCAGGCTTCCAAACTTCTCCATTCTTGTCTCCCATTAGGAAGGGGAGGGGTCATAGATCCTCCCTGGAAGCCTGACTCCCTCGCCAAGAAAAGCCCCGTAAACAAGTATGTGACAATGCAAATCACAGCTGCAGGATCTCAAAACCCCTAGTCTACACTGGCGAGTTCAAGTTACTCCAATATCTTCTCTACCCTATGTACTTGCAAATCTACCTCTTTGATCTAGAACTTTCCTCACACATCATCCTTCTGTAAGCCAGAACACCCTCTTCCATCAATACAGTAGGGACGTAATTATGCCACCTGTGCACCCCATTAGCTTTAAGTCCGAAATGAAATGCCCAAGGGAAAGGGTGACGGTGTATGACCAAGGGTCCTACAGGCATCTTGGAGAACCCTGATCAGGGTCTTCAGTGCTGAAGATCAGGCTCCTAGAAGAGAAACTGTGTTTGTCATTTTCACCTCAAAGAGCAGAATAAGGGACGGAATTTTGTGTGGCAGCCTATCTGAGGTGAATGGGAAGGAAAAATTCCTCACAGTGAAAGCTGTCCCAAAAGAGAAGTTCAAAACGTGGTGAGATTCAAGGATCTGCTCTTGGCTTCTAGGGTCTATTTTGGAGGCAAGCTCTTGGTTGTCAATCACGTATTTCTAAACTCGGACTCTAATAGGTGTGTCTTGAGAAATAGAATTTCCCCATCTATTGCAGTCCCTACAGGAGCATTTCCTTGGGTTACAAGTGTGCGTGCTGTTTCAGAACAGTGTACAGCCTCCACTCCCCCATGGAGCTCAGGGGGATGGAATCTACCCCACAAAACATCTCGTTAGAAAATATGCTCATGGCACTAGCACTTGCTTCTCCTGGAGTCTTACTTGGTGCTCTGTCTCTCTTTCTTTCTCTCTCTTTCTTTCTCTTTCCCTCTCTCTCTCTCTTTCCTTTTCTCTCTGTCTGTGTCGCTCTCTCAACAGAATAGAGGTCTGGGTAAAAGCCAAGGTTTGGGGTCAAAGAGATCCAAAACTTGTACATATCTGTTTAATTTGAAGTCATTTCCAAGAACTTGTCCTTTTCTGCCACTGCTTATTCTATAAACCCTTCATTCATGTACATGAAACTGTCACCAAAGCCCTCTCTGTGATTTAAAACTAAGATTTGTTCCCAGAATGTAGGCCCAAAGTTGATAGACATGAGAACAATGGAGAAACAGACATATTGATTAAGTCAGGTGAGGAAAAGAAAATGTTTTATCCTCATGGTGAAATTCACAAATCATCATCATTGAGTTTCCTTCAGCCACAGTGTGCTAATTACTACTGTTGATATCTATTTGCTTATTATAACTCTTTGCAAGCTCCTTGGAGGTGTTTAATTTGATTGACTCTTCCTCTACCCCTGATGGCTGTGATGCTCTATTTACCTGAAACTAATAAAATCAAGTTCTTGTGAAAATAGGAACTAATGGGAAAAGTCAAGGGCTTTACAGGCATCCTTCAGAGGTGTTAACAACCATCGGATGTTGGGAGAGAGGGAACTGTGTTTAAAATTTTAAAGTTATTAAAACTACTTAACTCACAATTTTTGCACCTATAAAATTATACTGAGTACCTATTGTTGGGCTTCCCAGGTGGCTCAGTGGTGAAGAATCCTCCTGCCAATGCAAGAGACTCATGTTCGATCCCTGGGTTAGGAAGATGCCCTGCAGAAGGAAATGACAATCCTTTCCAGTATTCTTGCCTGGAGAATCCCATGGACAGAGGAGCCTGGCGAGCTACAGTTCATATAGTCATAAAGAGTCAGACATGACTTTGCACACATGCACCTATTGGTAGGATTTATTGACAATTAAATGTGATCATATATTTGAAGTGCTTGGCATATTCTCCAACATGTAGTAATTTGTCCCATGAATGTTGGTTATTTATTCATATTTGGTGCTACTGATTTTATTACTCAGATGAGACAAATTGTTTCTAAAACTGTATAGTAATGCCAAGGACTTAAAATAGCCAAAACAATCTTGAAGAAAAGTCTAAAACTCTCACACTATGTGATATCACAACTTAATAGAAATCTACAGTATCCAAGAGAGTGTGGCATTGGTGTAACACTAGACAAATAGATGAATAGGGTCAAAGGAATAGAGCAAATCATATATATCATCTGTTGTTTGACATTTCGGTGGAGAGAAGAATAAATTTTCAACAAATGGAGCAGGAAGAACTGGATAAATATAAGAAAAAATAACACACAGCTAGAATATGGNGAGGTGTTTAATTTGATTGACTCTTCCTCTACCCCTGATGGCTGTGATGCTCTATTTACCTGAAACTAATAAAATCAAGTTCTTGTGAAAATAGGAACTAATGGGAAAAGTCAAGGGCTTTACAGGCATCCTTCAGAGGTGTTAACAACCATCGGATGTTGGGAGAGAGGGAACTGTGTTTAAAATTTAAAAGTTATTAAAACTACTTAACTCACAATTTTTGCACCTATAAAATTATACTGAGTACCTATTGTTGGGCTTCCCAGGTGGCTCAGTGGTGAAGAATCCTCCTGCCAATGCAAGAGACTCATGTTCGATCCCTGGGTTAGGAAGATGCCCTGCAGAAGGAAATGACAACCCTCTCCAGTATTCTTGCCTGGAGAATCCCATGGACAGAGGAGCCTGGCGAGCTACAGTTCATATAGTCATAAAGAGTCAGACATGACTTTGCACACATGCACCTATTGGTAGGATTTATTGACAATTAAATGTGATCATATATTTGAAGTGCTTGGCATATTCTCCAACATGTAGTAATTTGTCCCATGAATGTTGGTTATTTATTCATATTTGGTGCTACTGATTTTATTACTCAGATGAGACAAATTGTTTCTAAAACTGTATAGTAATGCCAAGGACTTAAAATAGCCAAAACAATCTTGAAGAAAAGTCTAAAACTCTCACACTATGTGATATCACAACTTAATAGAAATCTACAGTATCCAAGAGAGTGTGGCATTGGTGTAACACTAGACAAATAGATGAATAGGGTCAAAGGAATAGAGCAAATCATATATATCATCTGTTGTTTGACATTTCGGTGGAGAGAAGAATAAATTTTCAACAAATGGAGCAGGAAGAACTGGATAAATATAAGAAAAAATAACACACAGCTAGAATATGGTGGGGCCAAGGTCTAAAGAAAAAGTTTTAACCTTCAAAATCTGAATTTAACACTTGCCTACACGGCCATTCCAGCATGGCGATCTGCAAAGGGTTCTAATTTAAAAGCTAGCCATCTTTGTCAAGCTGCTTTGTCAAGCTGTTTACAAGGAATGAGAGGATAAAGTGAGATGATTTCTAAGATTGCTACAGATTTGGGGAATGTGTCCCTAAATAGTAGACCAACAATTGGACCCCTGACCTTCCTGGGCACATCACTGTCCACTCCCCTGATTTTCTTCCCTAAGGAAATCTTGGGAATGGGACAAGGAATTCCTCAGGAAATGAGGGCTCCCTTGGGACCCCAAGAAGCCCATTATCATTGCAGAATACAGACAGATCCAAAAATATCTCAAGGGCTTGGCAATGCACTTTCTCGCTTTGCTCCCTGAAATTGATTAGACTAATTTTTTTTAACTCCAGAAGCATTTGCAGGATATAGCCTTTCTCCAAAGTCATCAAAACACCTCTCCGTGCAGGTGAAAGTTAAAGTGTTAGTGCTCAGTCGTGTCTGACTCTATGTGACTCCATGAGTTGCAGCCCACCAGGCTCCTCTGTCCACGGAATTCTCCAGGCAAGAATACTGGAGTGGGTTGCCATTCCCTTCTCCAGAGGATCTTCCCGACCCAGGGATTGGACACACATCTCCTGTAGTGCCAGGCATTGGCAAGTGGATTCCTTTTACAGTTGAGCCACCAGGGCAGTCTCCATATATAATAGCTTACATCTGCTAATCCCAGACTCCCACCCTATCCCTCTCCCACCCCTTGGCAACCAGTCTCTTCTCTACATCTGCGAGTCGGTTCCTGTTTGGTAGATAAGGCTCTTTGTGTCATATTTTAGATTCCACGTATAACTGATATCATACAGTATTTTTCTTCCTCATTCTGACTTATTACACTTAGTATGATAATTTCTACATCCACCCACCTTGCTGCAATAGCATTATTTCATTTTTTGTGACCAAGGAGGATTCCATTGTACCATTGCACCATTTCATATGTACCATATCTGCTTTATCCATGTATCTGTTGCTGGACATTTAGATTGTCTCCATGTCCTGGCTATTGTGAATAGTGCTACTATGAACATCGGGGTGCCTGTATCTTTTTGAATTAGAGTTTTGTCTAGATACTATGCCCAAGAGTGGGAGTGCAGCATCATATTAGAGCTCTGTTTTTAGTTTCTTAAGGAACTGCCATCCTGCTCTCTATAGTGGCTGCACCGGTTTACATCCCCACTGACAGTGTGGGAGGGTTCCCTTTTCTCCACACCCTCTCCAGCATTTGTTATGTGTAGACTTTTTAATGATGGCCATTCTGACCAAGGTGAGGTGGTACCTCATTCTAGTTTTGATCTGCATTTTCTCTAATATTAGCAACTTTGAACATCTTCTCATGTGCTTGTGAGCTATCTGTATAAGATATTGGAGGTTTTAGGCAAGGGAAACAGTGATGGTCTATGTTGTAAGATGAGACTGAAATCTGCTTCTCAGAGGGAATCAACAAATGTTTGTTGAGTGTATAAATATGCATAAATGGTATAAACACCAATAATGTGGGAGAAACAGACAGTGAATTGATTAGCGTGTTGGGTGTTTTTTCTCTCTGAGATGGGATTTCAGGGGGATTTTGCTTTTCCTATTATGCAACTCTGTATCTTACAAATATTTACATCAATACACTTTGTCTTTTCTGAAAGGAAATAAAGTTTGTTTTGTTTTCCTTTCTAAAAGTGAAATCTCTGCAGACAATGCCTTCTTTAGACAATAGGAATAAATTGCTAAGGAAATTGCCCTAATGTGACCCAGACTGGGACTGGGCAAGCTTTAGACATAAATAGAAAGGTCTTTTGATGATGCAATTTTAAAAGTGTCCTTGACATTCTTGAAGGTTTCAGCAGCCCCAAAGAAAAGAAAAAAAGATAGAATCGTGTTGCTGAAAAAGATCTTAACAGATCAAAAAATCCAACTTGCATATTTTACCACTGTAGGAAAGAAAGCTCTGAGAGATATTTCATAGAGAAATCCACTCAAAAATCAACATTAAGAACCCATTAGACACTGAATTTTTTAAAAAAGAGTCAGTCACTGAAAGCAACAAAATTTAAGTTAACTAAGAATACATCTAACCAAGTGTGTGCAAGTTCATCACAAAGAAGATAAGAAAAAATGTTTAAAACATAAAATGACCTGCACTAATGAAGATCTATAAACCATGGTTAAGGCTGGGAAGATTTACCATCAGGACCTACAAAATGGACTGACATACAGTAGTTGATCCAGTTATCCTAGTTCAAGTGAATTCTTTAGAAATATGTCATTTTTCCCCATATGTTAAGCATGGTTTTGCTGTTGTTTTGCTGCTGTTCTGTCACTAAGTCCAACTCTGTGACCCTGTGGACTGCAGCATGCCAGGCTCCTCTGTCCTTCACTATCTCCCAGAGTTTGCTCAAATTTATGTCCGTTGAGTTGGTGATGCTATCTTACTATTTTATCCTCTGCCACTCCCTTCTCCTCCTGCCCTCAGTCTTTCCCAGCATCAGCGTCTGTTCCAAAGAGTCGACTCTCCATATCAGGTGGCCACAGTATTGGAGTTTCAGCTTCAACATCAGTCCTTCCAATGAATTGTTTTCCAGGCCAAATCCTGACAAGTTTTGGTTGATTGGTGTGTTGGTTTTTCTTTGTAACATCAATTTTTTGCACTATAATTTACATTAAAATGCATCTTATTTTCAAGGGTACAGTTTGACAAACATCTACATCAGGATAAACAGCACCCCAGATAAGACTTAGAACCTTTGCATTACTCGGAAAAGTCTCACAGGGCTTTTCAGGAACTTGGCAAACTGATCTTAAAATTCAACCAGTGGAGTAAAAGGTCAAGGATAACGTAGACAATTTTGAGGCATAACAAGGGGAAGGATTTTTCTTATCTAGAAGATTAATTTTAAAACCACTATAACTAAGACCTAAGTAAACAATCCAAAGGCATAGTTACAAGTTCCAGAAATAGACACACTCAGATACGAAATCTCTCTATATTTTCCAAACTCTATCTACCAAAAATGGCATCTCAAGCCAGTTATTGGAAGATGGCCATGTCAATTCATTTACAGATTGCTTGTGGCTGCTCTCCTGCTCTGGTGGCAGAGCTAAGCAGAGACCACATGGCCCACAAAGCCTAAATCAAGTCTGGCCCCATCTAGAGAGGCATTTACTATCTGGCCCTTTCAAGACATTTGCTGAATTCTGAAGCTGCATGATAGGGAAGGCTAAAATGCTAAAATTATCTGTATTTTGTACAAATTCTTCGAAATTTAAAATTCTTTAACTCTTTTTACTCTTCTCATCTTTTGCATGGCTTTCAGAAATTTCTGTTCTACACATGTCTGCTAAATTTGGGCTTGTCATCTCATGCCACATTTCCTAGTTTAATAAGGAATCATTTTCTTCTGCCTTTGGTATTTACAGCAGATCTGATGATATTAAATTATCGCTCATTTCTTTCAGAAGTAATTTTGTTTTACTGTCATCTTTGAAGCTACTTTTGCTAGATAGAGAATTACAGGATGGATTTGTGAGCATTCTAGTGGTTGCCCCCTGACTTACTACAAATCCAATACAAATCAGTTTTCTCATAATGGTAGGGCCTTGCAATAGTCTAATTATTACCTTTATTCTTTGTTGTTGTTGTTTTAGATTACAATATATCAAGGACCCACATTCTAATCACTGAGTAATCACTAAAAGAATAATAACAGATGTATAACTAATTTCAGAGAAAAAGAAAGCAACTTTTTAAATCTAAAAGGCAAAAAATTACAAAGAACAGAAATAGCATAAAATAAGTAGATGACTCAAACAGAGAACAAATAAGAAGATCGATAGACTCCTACTTTTATTAGTGCTTACTTTAATTGTGAATGGAATAAATATTCACTTAAAACACTGAGATTATCAAAGTAGACGTAAAAGAAAATACAGCAATACTTTTACAGACAGGGGTCATGCCTTTATTATAAGGATACAGAAACATACAAAGTGAAGGATGAGATGTGCAGATCTTGTGACTAGCTATACTAAGGTAGACTTTAAGGCAAAAACATTACCAAAGAAAAAAAGACATTTCCTTAATGAAAAAGGAGCCAAATCACCTGGAAGGAATAACAATTCCAAGCCTATATGTAGCTTCAAAACACATACAGCAAAAATTGACAGAACCTGAACGAAAAGTAAAGAAATTCACAAGGATATTGGCAATTTTATCACATTCCTTACAATAGCTGATAGATCATACAGGAAAAAATCTATATAGACAAAGAAAATCAGAACATCAAACAAATTATTTCATGTCATGAACCCTGCACCTATATATACATTCTTCCCAAGTGTACGTGACCACTTTCCAAAACTTACCATATGATGGATTGAAAAGCAAGCTTTTACAAAATTCAAATGATTGTGATTATTCTTATTATATTGTTGTTGTTTAGTCACTAAGTCTTGCCCAATTCTGTGCAACCCCATGGACTGTGGCCCACCAGGCTCTTCTGTCAAGAGATTGCCCAGGCAAGAATACTGGAGTGGGTTGCCATTTCCTTCTCCAGGGGATCTTCCTGACCCAGGGATCAAACCTGTATCTCCTGCATTGGCTGGTGGATTCTTTATCACTGAGTTACCAGAGAAGCCCCTTATTATATTTGGAGAAGGCAGTGGCACCCCACTCCAGTACTCTTACCTAGAAAATCCCATGGATGGAGGAGCCTGGTGGTCTGCAGTCCATGGGGTTGCTGAGAGTTGGACACGACTCGGTGACTTCACTTTCACTTTTCATGCATTCGAGAAGGAAATTATATTAATCATAGTAAAATTAAGCTAGAAATATATATAGTAAAAGATAAATTTTAAATCAAACTATTTATAAGTTAAGCAATATGCTTTTAAATAATACATCTCAAAGAAAAAATATCACAACAAAAAGCAGAAAGGTTTTGAACTGAACATTGAAGAGACAAGGGAGCAAAACTTCTGCAAGGTAACTAAAACAGTCCCTGGAGAGAAATGTACAGCCTCAAATTCACATACTATTAGAAAGGGAGTGAATGTAAAAATTAATTTGATTCTATCTCAAAAAATTGGAAAAAAATGAAAAGGAAGCATATAAGAAATAAGTACTAAAAATAGAAACTGCTAGAATTAGAAAGATGTAAAATGAAAAGTTCATCAAAACCAAAAACTGATTCTTTGAAAATATCAACAGAATTGCTAATTCCCTAAAAATACCATCAAAAAAAGCATGAGCGAATGAAAATGTTTTACCAAGGTCAAGAAGTAAAAGGGAGAAATAACTGATCTTCATACATCATTGATGGGAAAGTAAATTGGGAAAGCTTCTTTGAAGAGCAGTTTGGTAATATAATACAAATGTTGATAATTCTGCCCTTCTATTCGGAAGCACCATAGGGATATGGTGTCAGGTCGTGGTTCTGAAACCTGAATGTACCTTAGAATTGCCAAGCAAGCGAAAAACCAAATTAAACCAAGAAGATTAATGAAATTGGAATGTCTAGGGGTCGAGCGTGCCTTCATTCTCCCTTCTTTTGAATTCTCTCATTTTACAATTCTTTTCAATGTATAGCCAGAGTTGAGATACACTGCCCAGGGGAAATACATATAAATGTTCATAGGAGAGAATGTTCTCGGTACTATCCATAAGAGAGAGATAAAAAAGAAACTGTATCAGTATTTATCAACAGAAACCTTAATAATAAATTTGGAAGTGTTCAGTATTGGCATACCAGACATTGTTTGAATGAATGCCTAAATACATTGCATGGATGAATCTCACAAATGTGGTAGGAAGAACAATTGCATTATGATGAGGCCAGTATGATACCAATTTTGGAAAGCTGAAAACACACAAAAAGTATATGTTTGAAAGTCAAAGAAGCAAGGCAGTTAAGAGCACAGAATCTGGTTGACTGGTTCAGACACCGGCCTCCCAGAGACAAGCATGACCTTAGCCATGACAGGATTTCTGTGTGCCTCACGGTCCCCCTTTATAAAAGGAGGATGCTCCCACTCGCACCTCGAAGGACCGCGGTAAGGGTTGGAAAAGCTGGCAGGTGTGAAGGGCCTGGCCCGGGGCATGTGATGGGGAGTTGCCTGTTGTTACTCTGTTATAGCACAGGCCTCAGTTGTACTTACAGTCTTTCTGGCCTGGCAAGATGTTAGAACAGAGTAGAACTGGATGATGAGTGTACACCTGATTTTATGCTATTTTCTGTTCTTTCCCACACACTTAAATTAGTTAAAACAAGAAAAGCAATCTGAAGCCCAGAGACAAAGGTCGCGCAGATGCTCAGAAAAATCCAGACATCGTCTGGCGCCAAAGATCTTGCCCCTAATTTAGCCAATGTGATACAAGAAATTAAACTCAGTGTGTGTGTAGGAATCGTTTCTATTCATTCCAGCCGCTGAAGATTGGCCTGCCGAAGCCATGGTTTCCAAAGTCTATTGTAATTCTTTAATTAGTTTTTTTGTTGTTGTGTTGGGTTATGCTTTTATAATACTTGGCTTATCTCTCCTCCATTGACTTATGACTAGAAAGTTGCATGGTACAAAAGAAAGAAAAATAACCACCCCCATGGCTTCCTATCTCACTGAGAATAGAATGCAAAAAAAAAAAAAAAAAAAAAACTTTCCAAGGGTGCATGTAGTATCTGGCCCCCAGATGCATTTCTCTCTTTGTCTCTTACAGCCCTCTCCTCTGTTCTTCTTCTCAGACCATACTCACCATAGTTTTATTCCCCCCTTTCGGATCTCGTAAGCATCCTCCATCTCAGAGTCCTGGGACTCGTTCTGCCAGAGTCCCTTCCCACAGGCCTCTCGGTAGCCTTCTCCCTCCCTCCCTTCCGGTCTGTGCCCCGTGGAGGAGCACCTGTGCACCAGTCTCAGCCACTCCCCACCATTACTCTCCACCCAGCCTGGTTTATTTGTCTTCATGGCTTTCTCAGACCGGCCCCCAACATGCATCAGACCAGGGCACGGATGCAGAGAGAAGCCCAATAATAATAAATCCAATTATTTACAAGCTACAAGCCAAGCTTGGCAAGCTGTGAGTAACATGTTTTCTAATATCCCTACACTGACAAATATGCAGTCATAACCATCTACCAAGCGATTTGCATTTAGATTTTTCAGGCTCCTCCAAGACCTGTACTGGAAAGCGTGGAGGGTGGCCCTCTGGTTCCCAGACTCTCTCTCACTCCCTTTTTTTCTACCTCGGCTCATAGAGACAAAGGGAAATGGCCCCACTGCTGATTTTCAACTGCCCTGTGTCTTTCCTCCTACAGTTCACAAGGAAAAGGGGGGTCTGATTTTCTCGATGTGGGCAGAGCCTTTCAAGTTACCAGCTCTTCCTCACACACACATATGGCTACCCAACAAATGGCTCAGCGCCTGGGGTTGCAGACAGGGACAGTCACAGTAAAAGAAGTCAGATGCACAGGCAGACTGACATGCCCGGCACAAACCTGTAGCTCTAAGACATGACAGCGCTGGTTCTCATCATACAATCATGATGGACTGTATCAGGCTGCAGCCCAGATATGGCGGAGGGTTTTAAAAACACAGGATCTAAAATCACTCAGCTCAGGGTCAAATCCTGGCTCTGTCACTTACCAGCTCTGTGACTTTGAACAAGGTAGAGAATCGTCCTCTGGCAGCTCCAGAGGGTATTTGAGGTGACTGCTTGAGTTAGTGCAAGTGAGCAGAACAGGGTCAGGCAGTTATTAAACTTCCAACCGGTTGGGCATTAGATTGTCGTAGCCTTGAAAATAGTCCTCTCTCTAACCCTCCACCAAATCCTCATGGTTTATAATAGAATCAAGGACAAATAGACAAATTAGATATCTCCTTGAAAATAAGTTCTGAGATGTAGGCTTTATATTTCATAACGTTTCAGGGAAAGAAAAGGAAAGTAAGCACTGAAATCAACCAGAAAATCTTCCTGGAGGACGTGGGACCCAGATGAGCACAGAGGATGGGGATGTTTGGCTGGGCAAGGACTTCCCAGAAACACTGCTTCCTTAATAAGGGTTGCGTGTCCCAAGGGCAGTATTGTGTTTTAATATTCATATTGGAGGATAGTTGATTTACAATGTTGTGTTAATGCCAGGTGTACAGCAAAGTGATTCAGTTATGCATGTTGCTCAGTTAAGTCACGTCCAGCTCTTTACCACCCTATGGACTGCAGCCTGCCAGGCTCCTCTGTCCTTCACTATCTCCCAGGGTTTGCTCAAGTTCATGTCCATTAAGTCGGTGATGCTATCTAACCATCTCATTTGCCATCATCCCCTTCTCCTCTTCCCTTCAATCTTTCCCAGCATCAGAGTCTTTCCAGTGAGTCAGCTCTTCACATCACGTGGCCAAAGTATTGGAGCTTTAGGTTCAGCATCAGTCCTTCCAATGAACATTCAGGATTCATTTCCTTTAGGGACTCTCAAAAGGACCTAACTCTAAAAAGGACCTGGATTGTGAAATTTCTAGCCTCCAGAACTACAGGAGAATAAATGTCTGTTGTTTTAAGCCAGCCAGTTGCTGTACTTAGTTATGGAGCCCTCGCAGACTACTACAGAAGCTGCCTGTGATTTGTGTTCAACATCACATAGACATCAGGAACTCAAAGCGTGATGACTGTTGACCTTGTATCCACCAGCCCTGCCTAGAGGGGCCTTTTGCATGTCTGTCTCACTTCGGGTGTTGTGGTATGTGTGTGTGTGTGTGTGTGTGTGTGTGACTATCGCAGCAACATGTTAAGTTGTTTTTCCTGGATGCAAACTTCTGTGATGTTGGACCAACTCATGTAAACTTGTCACCCACCTTGGGTTTGCAATAAGTACTTGAAGCCTATGGACTCAGAGTGGGAGACCAGCCTCTCAGATGACTCCTAATGACTTCATATCCTGATATTTACACCCTGATATAGTAGTCACTCTTCTTTCTGAGAATAGACTCCTTTTAACATCAATTCCCCAGAACTGCCTCTTGCATCAGCATTTACTCATTCATCCATTCAATAAATATCTATCAGGAGGAATTATATTCTAGAAACTATTCTAACTGTTATAATTGCTAAGGATATAGCAGTAGACAAAACTGACAAAAATCCCAACCCTCACAGAATGTATATTCTAGTAGGTGAAGCCAAACAATAAAACAAAAAATGGAAATATATAGTTGTTGGCTGCCCTGGTGGCTCAGATGGTAAAGAATTTGCCCACAGTGTAGGAGACCCAGGTTCAATTCCTGGGTCAGGAAGATCCCCTTGAGAAGGGAATGGCAACCCACTCCAGCATTCTTGCCTGAAGAATTCCATGGACAGAGGAGCCTTGCAGGCTGCAGTTCAGGGGGGTCTCAAAGAGTCAGACACAACTGAACAACTTTTTCTTCATAAGATATACTATATTGTAGATATGATATACTACAGATTCTATGGAGAAAAATAATCAGAAAAAGAGGATATGAAGCCCTGAGTGGGGGAGAGGAAGTTTCCATTTGACTAGTGCTTTAGCCAACTTTCTCTGCAGTAATAACCCTTTGCCAAATCTCATTGACTTATGACAGCCATCATTTATTTCTCATTTGTGGGTCTTGAGGTCAGTCGCAGTTCGGGTTTATTCGGCTGGATTCCACAAATCTTCCCAGTCCAGGACGCAGTGTGTGGGAGGGGGCAGCCTCTAAGATGAGCCCCAAGGACCTCACATCCTGATAGTTACACCCCAGTATTATATCCTCCAAGTATAGGCTAGGTTTAGTAACTCACTTCTAATGAATGAATAAGACAAAAGCAATGGGGTCGCACTGCTGAGATTAGGTTATAAAAAGACTGTTTCTTCTGTCTCTCGCTGGCCCTTTCTTATCCTTGCCCTCTGGGTCTCATTCTGGGGGAAGCCGGCAGCCATGCTGCCAGCTGCCCTACGGAGAGCCCCCCAGGTGAGCACCTGAGGTCTCTGGGCAACAGGCAGTGAGACGCTGCAAGTCTGGCTCAGCACAAGTCAGGAAGCGAACGCTCTGTGCTCCACAGGGCAGAAAACGAGAACGAGAGAGGGTGAGAGAGCCTCTCACTGGGGAGGCAAGGACAAACCTCTCTTAGAACATGGCATCCTACCAGGATGGAGGAAAACATAGAAAACACATATTTTTCACAAATTTATTCCAGGAAAATCAGATGCTGTTTTCTTTCTTTTTTGGAAAGAGTGAAGTGTGATGAAGACAGAATTTTTTTTTTTTT
>SJYW01032342.1:0-16939 GCA_006410735.1 Raphicerus campestris | reverse complement strand
GGGCCTCTTGTAGCTGGCGATCAGAAAGCTTCTTTGGCCAGTCTTTCTCTGTAGCTCCATCTATATAGGCACTTAGAGGGCTCCCTTGCCTAGGGTCCTTCTCTGTAGTTTTGCAAGTCAGGCACATAGAGGGGGCCCTCTTGGCTGGGGTCCTACTCTGTAGACTGGTGCTTCAGGCACTTAAAAGGGCACTCTGAGTGGGGCCCTACTATGTACTCAAATGGGCCTACTCAAATGTATCAGGCATTTAATTGGCCAGCCTCTCTATTGTTCAGCTGCCAATGTTGGCATGTGGGGAGAGAGAGGCTATGGTGATGGCTCCACCCCTTATGTGTGACTCAGCAGTACTGCCTTGCTTCCATGACTGCCTGGCTTTCCTCCACTAGCATTTCCCACCACGATCTCCTAGCTCACATCCCCTCAATCCATTTCTCTGCAGTCAACAGCAGCCCTTGCCCTGAGGTTGCTCCACAATCCCNCCTTGCTTCCATGACTGCCTGGCTTTCCTCCACTAGCATTTCCCACCACGATCTCCTAGCTCACATCCCCTCAATCCATTTCTCTGCAGTCAACAGCAGCCCTTGCCCTGAGGTTGCTCCACAATCCCTAAACTCCAGCTCTCAGCTACTGCGCCTTCCAGGGGACCAGCATTTTTGTCCAGGGTATGTATGGCTGCAACAAGTACTTTGATTCTCATTCCATTTAGGCTTCCACAGATCAGCTGTTTCACGCTCAGCCTTAAATGTTTCTCCTCTGACTCAGACAACTGCCCCAGTGCGGGGATCAGATCACTGCTTCAGTTCTCCCACCCACAGAGGGCAGGTCCATTCCTACTAACACTCGCTTTCCCTCCCAGTTCTTTTGTCCTACCAAGTTTTGCACGGTTCTATATATTCTTTTCCACTGGTCAGGTACTCCTGTCCACTCTCAGCTGGTGTTCTGCATGTACTTCTGAAGGTGTATTCCTGATGTATCCGTGGAGAGAAATGCACTCCACGTCCACCTACTGCTCCACCATCTTGTTCCTCCTCTATTCTTTACTTTTAAAAACAATTATGTGTACTACTTACACATTTTTAAGACAGGCTCTATATTTTTAAAAGATAGTCTAATCATAATCACATTTTTGCTTTCTCACTCTTTCTTATTCTATAGTAAAGCAACACTTTACTATATCATAGTCAGATTTCAGTGTTATTTATTAATTTATTTTAAAAAATTATTTTTAATTGGAGAATAACTGCTTTACAGTACTGTGTTGATTTACGCCATATATTAACATGAATCAGCCACAGGTATACATATCTGTCCTCCCTCTTGAACCTCCCTCCCATCTCCTACCCCATCCCACCCCCTGTAGGTTGTCATGGAACACTGGGTTTGAGCTCCCNAGCTAACAAGCACTGGCAGATGTGTATAAGAGACAGTTACAGTACTGTGTTGATTTATGCCATACATTAACATGAATCAGCCACAGGTATACATATCTGCCCTCCCTCTTGAACCTCCCTCCCATCTCCTACCCCATCCCACCCCCTGTAGGTTGTCATGGAACACTGGGTTTGAGCTCCCTGTGTCATACAGAAAATTCCAACTGGCAATCTGTTTCACATATGGTAATGTATACATTTCAATGTGACTCTCTCAAAGCATCCCACCCTGTTTTTCCTCTACTTTGTCCACAAGTCTGTTCTCTGTGTTTCCATCTCCACTGAATTTAAGCATTATTTTAAATAATAGTATTACAGCACCCACAACCATTAGCACACATGTTAAGTGAGCAATAAACTGTATTTCAAATTTTAAGCAGAACAATTATTTCCATATATTTCAACTAAAAAGTTTTATTAAAAAGTGCAAGAATTTAAAAAAGATGGTCTGAAAAACAGTAGGTTGACATTCAAACAACCTATTAATGCAAAGGCCAGGCAATCTGCAAGTCTATTCTAACAGCATCATTTATTACCTCTGTGAATGGCAATTTTATTTAATGAACATGCAAGCTTTAAAATGATGAGCTGACTCAAAGGAATATTAAAATGACATCCTTCTACACTTTTAAAAGATGAAAGTGGTATAAAGATCATGACTATCTCAAAGGTTTTCTTTTTCATCCCATTAAATACAGTTAGGAAACTATCATTCATATGTTTTCTATAAAGGCTTCATATGAATTTAATGAAGTGATTTAAATAATAATCATAATGATAAACATTTTCACAGAACCCTCTGAAGGCTAAGTAACTTGTTAACTTTTATTACTGTGTGTGCTGCTTGTGTGCCTAAGTGCTAAAGCTGCTTCAGTCATGTCCAACTGTTTGCAACCCTTGGACTGTAGCCAGTCAGGTTCATCTGTCCATAGGGATTCTCCAGACAAGAATACTGGAATGGGTTGCTATGTCCTCCTTCAGGGGATCTTCCCATCCCAGGGATGGAACCTGTATCTTTTCAATCTCCTGAATTGGTAGGTGAGTTCTCTACCATTAGCACCACCTGGGAAGCCCAGCTGAACCCAAAACTAACTCTGAGAAAGTAGAACAACTGTCTATGTCAATGTATCAAATATCTCTACATTTATTTTCACCACACTAGGGATGCTTTGCCTATGAATACAANGCCCTTGGACTGTAGCCAGTCAGGTTCATCTGTCCATAGGGATTCTCCAGACAAGAATACTGGAATGGGTTGCTATGTCCTCCTTCAGGGGATCTTTCCATCCCAGGGATGGAACCTGTATCTTTTCAATCTCCTGAATTGGTAGGTGAGTTCTTTACCATTAGCACCACCTGGGAAGCCCAGCTGAACTCAAAACTAACTCTGAGAAAGTAGAACAATTGTCTATGTCAATGTATCAAATATCTCTACATTTATTTTCACCACACTAGGGATGCTTTGCCTATGAATACAAATATGTAGTTATTTTTTTTTTTAATCTTTGGTCAATTTGGACTTTGTATTTATTTCTGGTTGCACTGGCTCTTTGTTGCTGCAAGTGGGGCAAGTGGAGGCTACTCTTCTTTGCATACCATGAGCTTCTCTTGTTGCAAAGAACAGAATCTAGTGTGTATGGGCTCAGTAGTTGTGGCTTTCAGACTCTACAGAGCAATAGTTTAGTAGCTGTGGCACACAGACTTGGCTGCTCTGAGGCATGTGGAATATTCCCAGGTAAGGGATCAAACCCATGTCGCCTGCATCAGCAGGTGCATTCTTATCCAGTATACCATAAGGAAAGTCTGAAATATAGTCTTTTATAATGGTAATTTCTTTAATCTGTTTAATCATATACTCCCAATGAAGTGTTTATCTCCATACTCCACTAGGAAAACTCCCAAACAACATCTATGATTGCGAGATGACATACCTATAATCAATCTTCTCTCTTTCACCCATGGATCCTTCACACTGTCATCAGCATGATTAAAACAGAAAAGTACAAATTTGATCTCATTCCTTATCTTCCAGGATATAGGGTAAACCTCATCTGTCAGGTGAAACCCTACCTACCTACATTTCTAGGCTCATTTCTTGCTACTCCCATGATGTTTGTTGATTCTATTTCCACAGCTTCACTAATTATTTAATAAGACTTTGAAAAATAGTAAAGTAAGATAAGGGACTGGAAGTACCTTATAAATCAGATTTTAAAAAAAATTCACTTCATCATTCAATTATATAAAGGAGTTATAGAGAAATAATTTATTTTGCAAAGAAATAAAAATAGAGATAATTATTTAATAACAACTCAATATGCAGAATAATGCCTCAGAGTTTGAATAACAGCTTGAAAAAAGTTTTGGTCAACAAAGCAATAAAGTTCTTACCATCCTATATGGTTAAGAGTATTGTACATGATAAAATTAAAGGAAATGTACTCAGTAAAACTAATGGATGCTGTGACATGTCACTGAGACTACTCAAGACTGTATATTGTCATCCTGCTTAATTTAACTTACATGCAGAGTACATCATATGAAATGCTGGGCTGGATGAATCAAAAGCTGGTAGGTATGCAGATGATACCTCTCTAATAGCAGAAAGTGAAGAGGAATAAAAGAGCCTATTGATGAGGGGGAAAGGGGACCATAAAAAAGCTGGCTTGAAACTCAACATTCAAAAAACTAAGATCATGGCAACTAGTCCCATGACTTCATGGTAAACAGAAGAGGAAAAAGTGGAAGCAGTGACATATTTTCTTAGACTCCAAAATCATTGTGAATGGGGACCGCAGCCATGAAATTAAAAGACACTTGCTCCCTGGAAGAAAAGCAATGACAAAGGTAGACAGTGTATTAAAAAACAGAGATATCACAAAGGTCCATTTGATCAAAGCTATAGTTTTTCCATTAGTCATGTATGGATGTGAGAGTTGGACCATAAAGAAAGCTGAGTGCTGAAGAGTTGATACTTTCGAACTGTGGTACTGGAGAAGACTCTTGAAAGTCCCTTGGGCCATAAGGAGATCAGGCAATCCTAAAGGAAATCTACCCTGAATACTCATTGGAAGGACTGATGCTAAAACTGAAGCTCTATTACTTTGGCCACCTGATACAAAGAGCCAACTCACTGGAAAGACCGTGATGCTGGGAAAGACTGAAGGCCAAAGGAGAAAGGGGTGGCAGAGGATGGGATGGTTAGATAGCATCACCGACACAATGGACAGGAATTTCAGCAAACTCTGGGAGATAGTGAGGGACAGGCGAGCCTGGCATGCTGTAGTCCATGAGGTTGCAAAGATTCGGACATGATTTAAAGACTGAACAACAACAAATAAAGACAGTAGAATTAGATGGCTTTTGCAAAGCTCAACTCAGGAAACACAGGAAAGATACAAAGCCTGAGCATAAGTAATAAATTAAAAGCTAAGTGTGAAAGCCTTTTGGGGAGCAAAACAAGAGTTTTTTACCTCCATCCTGAAGGGCAAGGAAAGCTGATGAATAAGACCAGAAGTTAACAGTCTTAATGGTAAGAGTAGAAGAACTCTGAGTGAGGGCCTAGAAGAGCTCTGAAAGTGAAATCCAAGTACTAATCAAGATCAGTATTTAGATGAGCTTAATAATTAAGATTAGTATCAAGGTTAGCTACCCTTCCAAGATGGGGTGTGTTCATGGTGGTATGGCTGTAGACAAGAAGGTTAAATTCTCAACTTAAGCAGCTGTGCTATGTTAAGGTTAGAGCCTTAGATAGTAAAAAATGATATTAGACCCATGGGATAGGAACACCTAGCTGATAATATGAAAATCCTGAATCCCCATATTCACTTGAATGGATTTTCAGAGCCTTCAGAAGTGGACTGTTAAGAGACTGACTCTCTCATTTGAAGATGACGGAGAAATTACCCCTAAAGGCTAGCTCTCTTGCTGAAAAAATTTTCTACCCCATTAGGCAACATTGCTCTCACTTCCTGCAGTCTGTCCCATCTTCTCTGCTGCCATTAAGCCAAAAATTGGTTAAGTACAAGAAAACTTGACTAGGAATGTGATGGTCATTTGAAGGAGAAAGGGACTATAGCCTGAATTATGTGCAGTAGCTAGCTAACAAGCACTGGCAGGAACCAGGCTAGTAAGCATGAGACTGTATTGTGAGGGTAGGGGCTGAGGAGTACGTAGAAAAGATGGGGTGCAGAATGAGATACAATAAGGAGTTGGGGATATGGTGATTACACTGGATCTCATCTACTGTAGAAGTGGCAACAACTAATTTTATAGGAGTAAAGCTATATATTCTGGATATGGGGTTGCCTTTCTCATTTTGAAAACTAATTTTAAAATGCTAACAGCAATATTATGATGATAGCTGACATCACTGGCATTCTTTTGAAGAAATAAGCTGTATCAAAACACTACCATTACGAGTTAGTGAAAAATTCAAGATATAAGTCCCAAAGTCAATTGAATCCTTGTTCATTAGATTCTTTTAACAAGTAGAATAGTGAAAACAGTTAGTGTGCACACACTTTCTTCTTCTCAAAATACACAGTCAAGTGTGTGCAAAAACATTAAATGGTTTATGTTTCAATTATCTCCACTCATAGTTTGAAAGGACCAAGCTTTACTGCATTTTATTCGTTGGCAAGTGCAGCACAGTCTTCCTTTCAAATGAAGAACCCTTTGGTTAATGCTGGCATCAGAAGGAAGCCTTGGGAATTTAGAAACTTGAATTGTAAGTTTAACTACGTGAAAAAACCATGATAGGAAAAATCAAAACAAAGATTAATCATTAATAATGGGCATCTAATATCTTTTTGATATACTATGGTATGAAAGAAGAGATTAAAAATTGTGATTTCTGGCATTGTATTCAGTACATTTCGATCTTCTAAGAAAAATATTACAATGGAAATTTTTAAAAAGAAATATTCATAATGTCACTTAGAGTTCCTACATGAAGAAGTTCTCCTTCAATGTTGAGAGTCACTGTATTTCCAAAGAAGTTGATGGTTCATTTGGGAAAAAACACAGGTAATGAAATATTATTGGTATTTTCTGGAATCATCAGACATTTTCACAAAGAATGTTTGCACCAGGAGAATTTGTCAAGTTCATGTTTTCATCTGTTCTGTATTACTGTCCTGTGTTTCTTACTTCCAGTTACACTAGTGAAAGGGCAGCATAAGAGTGTAGAATAAAGTTATCTTTCATCTGCTTCTACTTGTTCATAAAACAGTGTACCAAAGGACATATGATTGCTGAAAAGTGAAAATCGCTCAGTCGTATCCGACTCTTTGCGACCCCATGGACTATACTATTCTCCAGGCCAGAATAGTGGAGTGGGTAGCTGTTCCCTTCTCCAGGGGATCTTCCTGACCCAGGGATTGAACCCAGGTCTCTGCACTGCAGGCGGATTCTTTACCATGTGAGCCATCAGATTGCTGAAATCATTAATATAAACCAGCAATGCCAACGACTCTTCCCTTTCACAGCAGGAGTTTAATTGCATTCAGAAGCTGAGAGGTCATCAACTCAAATACTATGAGGCATGAGGATCTAACTTAAGAGGTTCTGCTACACCTGAGATCATCAAATAGTAGAAAGGCACAGGACATACAAACTGTCTACAGATATCTAGATGAGAGAAGCAGTAGGAGGAAGAGAACTGAGAGGCACTAAAAACAGGCCAACTGACCAAAGAGGATGGCAACTAGTTAGCTCCAGCCAACTGTTGTTGCTACAGAAATATAATTTTTAAATATGGAAAATCACACTTGAAAAATATTGAAATACAATTCAAAATATTTTAAGCAGCATGGGGAAAAAAATTAAGAACATGTCTGCAGAGTTACCTTGAGATACTAGATTAAAACCTCTGAGAGATTATTACTTTGGTTACATATTTGGTCACAAAGAACCAACCCTGTTTCCTAGATTCCCTATATCAAACAATGCTGCGAGGCAATATTCTGTACAAATGCACTAATTTAGTAGATGATATGAGGAACCTATTTGAATGGGTCCTCATTCACAAGATACTATCCTAAAGAAGCAGCCTAAATTTCCAGAAAGCATTTTAAAATTTCACTTTATAAGTTTATAAACTTTAATCTAGACCTCCTTTTCCTTTCTTTCTCTTTCCTATCCTGAAACACTGGGCCCTAAATGAAGACTCTCCATGTTTTGCAGAGCTCTGACTAGTTAAGACACCACACTCTGGAACACATGCACACATTATTATTAATATATGATTGAAGGACTTTAATGCTGGGTAAACAAACCTATTCCCACTCTGCTTCCCTTATCAGTCAAATCAGAAGAACTTTTGTTGTAAGAAAAAAAAAAAAAGGTTAGATTGATGGAAGCCTGTTAAGCATCCTGAAATTGAGTTTAAGGGGGTTATAATTTTCATTTGATGAAGATTAGCAAGAGAGAACGTGATATGTTATTGTTATTTTTAAACTGAGATATAGTTGCCTTACAATGTTGTGTTAAATTCTGCCATACCATGAAGTGAATCAGCCATACGCATATATATGTCCCCATTCCTCTTGGACCTCGCTCCCAGCCAGCCCCCACATTCCCACCCCTCCAGGTCACCACAGAGCAACGAGCTGAGCTCCCTACACTGTACAGCAGTTTTTCCCACTAGCTATTTTACACACGGTAGTGTACATGTCAATCTCAGTCCCCTAGTTCAATTCCCTCCCCTAACCCCCACTCCATGTCCACATCTGTTCTCTACATCTATACCTTCATTCCTACAAATAGGTTCATCGGTACCATTTTTTTTTNCTTTTCCTTTCTTTCTCTTTCCTATCCTGAAACACTGGGCCCTAAATGAAGACTCTCCATGTTTTGCAGAGCTCTGACTAGACTTAAGACACCACACTCTGGAACACATGCACACATTATTATTAATATATGATTGAAGGACTTTAATGTTGGGTAAACAAACCTATTCCCACTCTGCTTCCCTTATCAGTCAAATCATTATCAGAAGAACTTTTGTTGTAAGAAAAAAAAAAAAAGGTTAGATTGATGGGAGCCTGTTAAGCATCCTGAAATTGAGTTTAAGGGGGTTATAATTTTCATTTGATGAAGATTAGCAAGAGAGAACGTGATATGTTATTGTTATTTTTAAACTGAGATATAGTTGCCTTACAATGTTGTGTTAAATTCTGCCATACCATGAAGTGAATCAGCCATACGCATACATATGTCCCCATTCCTCTTGGACCTCGCTCCCAGCCAGCCCCCACATTCCCACCCCTCCAGGTCGCCACAGAGCAACGAGCTGGCTCCCTACACTATACAGCAGTTTTTCCCACTAGCTATTTTACACACGGTAGTGTACATGTCAATCTCAGTCCCCCAGTTCAGCTCCCTCCCCTAACCCCAACTCCATGTCCACATCTGTTCTCTACATCTATACCTTCATTCCTACAAATAGGTTCATTGGTACCATTTTTTTTTCNACATGTCAATCTCAGTCCCCTAGTTCAATTCCCTCCCCTAACCCCCACTCCATGTCCACATCTGTTCTCTACATCTATACCTTCATTCCTACAAATAGGTTCATCGGTACCATTTTTTTTTCTAGATGCCACATACATGTGTTAATATGATATTTGTTTTTCTATTTCTGACTTACTTCACTCTGTATGACAGACTCAAGGTTCATCCATGTATGTACAAATGACCCAAATTCATTCCTTTTTATGGCTGAGTAATATTCCATTGTATATATGTACCACACCTTCTTTATCGTTGTTTGTAAATTGGACAGATAGGTTGCTTCCATGTCCTGGCTATTGTAAACAGTGCTACAATGAAGACTAGGGTGTATGTCTTTTTGAATTATGGTTTTTTTAAGGTAGTAATAAATAATTCACTTGCTAATTCAAGAGACACAGGTTGGATCCCTGGGTCAGAAGATTCCCTGGAGTAGGAAACAGCAACCCACTCTGTATTCTTGCCTGGTAAATTCCACGGACAGAGGAGCATGGTGGGCTACGTTCATGGGGTCACAAAGAGTTGGACATGACTGAGCAATTAAGTACACACACACACACACACAGACACACACAGACACAGGGTATATAGCCAGTAGTGAATTTGCTGGGTCATATTACTATTATAAGGCATTTATTATTATAGGGCATTTATTTTTTATAACTTGAATGTTAAATTTTTAAGAGAAATATAATGAAGATAATTATGGTTAAGTTAGTGATCTTCTGTTATATGAATATCTCAGCTGAAGACACATTATTTCCTCTACTCCTATGAGATCAAGGTCTTAAGGAATCTGGGGGAGTTTGCAGTTTTAATTTTTCCAATCTTGCACTATTTCTGTGAGTTAACACACATTTATTTAAAATTCCAATATGAGAACACACTCCATCTTCCAGAAGAATCCTCTAGATTCCAGAATGTAAAGATTTCATTAGAGATGATAATACTTAATAATGGAAAAAACTGGAGTGCAGGAGCTCGGCATTTATCATCACTAAGATTTTCAGATTTTTCCATTAACTCTCATTAATTTTCTTGAACAAAGGCTTTATAATAAAAATTTTAGAATTGCATTTGGCCTGATGATTTTTCTTAGAGCAATGAAGTCAACCTGCATACATTTGGTTTATATAATAAAGCTATTTACTTCCAGTAGTTCCTTTCCCAAATCCTGATCCTTTCTAATCTTAAGAAGAGATCATGTCTACTTTCTTATCATGTCTACTCATTCAAAAACAAATGTTAGGTAAAGTTTATGTTATTAATATAATACACACACTAAGTGTATATTACAAATTTATAAAGATGTCATACTTGCTAACTATTTAGAAGCTGCCTTCACAATCACTATTATCCAAAACCACTTCTTCTGGCAAGTGAAACATGGCACCTAGTATTTCTGAGTATCTATACTGATGCTAAAGGACGTTCCCACCAACTGTATATTTTCTGGAATTCTGTCTAATTAGTTGTTTCAACAGAATTCTTAGTTTTCATCATATGATGGGCTCATACTTAGGGGCCAAGGTTAGAGAAGAAACCCCAAACTTGCTCACAAAAATAGTGGCTAGACATTTAAAATCAAATTCAACCTGAAAGTAATTTATTTCTTAAGTGGTACAATTCAATCATGGTGATGAACAATCTAAAATTTATGAGTAGAAGCTGTTAGTCTCTCTTATAACTGCTATGTCAGACTGAACTGCAAAACAATATATATGGTCAGCAGTTTAGCAGACTATTCCTCTTAAAAGTCCAAGAGCGGAACAGTTAAACATAAAAATTAGTTATTTAAAATTATTTAAACTCATAGCTACTCAAAAGCAAACAGCAGGCAGTAGTCCCCATCTAGGCTAGAAACTCTTGATTTCTGTATTGTCTTCTACTCTTTTTAAAAAAAATTTTTTTATTTTTACTTTATTTTGCTTTACAATACTGTATTGGTTTTGCCATACACTGACATGTCTTCTACTCTTGTTTTTCTAAGCACCAGTCAGGAACTTTCTGCAGACTAGAATAAAAGTGAACTTAATGAGATAGTCCATATATATGGTTTCTATGCATCATTTTTGAGACATACTGGAAGAGAATATTTTTGCTGAATCTAGAGCAGTGTAGTGATAAAATGCTTTAAGTGTAATAATTTCAATAAATTGGAAAAAGTAAAGCAAAATATGAATCTCCCCAGGCTTCATTTCCTTGCCTTTATAATGATAAGACTAAATGATCTTTAAAATTTCTTTCATGTCTATCTACCTACTCATTCAAAACCTTTTAAGCCTCCCCTATGTGCTTGGCATTCAATTAGGTATTGGATAAACACAAATGAGGCGAGCTCCTTGTCTCTGAGAACTTTTTGTCACTACCAACACATGTTATTTTATAGTATATAAAGCTCCTTTTATATAGAATAAGTTAAAAACCAAACAATCAAATCACTAAGAAATTTTAGTTAAAGCAACTTCTTAAAATAATGACACATATTCAAGGCCTCTACCTCATTCAAAAATAAATGTTAGGTAAAGCATATTAATGTAATATATAAAGTACAAGTGACAGTTACAAAAACTGTTCATATACCCATTCTAGCCATATGAAATTTGAAGTAACTAATAATTCTGAGAGGAATTTCTTGAGGAAATAAATTTCCTCAAGATTACAGAATTAAAGGAGTCCCTAAACTTCACATGTGAAATTATATTTTTCTTAACATAGAAATCAGTAATGATTAAACATGAAAAGTACATACTAAATGCATTAAAATTTCCTTTCAAATAGCTCTACGACTCTCTGTTTGCCTCGGTGTTTCAACATTTTGATTATAATGTCTTGGTATGAGTCTCTATCTTTTTGGAAATGTATTGAGTTTGTTGGATGTTTATATTCAAATCGTTCATTAGATTTGGCAAGTTTTTGCCATTTGGTCTTTTAAATATTTTCTCTGCCCCTTTCTCTCGTCTTCTCCTAAGACTCCTATAATGTCTCATGGGTCTCTGTCCACTTCTCTTCAGTCTTTTTTTCTGTTCTTCAGATTCATAATATTCACTGCCTTATCTTCAAGTTAACTGTTTTTTCCTCTGTTGCTCAGATCAGTCAAATTCCTCTAGTGAATTTTATTTCAGTAATTGTACTTTTTAGCTCCAAAATTTCTATCTTTTTTTAAAAAAATTAAATTTATTTTAATTGGAGGCTAATTACTTTACAATATTGTATTGGTTTGTGGCTACTTCTTAGTTTTTTTTTAATTTTACTGTTATTTCATAGACTGTTTGAAATACACCATTTCATTCATACACTGTTTTAATGACTTTCTGCACAAATGGAAATTTGCTGTACGACTCGGGGAACTCAAACTGGGGCTCTATATCAATCTAGAAGGGTGGGAAAGAGTGGGAGGTGGAAGAGAGGTTCAAGAGGGAGGGAGCATATATACTCCTTTGGCTAATTCATGTTGATGTGTGGTAGAAATGAACCCAATACTGTAAAGCAGTAGAAATGAACCCAATACTGTAAAGCAAATTACCCTTCAATTACAAATAATTTTTAAAAAATATAGTAAAGCAAATAGATAGGAAACTCCTACAACTCAACAACAAAGACAACCTGATTGAAAAATGCAAAAAGGACAGCCCATGGGGGCCAAGAGTTGGACATGACTTAGCAGCTAAGACAGCTACGGAAAAAAGCAGAAAAGAACAAATATTGGCAGGCGTGTGGAGAAACTGGAACCCTATGCACTGGTGATGGACAGGAAGGCCTGGTGTGCTGCAATTCATGGGGTCGCAAAGAGTCGGACACAACTGAGTGACTGAACTGAACTGAACTGATGCATTGTTTAGTGGGAATAAAACATGACAAAGCTGTTGTGATGGTGGCTCCTCAAAAAATTAAAAACAGAATTATCATTTTGTTGTTGTTCAGTCGCTAAGTCATGTCTGATTCCTTGCNGTTATTTTATAGTATATAAAGCTCCTTTTATATAGAATAAGTTAAAAACCAAACAATCAAATCACTAAGAAATTTTAGTTAAAGCAACTTCTTAAAATAATGACACATATTCAAGGCCTCTACCTCATTCAAAAATAAATGTTAGGTAAAGCATATTAATGTAATATATAAAGTACAAGTGACAGTTACAAAAACTGTTCATATACCCATTCTAGCCATATGAAATTTGAAGTAACTAATAATTCTGAGAGGAATTTCTTGAGGAAATAAATTTCCTCAAGATTACAGAATTAAAGGAGTCCCTAAACTTCACATGTGAAATTATATTTTTCTTAACATAGAAATCAGTAATGATTAAACATGAAAAGTACATACTAAATGCATTAAAATTTCCTTTCAAATAGCTCTACGACTCTCTGTTTGCCTCGGTGTTTCAACATTTTGATTATAATGTCTTGGTATGAGTCTCTATCTTTTTGGAAATGTATTGAGTTTGTTGGATGTTTATATTCAAATCGTTCATTAGATTTGGCAAGTTTTTGCCATTTGGTCTTTTAAATATTTTCTCTGCCCCTTTCTCTTGTCTTCTCCTAAGACTCCTATAATGTCTCATGGGTCTCTGTCCACTTCTCTTCAGTCTTTTTTTCTGTTCTTCAGATTCATAATATTCACTGCCTTATCTTCAAGTTAACTGTTTTTTCCTCTGTTGCTCAGATCAGTCAAATTCCTCTAGTGAATTTTATTTCAGTAATTGTACTTTTTAGCTCCAAAATTTCTATCTTTTTTTAAAAAAATTAAATTTATTTTAATTGGAGGCTAATTACTTTACAATATTGTATTGGTTTGTGGCTACTTCTTAGGTTTTTTTTAATTTTACTGTTATTTCATAGACTGTTTGAAATACACCATTTCATTCATACACTGTTTTAATGACTTTCTGCACAAATGGAAATTTGCTGTACGACTCGGGGAACTCAAACTGGGGCTCTATATCAATCTAGAAGGGTGGGAAAGAGTGGGAGGTGGAAGAGAGGTTCAAGAGGGAGGGAGCATATATACTCCTTTGGCTAATTCATGTTGATGTGTGGTAGAAATGAACCCAATACTGTAAAGCAGTAGAAATGAACCCAATACTGTAAAGCAAATTACCCTTCAATTAAAAATAATTTTTAAAAAATATAGTAAAGCAAATAGATAGGAAACTCCTACAACTCAACAACAAAGACAACCTGATTGAAAAATGCAAAAAGGACAGCCCATGGGGGCCAAGAGTTGGACATGACTTAGCAGCTAAGACAGCTACGGAAAAAAGCAGAAAAGAACAAATATTGGCAGGCGTGTGGAGAAACTGGAACCCTATGCACTGGTGATGGACAGGAAGGCCTGGTGTGCTGCAATTCATGGGGTCGCAAAGAGTCGGACACAACTGAGCGACTCAACTGAACTGAACTGATGCATTGTTTAGTGGGAATAAAACATGACAAAGCTGTTGTGATGGTGGCTCCTCAAAAAATTAAAAACAGAATTATCATTTTGTTGTTGTTCAGTCGCTAAGTCATGTCTGATTCCTTGCGACCGCATGAACTATATCGTGCCAGGCTTCCCTGTCCTACACTATCTCCTAGAATTTGCTCAAGTTGATGTCATTGAGTCAGTAATGTTATCTAATCATCTCATCCTCTGCCAGCCCCTTTTCCTTTTGCTTTCAATTTTCCCCAGCATCAAGGTCTGTTGCAATGAATCTTCTCCAATGAACGGTGGTTGCCAAGGGCTTGGAGGAAGAGGAGACAGGGAAGTTACTGTTTAATATATGTAGAGTTTCAGTTTTATAAGATGGTTAAGAGTTAAGGCCATGATGATGGTAGGACAACATTATGAATGCATTTAATACAACTGAAAGGGGCAGAGAAAAGATTTAAAAGACCAAATGGCAAAAACTTGCCAAATCTAATGAACGATGTGAATATAAACATCCAACAAACTCAATACATTTCCAAAAAGATAGACTCATACTGTACACTTAAAAATGGTTATGTGGTATATTTTATGTTATGTATAGAAATGGAAAATGAATAAATAAAACTTTTAAAATCTTTGTTAAGAAAAAGTAACTTTATGCTACTATAAATGGAAAGTTAGTCATTAAATGTAAGATAATGATAAGCCATCAAAAATCTGGCTGTTTTCTGTTTTGGGAATTCATAAAGCTAGAGGTAACTATACTATCATTAACAGGTCAGTGTCATTTAAAATATACAGCTTTTAAGTTTCTTAAACTGACTCCACGGTAAATTATATGCTTGCTTATGAAAATGGATTAGGATTCATACTTTGAGATATTAAAAATTTTACATACTTTGGTAAATAAAATGCTTTGTTTTATAATATCCTGACTCAGTGACATAGACTAATTTCACTTTAGTTTATTTCAGAAATGAAATCGTATTTCACCTCAGGTAAAGGCTACAGGAGTTGGGGGAAGCCCCAAATTTTCTTTTAGAATTCTGACAGGATTTCATGTCCCTGGCACTATGTGTTTTCTTAGAGTGGAATGGCAAACATCTCATTACTTGCCAGAAGCACTGTTACAAAAGCTCTTCCAAAAATCAAATTGGAAATGAAAAAGTAAAAGATGATCTCTTAATTTGTAAAAAGTCATCTTATGAGCTTTTAGCTCAGTTTACCTCTCATTTTAATTACTTTGTATTTCTCAACATGGATACTAAAAGCACTCTAAATACTCTCAAAGAACCTGACCCCTATGAAAGATATCTGAGATCCCAGGTGCTAGTGAATGATCTCCAGTCATTAAAAATTTAAGTTTCTTCTTACGCCAGCCAGCCTTTCAAAATGAAAAAAAAAATCGGTTTTAGGGGAAGAGGTAGGAACGATGCAACTGGCCATTTCCTTTCAGACCTTTTTGTTTTTCATGCTAACATACAATAAGAAGTAACAGTCTTATGATCACAGACAATTTCAACTAAGAGAAATGTAAGCATCCTGAACATTTTTAAATGGTAGAAGTGGAATGTTAAATTTATATTCTTCTTAAATTGAACCAATGAAATAGTTTCAAGGTTCAGAACATTTGTTAACAGACTTTAAGTTCATAATAAGCGAACTATAATTGATAGTAATTTACTTAGCTCATCTTGAATGTGACTAGATAGTGATTCAGACAAACCATTTCTACATCAACTGCACTGGATACTAAAAAATGAATAGCTAACCACAATCATTTAAGCTTATCGGGATAATGTGTATGCTGCCTAAGGATCTCATAAACTGTCACTCAGATTAAAAGACATACGAGGTCACACACATTCTAAATCAGGTGAAGTGCCCTGGAAAACAAGCTTGATTTAAAAGTCTACATTACAATCTAAACCCATGAAAAAGTAACTAGTAACAGTTAAATTGTCATTATAATTCTGTCAATTATTAATAAAGACTGAAAGCTGTTTATACGTGATTAAAAATTACTATTTGAAGTTTATTAGTAAAGAACTCTAATAGAAGCAAAACACGTAATTCTATTTTCATTATTACACAGTCAGTAAAAGCTGAGTATCTAATGGCACTGACTACTGTTTTAAAATGAAATTCTAGAGTTCTATTAATGAAAATATTCGATTTCAAAATGTTGTCAGAAAAGCTGAGCTTCAAAAACTTTTTTCCATTTTGCAGAAAATATTACACATTATTGTACTGTGTTTATCATTAGTAGTATCCAACCCTGGATATCAAATTAAGAACATACTATATTCAGAAAGCAGGTGTGATGCAACATCAAACCATGCAACATAATCTGTTACTAATGTTATATCAGTCTCCGGGTGAATGCCTAAAGTTTAAGATATCTACTGACTCAATTTATATCTTTTTGGTTTTCTTAATGATATTTCATTAGTTCATGTGATAGTATTAGAAAACTCTCAACTGTCCATTAAAGAAAGCTGAGTGCCAGAGAATTGATGCTTTTGAATTGTGGTGTTGGAGAAGACTCTTAAGAGTCCCTTGGACTGCAAGGAGATCCAACCAGTCCA
>SJYW01032341.1:0-20458 GCA_006410735.1 Raphicerus campestris | reverse complement strand
CAAACAAGTTCATCCAGAAATGAAAAGTAGCCAAGGATAATTAGGTTAACATGAAATTACAGCTTTAGAGAAGAATTTCAATTTGTTAATTTATCAGGATTCTAGGAAACTCATCACTGCTCCTATCAAGTTGATTCTAGGAAAGCAAATCAATGTCATTTGCTTGGTAAGTACAGAATTAGAGATGGAAAAATACTTGGAAAACTTCTTTGTGGAACAATGTACACCTGTCATAGACTCCCTTCTCTCCCTCCAGGGCAGTATGGTTTTTAGTTTTCCACTCAACAAGCTGTCAAAGTTCTCTAACTTTTCCTGTATAAACATCACTACATTTTTTTCTCGGACTCAAATCACTCTCTTCATCCTTAGACTAATAGAACTTTCCTGGTCTGTGCCTCAATTTCCCCAACAGTGAATCCTACTTCATGGGACTGATAAGCGGGCTTAGGACTACTAAATCTATTAATATTTCTAAACCATTTAGAACAATGGGTGGCACACAGTAAGTGCTATATAATCAAATATATAGTAGCTTCTACGTTATCATAAATTTAAATGGTAAGTATATAAATGTTATGATTAAGTTAAAATATACATTTAAAAAAAAACATATTCTAAAACGGAGCACAGAATGTCACAGCAACTGGGATCTGAAATGCATTAATATTATATATATACTAAATATATTACACAAAAATTACAATTCTAATTATTGGCTGTGTTAATCTAGGTAATAGTATATGATCTGAAACTAAAAGGAGAACCTAATGAGACAGTTATTATACTGCTTTCTTAGGGATGAAAAGGCTTTGGGGAGGTTCTTTTAAATAATGCTCAGTTCAGTTCAGTCACTCAGTCGTGTCTGATTCTTTGCAACCCCATGAATCGCAGCACGCCAGGCCTCCCTGTCCATTACCAGCTCCCGGAGTTCACTCAGACTCACGTCCATTGAGTCGGTGATGCCATCCAGCCATCTCACCCTCAGTCGTCCCCTTTCCTTCCTGCCCTCAATCCCTCACAGCATCAGGGTCTTTTCTAATGAGTCAACTCTTTGCATGAGGTGGCCAAAGTATTGGAGTTTCAGCTTTAGCATCAGTCCTTCCAAAGAAATCCCAGGGCTGATCTCCTTCAGAATGGACTGGTTGGATCTCCTTGCAGTCCAAGGGACTCTCAAGAGTCTTCTCCAACACCACAGTTCAAAAGCATCAATTCTTTGGCGCTCAGCCCTCTTCACAGTCCAACTCTCACATCCATACATGACCACAGGAAAAACCATAGCCTTGATCAGATGGACCTTAGTCAGCAAATAACGTCTCTGCTTTTGAATATACTATCTAGGTTGGTCATAACTCTTCTTCCAAGGACTAAGTGTCTTTTACTTTCATGGCTGCAGTCACCATCTGCAGTGATTTTGGAGCCCCAAAAAACAAAGTCTGACAGTTTCCACTGTTTCCCCATCTATTTCCCATGAAGTGATGGGACCGGATGCCATGATCTTCGTTTTCTGAATGTTGAGCTTTAAGCCAACTTTTTCACTCTCCTCTTTCACTTTCATCAAGAGGCTTTTTAGTTCCTCTTCACTTTCTGGTATAAGGGTGGTGTCATCTGCATTATCTGAGGTTATTGATATTTCTCCCAGCAATCTTGATTCCAGCTTGTTTCTTCCAGTCCAGCGTTTCTCATGATGTACTCTGCATGTAAGTTAAATAAGCAGGGTGACAGTATACAGCCTTGACGTACTCCTTTTCTTATTTGGAACCAGTCTGTTGTTCCATGTCCAGTTCTAACTGCTGCTTCCTGACCTGTATACAGATTTCTCAAGAGGCAGGTCAGGTGGTCTGGTATTCCTAGTCTCTCCAAAAAAGCTATTCAGAATTTTGAGTAGTTTTTTCCTTAAGAAATGTGTCTGTAGCAAATGAAAGCAATTCCAAAAATTCCACTGATGTGGATATGTGTTTTTAAATGCATCCCAAATTATACTGATGATGATTAAAAGAAGTGGAAGAGTATACTCTAAAATCACATTTCAACTTTCCTAAAATAAAGATGTGGGAACTGGCTAAGACACTTAATGTTTATGACCAAATTTACTGGTAAGCCTTCTCAGCTCTAGTTTTTGAGTCTGAAACTTTTATGAATCAAAATATGTTACCTATGTAAAAACATGTTTTTATGAAAATATTAAGTGAAAAAAGTAATCACACACTGTACACTCAAGTGTGATTATAACTATTTGAATCTGTGGAATATTTCCATCCATTTGTGTCTGCACATCCATCTACAGATTTAGAAAGTAAACTGAAGAGGTAAGAATGGTGGTTATATGGCACACAGCATTTCCCTTCAGATTGATGCCAAAACAATTTTTACATTTGCAGCCATAACCACCACCAAAATAATAATCGATTCCAGCAAAAATTACCCACGGATTTAAAACCATTGTTGGGGAAGAATAATATTCCAGAACAGGTTACAAGAGTGAGACAAGCTGGAAAACCCTACCTTAACTAAGTGGCCCAATTTAGCATCACCAGTGATAAGATAACCCACATCAGTGCCTCCTGAAGCTGTGCCTTCTCTGTAGCATCTTGTCAGAACTGTCTAATCTGAATCTAATCATGTGGAACTGAGACAAATCGAGGACATTCTACAAAATAACTGGCCTAGACTCTCCAGAAATGCAATGATCTAGGAACTGTTCTAGATTAAAGGAAATGAAAGAAACATGGAAACCAGATGCAATGCATGACCCTTGACTGGATTTTAGGGAGGAGAAAGTCCAATTACAAAAGATATTACTGGGACAATTGTGGAAATCTGGAGGAGGGATGTAATCATTCTAAGTAGTACTGTACTACCATTAATTTTCTGAATTTGGTATTGCATTGTGGTTATGTAAAATTGATGCTCTTCTTTTACAGGATTAAGCTTAAGCATTTATTGGATTAAACTAAATTATGAGACTGTTCAGAATCATTTATTAAGGAAAAAAGGAAAAAATATATAGTGTAAAACTATCAATAACATGGCAAAACGTTACCAACAGGCAAATTCAGGCTAAGGATACCGGAGTACTCATTGTTTCTTCTTGTAGTTATTTTAGGATTAAACTGTTTAGAAAAGGTGGGGCAAAAAAGTCCATCTTTGTTTTAAAATTCTACATGATCCAGAATGGACTCCACTATAGTCACGTGATACTAAGAAGGCTAAAGAGGCAAAAAAGCAAACGCGCGGCTACTTTTACGTAGTAATGACAGCCTGTTAGCTCACAGTCCCCTCAAAACCTATTAAGTTGCAGCAGGAAACTGCTTCCCAGATGGAGAACTTAAGTTTAAAGAATGATTCTTGGGAATTCCCTGGCAGGACAGTGGTTAGGACTCGGTGCTTTCACAGCTGGGGCTGGGCTCAATCCCTGGTCAGGGAACTAAGATTCCATAAGCTGCCCAGTGCGGCAAGAAACAATTACACACGTGTACTATACAGAATCAGAAACAAATCTGAGGCAGTTTAGTTATAAAAAATCAAAGTCTAGAGGCAGAAGATACACTGCCTATATGTGAACATAGAGGATTTACTTGCCAGAAAAAGGAAATATTGCCAACCCTCAGAACTACAGTTGGACAGATAAGACCTATTGTTCAGTAATTTTATTCAATAACCATTACTGAACACTGATTATGTGCCAGTGGTCCTCTGCTGAGGTGCATCAAAGGTAAGACACAGTCCCTACCCTGAAGAACTCAGCCTGTGAGAGTCTCCTGTCAATTATACTTCAATTAAAAAAAAAACAAAAAACCTCTTTATAAAATCCTTAATTTCTAAACTTAGTCTTAAGACTAGTCAACTTAAAGATAATTTGCAAATAGTATTTAAAAGCCATTAAAATGTTCTACTTATTTTAAAAATTGGTTATTTGCTTCCATAATACTGACAACCCAAATTATTTATAATAAAGGCTTTATAAGGACCTTATTCAGAAGCCCCTTCAAAACAGACACAAGTTTGAGGGCAGAGGAAATCTTTCTCTCACTCAAAGGCCTCTACTTGTTTGAGCCCTGACCAGGCAAGTAAGGTTTCAGTGCAGAACCTGTCTTCAAGTACAGTTAACTCAGGAGACATGAAGAGGATACCACCCGCGAATTTCGGTTGTTTTCTCTGACTGAAAGAACTCTCAGTTAACCTGAGATTCATCTGTTATGGGTTCTTGTAAGTTAAATCATAAATAACTCAGAATCTAAAAAGTGAATATCCTGAATAATCTTAACCCACCATAAAGTGATCTCTAAATCATAAAGGATGTGCTATTCTAAAGCTCAAAGTTTTTTTTGTTATTTTTAAAAATTTATTTTTTAATTGAAGGATAACTGCATTACAGATTGTGTTGGTTTCTGCCAAACATCAACATGAATCAATAAGTAAAGTTTAGGAACCCACAATTTTATGTCTGGATGTCTGTAATTATTAAATGGTTCATAAAAAAGAGGATGAACATCGTGGAGACTTGGATTTTTCATTTCTGCTGAGAAGTTCCGTATCACTTAAACTGAGCAAAAGGTCCCATTATGTTAAGTGAGCGTAACTGNGTGTTGGTTTCTGCCAAACATCAACATGAATCAATAAGTAAAGTTTAGGAACCCACAATTTTATGTCTGGATGTCTGTAATCCTTAAATGGTTCATAAAAAAGAGGATGAACATCGTGGAGACTTGGATTTTTCATTTCTGCTGAGAAGTTCTGTATCATTTAAACTGAGCAAAAGGTCCCATTATGTTAAGTGAGCGTAACTGTTAATACATGCTATTATTTTTGGTACCTCTTTTCCCTCAGGATTTAAATAGAAATTAAGAATGACTAGGGAATTAATACAACATTGTAAATCAACCAGACTTAAGAAAAGACTAGGGAGACCCTCCCTGTTTGCTCAACTGCAGTAGTTGTAGCTAAACTTTATATAGAGTGCCTGACCTAAAACGAAGCCCTTCTCTAGTGAACATTAAGTTAAGCCATCAGGATTCTGAAAATATGGGCTCAAGAACCACACTTGAACTTATATTTATGCATTAGAATTTATAGGTATTAAAAAATACACATATATACTGCAATTCTTCAGTTTAAAACAGGTTTTAAAATGATTTACTCAATAAGAGACTTTCATAGCTCAGAAATGTTTTTGGGAAACTTATTCCCTCACCTGAAAAAGTGATTTCACTTTTAAGAAAAATAAATTTGAGCTTATTTTTACGAAACAAAAGTTTCTATTTCTTCTATATAAAATCTTTTGCTTGTCCTAAATTCAATGAGTTAAAACAGGAAATTCTACGGTCAACCAAACTATAAGACTTTTTCAGACGAGACTAGTTTTACTAATACATATATTTAATTAACTAATTTTACTTTGGTTGTGATAGGTCTTTGTTGCTGCACACAGGCTTTCTCTAGTTGTGGAGCGTGGGCTTCTCCTTGCTGTGGAGCGTGGGCTCTGGGGTGCATGGGCTTCAGAAAATGCGGCATGAGGGCTCAGTAGCTGTGGCTCACAGGCTCCAGAGCACGCACTCAGTAGCTCTGGTACACCAGCTTAGGTGCACTGTGGCACGTGAGATCTTCCTGGACCAGGGATCAAACGCATGTCCCCTGCACTGTATCACCAGGGAAGTCCAAAATATTCAATATAACCAAAATCAGCATCTAGGGCACAGAGGTAATGTGAGGGATAATGTTCCAGTCCTAGATATGTAAGGCGGCACGACTAGGTAACGATCTGGAGAAGAAGGCAGGAGATAAGTGCATGTATGTACAAGGCCCCTCCCCAGCCTACCCATGGAACTGCCTTCTTCTCTCCCCTATGAATGCAGTTGAGGCCAGACAGCTTCTGACTCTGATAAAACTATATTTTTCCTAGTATTACTGTTTCTCCAATGGTGATTTTTTATTAAAAGAACTATTCAAACAGGTGGTAAGAAATTAAACTTTTATCAATACACAAATAAGTTTACTTAAAAGCAGCTCAGTTCCGTATTTTAAAAAGTTTCAGAATCTCACCCCACCAATGTCCGTAACCTGGAAGAGGCTCGCGTGAAACCTGCAGTCCCACCTAGGAGCATCAGTAAGTGAAGGTCTAGGTACCTTCACATGTATTTGTCTTGTCATCGAAGAGAGAGTCAAAAAAAACCACATCTCTTGCCTGGCTGAGTAGGAAGAATCCAGAAAAAAGAGCTTCATAAAACGTCTATGAAGGAAAACTAGCAATATCAGAAGAGTTCCAGCACTTCAATTGAGTATAATTCTCTATTATTCTTTTCTTGATTTAATTTCTGTAGCTCACGAAAACTTACTTCAATCTTGTTGAGCTCGGAACAAATGCTTATCTAAAGAAAAAAAATTCCAAAATAAATTTTTAGCATAACTTGTACATATAAATGAATCCTCCACAATTACTTAGAGCTATTCCAAGAAAAACTTTAATAATAATGCTTCATGGTTACAAACAGAATTCAGTATATATAAAATAATTACATACCTGGGATTTCACAAATTTGTGAAGACTTAACAGTAGCCTTTTTGCTTCTGGTATCATTACCACAACAGTAAAATTAGCATCCAGAAGTAGACATATCCAATCCATAATCTGAAGATAAACAGTGAAAAGGGAAGTTAAGATTTTACAAAGTCTACGATTATATCAAGCAGTTGTAAGAAAAATAAGCTTTCTTTACAGAAGTCTGAACATTTTAGTTTAGGGATGAAGGAATTTCTAAGCAATCTAAAAAGGCTCTTTTCTGCTTTCATATTTACCATTTTATAAGCATAATTGTGTCTTTTCCATCAGATAAGTCAGTAAAAAGAAAGCCACAGTGATATTTAATCCAAGGGAGAGTGAGCATATTTTATTAAAAAAATTTTTTTGATTAACTACTGGTAGCTATAAAAAAAGAACTCACTCATCTCCTATTCTGAAATATACTACATACATTATGAGATAAAAATAGAGTGTCATGTATTATAGATGAATGGCCAAGAACTAAAATAAAATTACTTTACACTTACTTAAGTATCCTATGTAGCCTATATCTTCAAATGGTGTTGTTAACATGAAAATATCACTCATGAAAAAGCATTAAGGAAATCAATTCTCCATTTGCGGGAGGGGGGAAAGCAGATCCCTATATACCCTCTACATCAAAATAAATTTTATGGGTATCAAAGCGTTAAACACAGAAAAAGAAAATAAATATATTACGGAAAAACACACAGTGGCTATTTTTATACTCAAGAGTGGGAAGGGCCTTAAGCNGGGAAAGCAGATCCCTATATACCCTCTACATCAAAATAAATTTTATGGGTATCAAAGCGTTAAACACAGAAAAAGAAAATAAATATATTACGGAAAAACACACAGTGGCTATTTTTATACTCAGAGTGGGAAGGGCCTTAAGTATGACACGGCCAAAAAGAAGCCACAAAGGAAAAGCTCAACAATTTTAACAGTATGAAAATTAAAAACTCATCTATGGTAGAAATTACATTTAAAGAAAGTAAAAAATGTCCAGAAAATGCACAAAGCGTAGTACTGAATAAAAAACCCAAACCATAGATCAGCTTGTACTTTATGATCCAATTTATGTCAGAAAGATGTAAGAAAGATAAGTTAGTGTAAAGACAGAAAATTTCTAGACTAAAAGCAACTCTGAGTATTATTTATCTTTAAGAGGGACTAGGAATAGATTATTCAGAAGACACTTATTATCACCCTCTCCCAGTGAAGGTGAGGAAATGCTTGAAAAGGATCACAATAAAGAATCAGAAATTTAAGTTCTAAAGATCTATCATTCTTCCTAGCACCAGATCAAAGTAAAAAGATTATCTCACCTGGTTCAAGGTTGGAGGGTGTGTTCCAGGAAGAGTCATTGTAGCATTTTCACTGCACTTCAGATAAAGGAAATACAAATACTGGAGAAATAGCTGGGCAGGTGGAAAAAAGGACAATCACTTTCATAGAAAATTTTTCTCTATAAAAAGCTAACAAAGGGACTGGAAAGAATTTTGAGAGGCTACTGAAATAAACTATACATCAAACAAACATGCCATAGACATCAAGGACACAACAAACAAATTGAATGCACTTTCTGCCGTGAAAGAGGAGTTCATTTGGTTTGGGAGNCTTACTTAAGTATCCTATGTAGCCTATATCTTCAAATGGTGTTGTTAACATGAAAATATCACTCATGAAAAAGCATTAAGGAAATCAATTCTCCATTTGCGGGAGGGGGGAAAGCAGATCCCTATATACCCTCTACATCAAAATAAATTTTATGGGTATCAAAGCGTTAAACACAGAAAAAGAAAATAAATATATTACGGAAAAACACACAGTGGCTATTTTTATACTCAAGAGTGGGAAGGGCCTTAAGCATGACACGGCCAAAAAGAAGCCACAAAGGAAAAGCTCAACAATTTTAACAGTATGAAAATTAAAAACTCATCTATGGTAGAAATGACATTTAAAGAAAGTAAAAAATGTCCAGAAAATGCACAAAGCGTAGTACTGAATAAAAAATCCAAACCGTAGATCAGCTTGTACTTTATGATCCAATTTATGTCAGAAAGATGTAAGAAAGATAAGTTAGTGTAAAGACAGAAAATTTCTAGACTAAAAGCAACTCTGAGTATTATTTATCTTTAAGAGGGACTAGGAATAGATTATTCAGAAGACACTTATTATCACCCTCTCCCAGTGAAGGTGAGGAAATGCTTGAAAAGGATCACAATAAAGAATCAGAAATTTAAGTTCTAAAGATCTATCATTCTTCCTAGCACCAGATCAAAGTAAAAAGATTATCTCACCTGGTTCAAGGTTGGAGGGTGTGTTCCAGGAAGAGTCATTGTAGCATTTTCACTGCACTTCAGATAAAGGAAATACAAATACTGGAGAAATAGCTGGGCAGGTGGAAAAAAGGACAATCACTTTCATAGAAAATTTTTCTCTATAAAAAGCTAACAAAGGGACTGGAAAGAATTTTAAGAGGCTACTGAAATAAACTATACATCAAACAAACATGCCATAGACATCAAGGACACAACAAACAAATCGAATGCACTTTCTGCCGTGAAAGAGGAGTTCATTTGGTTTGGGAGCGGTGGGTGAAGGGCTTATTCTGTTTGCAAATAGTAAGTAGGGAAGAGAGACTCCTCTGGGCAATGCTTTTTAGTTCCTATGCTTAGTCGCTCAGTCACGTGCCACTCTCTGCGACCCCACAGACTGCAGCCCGCCGGGCTCCTCTGTCCATGGGGATTTTGCAGGCAAGAGTACTGGAGTGGATTGCCATTCCCTTCTCCAAGGGATCTTTCCAACCCTGCGACTGAACCCAGGTCTTCCGTATTGCAGGCGCCTTCTCTGCTGCCTGGGCCACCAGGGAAGCCTTTCAGATTCTACTCAGCTGTGACTTGGATGGATGCACCTGGATTCCAGCTTGGCACCAGGATCACACCAAATTCTGCCTCCCCCGATCAGTCTAGTCTCCTAGGCACAATTTTTCACCTTGGGGGCTGGGAAACCTCTCACTCATATGAAAGAACTCTACAACCTTTTGAATGCTCTAAAAGCTGGGTAGTGTTAAGCAGCAACATTTAAAATAGAAATAAAATCCTGTATGACCTGTAAGAACACTCACTGTGCTGTGCTGTGCTGGGATGTCCTTCAAATGAGGCAGAAGAAACGTCTCACTGTATGCTGAGTGAAGAATTGCATTTCTACTTAGGAATAAAGGAAAATCTTACTTCAACAAAGAAAGGCTTTCCAACTGAAATTATGAATAACTCTCTTCCCCACTGACATTTTTTTCTAAATGGATACAAAAGCTCTACTTTTCTAGAAGAGCTCTATCACTGAACATTCTCATCACTAGAGATCATCTTGTATGCTTCGCTATTATAAATAACTGGTCTTTATTCAATATGCTAATTTTTAGAACTGACAAAGCTTCTATCTTAGTACAGCTTCTTAAATAAGAAGGTTTAAGTAAACTGTTTAAACATAACATTGAATGGAATCCATTTTCAAGCAGAATCTGAAAAAAGAAAGAAAGAAAAATCCCCCCCACCTTAAACTATCTAACTACCCCTTGGCTTTTCCTTGGCATCGATTACATTCCTGGGAAAGAGACAATACAAGGGAAACTGTTTCAAAGGACACAACAGTGCTGCTCTTTTCCGGGTAACGGGGCAAGAAGTGCTCTCGTCTGCTGTGGCCTGAGGCTTCCCCTTCAACTTCTGAGCACAGTTGTTACAGTTATCTTCCTCAGGACTGAAGCCGTTTTGAAGAAATGTAGTTTGTTCTTCCATTTCCCCATCTTGTATAGGATCCATATAGTCAGAAACTGACTCCATATTGATATCTGCGTCTTGAAGAGTGTCATCACCGATGCTAGCATGTTAATTGAAAGCAGGAAATAATTCTTATCAATACTTGAATTTACTGGCAAAATTTTCATCTTCAAAGTTTTAGAAGTCAAAAAATACAACAGATTAGAAAAGCGGTGAAAGGGAATTCTGTAGGGACCCAGTGGTTAGCGCTTCCTTTGCAGGGGGCACGGATCCCATCCCTGGTTGGCGAACTGAGATCCCCCATGGCATGTGGTATGGCTAAAAAAAAGGGGGGGGGCAGTGAAAGAAAAGGACCATCAGCTTCTAACTTACCTCAAGAAAACTTTTAAGCAAGCGCAGGTGACTAACTCAGGGATGTCAGGGAACTGCTGTAGGCAGAGTTGTAGGATCTGCACGTCGGTCTTTTCTAAGGCAACCTCCATCAAGCCAGGGCACAAGCTAAGACCAAAAACATGAATTACTTTCATGTATTAAGGAACTCTCAACTGCAAATAGTTTACAAGGCTTTTTTAGAGTATGAAAATCTGAACTGTAAAAACCACAGAAATATTTACCTGTAAGAAAGCACGTGTGTTTGGACAAGCTGCATCAGACAGTTGCGGGGATAAAATGATGGCTCTGCTTTACATCTTCCCAGAAGTCCTATTACTACATCCCCAATAATGGTATGAAAGTCAGGGGTCCGCTTAGTAGCCAAAAACTTACGTAGTTCTACTTCGATATGTTTTTCTGAATCTTTCTGGAAGGGCAAAAGTAAACAGTTTAGTATGGTACCAATTAATAAATCTCACTCTGTACTTTAAAGTTCCTAGCTCAACATTTTCTTAAATCACTAACAGCATTCATGTATTCTTGTGAAATTGGAGTTGGTATGACAATTTACTGCACAAAGACAAAATGCAAGGAAAAAAATAAAAATCACAAGGATTTAGACATCAAAACTTCTAAGAAACTAAATTACAAACATTCAATGCAAAATTCAATGAGGTAAGAGGCCACCACCATCACATTAAATTCACAAAATGCTTGGTGTGAGTTGAAGTATCACTCGGATAACCTCAAAGTACCAGACAAATGTTAGCCATAGCTCTAAAAATGATCACAAAAGGAAGCTAGATAAAAAGTACATGGCATTTCTTTTAACCATGAATTGATTTTCCGTATTTCTAATATTTTAAAATTTACCTGTATGGTTGCTAAGAGTTGTGTGGATACAGGAACCTCTGGCTGTACACTCACTTCAACTTTTCTTCTCCTTAACTGGAATTCAGTAAATCGATTAGGATCTCAAAAGTGATACAAAAGAGCCAATAGACATTTAGAAGAAAATAAATGCCCCAAAGAGACTAGGACACTTTTGCTCTAATCACAAACTTTTTTAGGGTTTAGTTTTCTTAAAGTGAAAAGCGGGTCTATTTCAAATTTTAACTTAAATATCTTGAAGAGTTTAAGGTTTTCTTTTTTTTTTTTTTTTTTAAAGGTTTTCATTTTTTAATAAATAAAATAAAATCACTATGCTCAAGAAGGTATTATTACTAACTGCAAATTGGTCTGTTTTTACAGCTGGGTCTTATACACATGCCTAAAAAACTACTAGATGACACGTCATTTTTAAGTAAGGGCTGTTAGGGTTCAAGCTTCAAATCACCCCATCATTAAGAGCAAGCTATAAGAAACTAGTACAGATATCAACTATTAAAACAATTCAGCCTTTTTTGTTTTTTAACATTTGTACTAAGATTTCTATTTAAACTACCAAACTTACAATTCTCTTTGACTGCTCTNCCTGAGGCTTCCCCTTCAACTTCTGAGCACAGTTGTTACAGTTATCTTCCTCAGGACTGAAGCCGTTTTGAAGAAATGTAGTTTGTTCTTCCATTTCCCCATCTTGTATAGGATCCATATAGTCAGAAACTGACTCCATATTGATATCTGCGTCTTGAAGAGTGTCATCACCGATGCTAGCATGTTAATTGAAAGCAGGAAATAATTCTTATCAATACTTGAATTTACTGGCAAAATTTTCATCTTCCAAGTTTTAGAAGTCAAAAAAATACAACAGATTAGAAAAGCGGTGAAAGGGAATTCTGTAGGGACCCAGTGGTTAGCGCTTCCTTTGCAGGGGGCACGGATCCCATCCCTGGTTGGCGAACTGAGATCCCCCATGGCATGTGGTATGGCTAAAAAAAAGGGGGGGGGCAGTGAAAGAAAAGGACCATCAGCTTCTAACTTACCTCAAGAAAACTTTTAAGCAAGCGCAGGTGACTAACTCAGGGATGTCAGGGAACTGCTGTAGGCAGAGTTGTAGGATCTGCACGTCGGTCTTTTCTAAGGCAACCTCCATCAAGCCAGGGCACAAGCTAAGACCAAAAACATGAATTACTTTAATGTATTAAGGAACTCTCAACTGCAAATAGTTTACAAGGCTTTTTTAGAGTATGAAAATCTGAACTGTAAAAACCACAGAAATATTTACCTGTAAGAAAGCACGTGTGTTTGGACAAGCTGCATCAGACAGTTGCGGGGATAAAATGATGGCTCTGCTTTACATCTTCCCAGAAGTCCTATTACTACATCCCCAATAATGGTATGAAAGTCAGGGGTCCGCTTAGTAGCCAAAAACTTACGTAGTTCTACTTCGATATGTTTTTCTGAATCTTTCTGGAAGGGCAAAAGTAAACAGTTTAGTATGGTACCAATTAATAAATCTCACTCTGTACTTTAAAGTTCCTAGCTCAACATTTTCTTAAATCACTAACAGCATTCATGTATTCTTGTGAAACTGGAGTTGGTATGACAATTTACTGCACAAAGACAAAATGCAAGGAAAAAAATAAAAATCACAAGGATTTAGACATCAAAACTTCTAAGAAACTAAATTACAAACATTCAATGCAAAATTCAATGAGGTAAGAGGCCACCACCATCACATTAAATTCACAAAATGCTTGGTGTGAGTTGAAGTATCACTCGGATAACCTCAAAGTACCAGACAAATGTTAGCCATAGCTCTAAAAATGATTACAAAAGGAAGCTAGATAAAAAGTACATGGCATTTCTTTTAACCATGAATTGATTTTCCGTATTTCTAATATTTTAAAATTTACCTGTATGGTTGCTAAGAGTTGTGTGGATACAGGAACCTCTGGCTGTACACTCACTTCAACTTTTCTTCTCCTTAACTGGAATTCAGTAAATCGATTAGGATCTCAAAAGTGATACAAAAGAGCCAATAGACATTTAGAAGAAAATAAATGCCCCAAAGAGACTAGGACACTTTTGCTCTAATCACAAACTTTTTTAGGGTTTAGTTTTCTTAAAGTGAAAAGCGGGTCTATTTCAAATTTTAACTTAAATATCTTGAAGAGTTTAAGGTTTTCTTTTTTTTTTTTTTTTTTAAAGGTTTTCATTTTTTAATAAATAAAATAAAATCACTATGCTCAAGAAGGTATTATTACTAACTGCAAATTGGTCTGTTTTTACAGCTGGGTCTTATACACATGCCTAAAAAACTACTAGATGACACGTCATTTTTAAGTAAGGGCTGTTAGGGTTCAAGCTTCAAATCACCCCATCATTAAGAGCAAGCTATAAGAAACTAGTACAGATATCAACTATTAAAACAATTCAGCCTTTTTTGTTTTTTAACATTTGTACTAAGATTTCTATTTAAACTACCAAACTTACAATTCTCTTTGACTGCTCTGAGTTCTGAGATCCAAGTTCACATCCCTGTGATGTTTCCCAGTTTACAAAATGAGGTGTGGCATGGGTGCCTAAGAAAATATAAAACACACAATTCTGGAATTTTTTGACCTATTGATATTTACTCAGCCAATCAATCAAACAAAGAACGTTGAAAAAACAACCACTGCAGCACAATTCAAGAGAGGCTTTATCGTTCATCTCATTCTACCAATAACAGATCAGTAAATATCCTAAAGGCCATGTGCCCACCAACATTAAGATGAGAGATGAGGCTACTGATAAACCAGGGAGGAAAAAGCATCACTGATTTTGTCTGCAGGACTCTCCCATTACCCCTAAAGTCTGAACACTGCTGTTTAAAACATAGTGTAGCTCTTCAGCCTGCAGCAGTACCTGCAACGTGGACTGTTCTCAACGTATCTTGCTAGACCAGTGAAATGTGAATGAACAGTGGCTCAACATTAAGAAGAGATTATGCAAACTGATAGCTGTGAAAACCTACATATCCAACTAGAAGTTTATACAATGGTCTTCAGTTAATAAAGCAAACATTTAAGTTCCTACCTGGATCTTGACTATGTCTGAGTTTTCCAAGAGCACCTGCTAATGATGACACTTCACACTTGTATGGAATTACAGTTAGAAATTTTCCATGTAGCATAAACAGATTTTCCCCATAATACCAGAGCTACAAAAAAAGAAGTTATCAAAAATGTAAGAAACCCTTTTTCTAAGATCTGATTCAACAGAGCCATATAACGTAAAACAGTAACTTGTGGTGTAAGGAATCTTAATATGACAGAAAAGGATAAGGCAAAGGTAAATAACTTTCTAGAAGAATCTCACACGTTCAATTCATTAATTGAGGTAGGTTTACAAAGCTCTCATTTTTGCCCATGTGTGAATAGAGCATAATTTAGAGAATATTTTCTTTCAACTCATAAAAATCTGATTAATACATATATTTAAAATCAATGAACTGTTTAAAATAAATATTGTCACTACTACACATCTGTTAACATGAAACTCACAAAGGCTACTATAACATAAGCAAACTGTTTTGATGTACTAAAAAGAAAAAAGTAGAATATTATTTCTCTCTCACGATCTCAATTATAAAATTGTAAAAATGAGATAGGTATAGGAATAAAAAGCTCACATGAAATCAAAAGTGAAGTCTGGAAAAAACAGTGAAGTCTGTTAGAACAGCAGAATTGTGAAGTGTTAATTCTGTTTAAATATAAAATCAGCATTCTACGCTGAGAAATCTAGTCTCCTTATCCTCTAATTACAATGATCAACAATGTCCTATATCTTGATTTACATATATCTTATATCTTTTTTTTTTCTTATTAGATTTCTTTATTTTTTTCCCCAATGAGACACAGAATTGAAATCTGGGCTCCAGAAACAGGAAAGGGGATTTTTTATATTCCAAAGGCTTTTCATATTAAGAGGAATGTTTCAAGCCTGCTGCTGCTGCTGCTAAGTCACTTCCAGTCGTGTCCAACTCCATACAACCCCATAAACGGCAGCCCACCAGGCTCCCCTGTCCCTGGGATTTTCCAGGCAAGAACATTGGAGTGGGTTGCCATTTCCTTCTCCAAAGCATAAAGGTGAAAAGTGAAGTCACTCAATGTCTTTGACTCTTAATGACTCCATGGACTGCAGCCTACCAGACTCCTCTGTCCATGGGATTTTCCAGGCAAGAGTACTGGAGTGGGTTGCCATTGCCTTCTCCGTATCTTATATCTTGATTTGAGTGAATATCCATTCACTGGGCAACCAGTACTTATTGAGCACTTTTTAGGCACTGGAGATATGATGAAGAACAAGAAAGACAAGGATCCTTGCCTCAGATAATTTAGTCTGGTCAGCTTAAACTTTAATTCTTTTAAATATTCTTATGTAATGCCATGTATGTTTAACATGTAATTTAAAAGACTAACTTAGGCAAAGTAACAGCCCTCAGATATAGTTCAAAATATGAAAGTAAAAGATCAAACAAAAGTGAGATTAAAAAGTTTTATTAACTAGGTAATTGTTCTCTCCTGATCTAAAATTAGCTTCTAATTTAGTCTTCTGAAAGTGACAAATGTAAGGAAATGGTTAGAATAGCCAAATTAAGTATAATCTTGTAGGTAGAAAATATTTCTTAATTTAATCAAAAACTGACAAATATTTCGATCTGTAAAGGTCTCTTCCCTTACAATATATCTAGCAAACACAAAAATAATTATATTTAAAAGAAAAAAAGCCAAGGTGAAAAAAACTTACTTGTCCACTGGTCCCTTGTGGTAACTCTTTTGAAGTCTGTAGCGTTTGAAATTTTGTATTCCATACAGAGAGGCATTCTATAAGGTAAGATATACAAATTCCAAAGTTTTCCAAGTATTTTATGTATATGATGCTGAGCGGGGGGTGGAGTTGGTGGGGAAGGCGGAAAGTTATAGTGAAACACAAAAGTCTAACTTTAGGAAGTATAAAAATGAGTAATGAAGATAGAAAATCAAAGATGTGAGATCTCATGGTAAGAAGTGGACATGTGCAGGGAGGGGGTATATGGGAATCTGTGTACCTTTCCCTCAATTTTGCTGTGAACATTAAACTGCTCTAAGAAAAAAATTTTTTTAAATTAATTTTTAATTAATTTTCTATTGAAGTATACTTGCTGTTCAATATGATATGAGTTACAGGTATACAATATAGTGACTCATAATTTAATTATAAAATAATGGCTATACTCCCAGGTATACAACATATTTCTGCAGGCTATGCTATACAGTCTCTGTGCCTCTTGCTCCCTGTGCTGCTCCGCCTGCTCCCCCTTGCCCACAGGTGCCACTACTTTGTTCTCTGTATCTGTGACTCTGCTTCCTTTGCTATCTTCACTAGTTTGTTGTCCTTCTTAGATTTCACATAAGTGATGTCACACAGTATCTGTCTTTCTGACTTATTTCATTAATGCCCTCCCAGCCTATCCATGGTGCTGTGAATGGCAAAATTTTTATTCTTTTTAATGGCTGAGTAGTATTTCATTGTGTATATATACATATGCACATATATATACATATATCTGTATATGTATATACACACACACACATCACTTTATCTACTCATGTGTTGACAGACACTTAGGTTGCTTTCATATACTGGCAACTGTAGATAATGCTTCTATGAACATTTGGGTCCAAGGTTTTTTCTGAACTAGTTTTTGCTGTTTTTGTATATACATCTAGGAGTGGAATTGCTGGGTCATATGGTAGTTCTACTTTTAGCTTTTTTGAGAAATTCTGTACTGTTTTCCACAGTGGCCGCATCAATTTACATTCTTACCAACAGAGTATGAGGCTTCCCTTTTCTCCACATCCTTGCCAACATGTGTTATTTGATGACAGGTCTGAGGTGGTATCTCACTGCAATTTTGGTGTGCATTTCCTGATGACAGCAATGCTGAGCATCTTTTCATGTGCATACTGCCTCTGCATTTCTTCTTTGGAAAAATGTCTATTCAGGTAGTGAGTGATATGAGGAAATGTTTTAGAGAAATTGATCAAGATAAGATGAAGTCAAAGACCTATTCAAGAATTAAGAGGCTACAGTGGGAAAGAGAATGATTTTGGGTGGCAATAAATAAATGAAAAAGAAAGAGGAGACTAAAAGGTACACTTTGATGGAAAAAATCCAAAGGACTTCTTAACTGATTGAACTTCAGTTACCCTTAGAAGCTGGCAGTGGTGCTCCCAGGACTGCGATGTGATCTTGATCCAGGATGGTGAGTGCAGCACCATTTCGAGCACTGCCAGACACCACGGACTTGAGCAACTGCGACTGAACTAACCTCTGATTTTTTTCTGGTTCACTCGGATGTATTGGTATCAAGGTTTCATATACACATCCATCAGAGCCTGTTGAAAACAAGTATTCATTGCTCATTATTGGATAAGGATAGTTCCATACCTATTATAGGCTAAATGTACTAAGTTGTTTGTAAGATTTTACCAATGTGATAGAGGATTTAACCAGAAAAATAAACAAATGTAACAACTGCATTACTCTATAGTTTCCTATAAAGATTATACTACAAACTTAAAGTTGAGGAAGAAGAAATATTAAAAATCTCAGTAAGAAATGGCATAATACCGAAATGAAAATTTTAAGTATCTATAACAACAAAATACAAGGAGACAGCCACGAATATAGACAATCCAGTCAGTAAATGGCTATATCTCTTATTAGAAATTAATTAGCATCTGGTCTAAACATTACATTTCTTATTACTCCATCACTCTGAAAACCCTGTAAAACTGGCTGGGTTTTGCAGGTCAACTGTTGGCAATTTCCCATGGTTCTGGTTATGTTATATGAAGATTTTATGACCCTTTGGTTCAGACTCCTTTATATCAATGTTCAAAAGCTGAAACATAAGTCACAAACTTCTGTTCAACAATAAATATGTCCTATAAGCCAAACTTTAAGAAAATCTGTTCCTCTTAAGCAAGATAGTAAGCAGATTCCAACGATCCTCTAGACATGATAAATGATAGGAGCCTTTTTCTTAACAGCCACTGTAAAAACCTGCACGCTGAAAAACTTCACAAAGATTTGAAATTGTGATAACAGGAAATGCTTCCTCAATACTGCTCTTGATTTCCCCCCTTAACCTTCTCAAAACAACTTCAAAAGAAGCCATAAATGGGAGGAGAGAATTATTGCAAAGGCATTTTCCCCCCAGACACATAAGACTGAGATTAAACTTTAGAGGATTAGGTAAATTTCAAAGCAATAAAAACAACAACAGTAACAAAAACTGTAAAATGCAGGCTGAGTCCAATACTGCTCTGTTAGTGTCCTTTTGACTCTGTCACTGTTCAAAGAAGGGCACACTATATCTTAAGGTTGGAAAAGAGAAAATGGGAATACCAACCTTAGGTATTAATTACAATATATCAAAAAACCCGGACTTACCATAAAAAGCGATCTACCCCTTCTTTATTGGTGTTTTATTATTACTTATGATAAATTTTAAGACATAAAAATTACCTGCAGAGAAGTACTGACTTGCAGACAACCATGACTACGCATGGTAAAATGCAAAGAGTGAGGGCATAAATGCTTGTTACAAAGCATGGGAAGGCAAGTACTGCAACAGCAAACTGTAAAGTCCAATGACTCTAACGTAAAAGAAAATATATTATCCTGTAAGATACTTTTACTTAAAAACTCCAAAAGTTTAAAGAAATACTTACTTAATGACATCAGAGAGATGAATTTCCGACCTACAGATGTACTAAAACTCTGTATAACACATTTTTCTTCTTGACCAAGTAAAAGCGTGTATTTGCTTAGGATATGTGAGTTAAACTTTTGTACATAAGCAAAGTAGTTTCCATGCTGCAAAAAAAGAAAAAGGTTATTTTATTTTTAAAATATTCCCATTTTTACCAACTATATTTAAATATTGAGACCAGCTGTTGTCCCACTGTAATTACTTTAATCAATGCTTAAAAACCTCTTGTTCGACTAAATCTTAGACATTATAAAAATGTTTAATTCAGGCACAGAAATAATTATCACTATAGGCTTTTTAGTATTTTAAAGATATCAAAGTCTTCTGAAAGAAATACAACTTTAGTTTTAAAACTCATACTCTGAAATGTCACAAAATGGGCCAGGAATGAAAGATATCACTTACTTTTTCTGTAATGAAAATTAGCACAGGATGCCTAAATACCATGAAAAACTTTGTCCACCTAAAAAAAGAAAAATCATAAAATGCCAAATCACCAGTTGAGAGAAACACATCTTCATCTAAATTTAAGAGATTTTTAAAAAATTAGTTTCCGGATTCAGAGAGAGAGCAGAATACAGTTAATTTGATGTTTCAAAATATCTACCACAGGAACCCAGGAGGCATTCCTCTGTTCATCCCTGGATTAAATGCAAGTTGCCAATGCTCCCAGAACTTTAAAGATAATAGCATGAATTAAAGGTGTATGAGACCAGATGCAATGTTTCCTCAAACTTTTCTGACCTGTCTCGTTTTTTTCAGGGTCATTTTGAGGACTGGTGTTCTCAGGAAAATATTAGCATCTCACCTGTCTTTTTCAAGTGACGTTGGGAACTGAAGCACAGGGAGGGTAACAGCCTGAAACCAAAGGTGCACAACTATCTTCTGGCAAAGTGGGGATTAGAACCCAGATTCTGTACCTGTAGCTTTTTTTGGCGGGGGGTGCTGTGTGCTGTGCTGTAAGCCTTGTGGGATCTTATTTTCCCACCAAGGATTGAACTTGGGCCCATGGCAGTGAAAGCATGGAGTCCTAACCACTGGACTGCCAGATAATTCCTTTTACCTATATCTTTTCCCCTA
>SJYW01032332.1:338087-366916 GCA_006410735.1 Raphicerus campestris | reverse complement strand
CTGTCTGGGCGATAAGCTGGCTGCGTGTCTGAGGCTGAGAGCTGGGGTGGCAGAGGAGTGCCTGGGCTGAATGTCTGGGCAAAGGGGCTCTAAGAGCCGATGCTAACCCTGTAAAGGGCTGTTCAGACCCACCGCCCTGCAGCAGACCTTGGGGCTTAAGGGAGTCAGCGTGAGAGGCGATGCTTCTTCCAAATGCGCACCCCAGGGGCTGACACTTGACCTCCCCTTTCCCTGGCAGAGGCCCTGGCCACGTGGTGCTGTCTGCACCCAGAACCCCNACCCACCGCCCTGCAGCAGACCTTGGGGCTTAAGGGAGTCAGCGTGAGAGGCGATGCTTCTTCCAAATGCGCACCCCAGGGGCTGACACTTGACCTCCCCTTTCCCTGGCAGAGGCCCTGGCCACGTGGTGCTGTCTGCACCCAGAACCCCCGAACCCGGCCCATTCTGCAGCCCTCCCTCCCTCCCAAGCCCCAATCTGGCCAATGTGAGCATCCCTGCAGCTCAGGTGGAGCTGAGAAAGAGGGTCCAGAGGAATCATGGTCCTGCCAGAGGCTGGCCTCTCAGTTAGGGTGTCCAAAGTGCTAACATCAGCCATGGAGTGAAGCCAGCAAAAGGCACCTGAAATCCCAACTGCCCACGCCCCGTGGCTGAGCACACCTCACTGAGTCCCCCGGTCTCGCGTCCTCCTCTGTGGAACTGGTTAGCCCTTGGTAATCTGACCTGAGAGGCTCTCTGAGCTGCCCTAGAGTTGTCGCTCATCTGCTGCCCCTTAGGGAGGCTCCAGGACTTAGGGCCAGAGGAGGGATCAGGGAAGGAAAACACACTCTCCCAAATGCAAGTGCTCATCACAGGGCTGGACAGACGAGACAGGCAGGGCCTGTGTTTCCTGCTCCCCTCCTGAAGCTTGCAGAGCTTCCAAGGCTGCCAGAGACAGCTGAGGGCAAGCACCCGGGGAGCGGGGCCGCAGCAGGAAGCCCCTCAAGAATGTGGCCAAGCACAGCCTGACCTCAGTGGCTAAGCCACCTCGAAGGCGCGCATTTGCTCCCTGTTAACGGCTGCTTGGCAACAAGAAAGCTGAAAACAAAGCCCCGTGGAGGGTCTCATCAGTGCAACAGGTCAAGAGAGAGGATCCAGGCTGGAAAAACAGTGAGACTGTGCATTTGAAGATAACCTGATGGAATCCACAGAAACGCGACTAGAATCGATCACCGGCTCTGGCCACGTCTCAGATCTGAGTCAGAATCCAGTGTGTGGCTATATCCCCCAGACAGACCACTGGGCGTCAAGATTTTAAAAAGCACTGACAATGGCATAAAAACACGCAGATCTTAGGGATACATCTGACAGATGATGCACAAAACCTGGACTGTGAGACCCGCAACACGTTGCTGAGAAGAAATCAAAGCACTAAACGACGGAGGGGCAGCCCAGGCTCGTGGGCTGGAAAACTCAGTGTGGTCAGATACTAACACCCTTGAACTTGGTCTCTGTTATCAATGCAATTCCAATTGGAAGTCCCAGCAGGATTTAAAAAAATCTGATTCCAAAACTCATAGGTAACATTAAGCAAAATATAAAATGTACACGGCGATGGAAAGGACCTAGAAGAGCCGAAACAACTCTGAAAAAGAACAAAGCTGGAAAGCTGACGCTACCTGGTTTCAGGACTTATTACAAAGCAGCGGTATCCGAGACCATGTGCTGTTGGGATAAAGACAGACAGAGAAATGGAGCAGGACGGTGTCCAGAAACAGACCCACACGGACAGGGACAAATGGATTTTCCAAGGCACAGAGATAATTCAGTGGCAAAAGGAAAGTTTTCGAAAAAACAAGGCTGGAACAATTGGATATCCGTTTGAAAAAAAGGAAAAGACGAAGATCTATGCAGCAGGCAGAGAGGGTGACCTAGGCCACAAGGAAACTCGGTGGAGACTTGGTGATGCTTTTAGGCTTTCTGCATGTGTCGAGAACGATCAAGTCGTGCCCTTTAAATAGGCACAGTTTACTATGCCAAAACAAAGACAAACACCCCAAGTTCCCTCCCACCCTACAAGTCCTCAGCTTCAAGGTCACCTCCTCTAGGAAGCCTCTGCTGGGCCAGGATTCTCAGCTTCGCCCCTCTGCACACCCCAACCACCTACTTCCCGCCTGCACTAATGTCCCTCACCCTGGTCTCTACTGGTGACCGCAGGCTTGATGCCCATGCGTGGCCAGGGACAACTTGAGAGCCAGGATCTGCCTTCACGCGTGCTGGACCCCAGGCGCTATGCTTGGCTCACAGTAGGTGCTGGGAAAGCACTCAAAGGGCAAAGAGAGGCTTTGTTGTCCGTGACACACGAGGGTTATGTTGGCGCTTCTAGCCCAAGTTACTTGAGCCAGTGATGACGTCAGCCCTGTCCTTCCCCTCCCTGGAAGGAGGCCTCTAGGCTGGTTTTTTTTTTCTTTTTCTTTTTCTTTTTTTTAAAGGAAGGACGTTGGGAGCAAGAGCTTCTGCTGGTGAGAAAAGAAGGAAGGAAGGAGAGGAGGTTCCCGCCTCCCACGGGCAACACGAACTTCACGGGTCCTGCTAAGGGAGCTTCACCACCCGCCTCCGCGGGGGAAGCAGGCAGAGCCCATCAGAGCAGACGCGGCTCTGCAAGGCCACCGGTGTGGCATCCGGGCTCCTCACGCCCCAGGTTAGTCCTTCTAAAGTGTGGTCCCCGGAGCAGCGGCCAGCACATCACCTGGGAACCTGGGAGACGCTCACGTGCCTGGGCCCCAACCTAGATCAGACACTCTGAGGGGCGGAGCCAGGAGATGGGGCTCCAAGTGAGCCCGCCAGGGGACAGCATCAGGCTCAGGGGAGAGCCCACCGCTCCAGGCCACTCTCTCCCTTCCAACAATGACGCAGGTGACCCCTGGGGCCCAGGATGCACTCCTGAGGGTCCAGGTGCAAGGCACCCCCCTCCAAGGCTTTGGTCAGCCTTTCTTCCATCCCCAGGTGTCCCAGGGCCTGGCATTGCGGAGGGGCCACTCACATGGCCCCATCTGCATGTCAGCATCTCAGGGGCGCGTCTTTGCTTGAGCTGGGACCCCCAGGCTGGGCCCAGAGCCCTCCCACAGCGGAGGCACAGGAGATCGTGGAGCCAGGGGCCTGCTCCCGGCACCCCACGGCTGGACATTCAGAGTTCCTGGACAGACAATGGGTCCTCACATCGCCGGTGCAGTGGCCGGCACGGGGGCGTGGACAATGGGCCTGTGTTTCTCCCCCACGCCTTCCTGCAGCCGCTCTCAGCCCGGGCGCTGCAAGGGAGGCTGAACCATCACAGCACAGCGGTGCACCCGACGGGTCCCCAGTGCCGCTGCCCGGCGCCCAGGCCGCGGTCGGGGCCCCTTATCACACCCTCCCTCTCTCCCTCCCCGGGGCTGAACAATGCTCCTTTTTCCTGAAGGCTTCCAGCCTCTTCTAAGCTCTTCATCCACCGAGGCCTCTGGAGAAAGAGATTCAGTGCCAACACCCCTCTTCTCTGGACGTCCAGCCTCTGTCTTCCTGGGGCGGGAGCACCGGCCTCGTCTCGCCTGGGCAGATCTCCCTTCATTAGTGCAATCACATCAGCGGTGACAGCAGCGTACTTACTGCTGCCCCGACGACGGCCATTTGTCACCCGGTGATGCTCAGCCTGGTAACGAGCTTGGGGCAGAGCTAATGAGAGGCGCTCCCCCCGACCCTCCTGGGCAGCTCTGGTCCTGCGCCGGCCTGCCTGCCGGCTCAGCCCCCTGCCTACAGCCGCTCCACCAGGGCAGGGAGATGGGCTTCCCAACGGAGAGGCCCAGGCGGACTAGGCTGAACCCGACGGGAGCCGGGCCAAGTCGGCAAGCACCGCCAGGAGGGGACACTTCAAGGTGGATGGAGCAGGAAGGCGTGAGTGCCCGGCACGGTCTCAGGGCAGGAGTCCTTCCTTCAGTCCAGGGCAGGGAGGGCCAAACAGCTGTGATGGGGAAGGCTGGCTGCCCCCAGGGGAGCCTGGGAGTGGTGGATGCTCTGGGTTCTGCACGCAGAACCCTGAGGGCCTCACGAGGAACCGAGGAGGGAGTGACTGAAACATCCAGAACATTCAGGGCTGCAGGGGCCGGCGTGGAGGGCCGCTGGGATGCAGGTTACACTGTGGCTGTTCAGCCCCCCAGTCGTGTCCGACTCTGCGACCCCATGGACTGCAGCGCTCCAGGCCTCCCTGTCCCTCACCGTCTCCTGAAGTTTGCTCAAGTTCACGTCCACTGCATCTGTGATGCCGTCAAGATGCAGATCGCCCTAAGGCCCTGCATTTAAAACATAATTTCCTTTATTTACTTGTGCCCACGCTGGGTCTTCACTGCTCTTGGCTCAGGCCTTCTCTAGTTGCGATCGGCGGGGTCTTCACTGCGGTGCTCACGCTTCTCGCCAGGGGGACTTCTGTTGGGGAGCAACGGCCTCTGGGTTTGCAGGCTTCCGTCCTGTGCACATGGGCTCAGCAGCGGCAGCTTGCAGGCTCCAGAGCGCAGGCTCAGTCGCCGTGGCACATGGGCTGAGCTGCCCCTGGCATGTGAGATCGTTCTGGACCGGGGACTGAAACTGTGCTCCCTGCGTTGATAGGCAGAGTCTTACCCACTGGGTCAATCAGGGAACTCCGCCGAGGCCCTGCTTTGCCAGAGCACCGTTTCTGGTGACCTCGGCTCTCCTGGAAGGTGTATGCCTGCGAGTAAGAAAGAGCCCTGGGCAGGGGGCACGGTTACTACAGCCCAGCGCCTCTCGCTGGGAGAGTCTTCGGGCCTTCACTGAACACCCTGCTCCCAGCTCTTCTTCAGGCACAGTTACGAGGTGAAGCTGAGGTCTGACGCCTTCACTGGCTCGTCCGCTGAAAATTAAAGGGGTAGGTGCCGGAGGCCCCCGGGAGAGGCCAGGAAACAGGCCCCTGATGATATGGAAGCGAAGGGGGGGCCAGCAAACACCAAGCACCCAGACAGCTGAGTTCTCTAGGGACCCAGGAGGCACCAGACCAGTCACGGCAGGTGGTTATGGTGGCCCAGGGTCGATTACGTCTGGGATACAACTATGTTAGGAGGTGGGTATGTATCGATAGATACAACATTACGGAAACACTCCCACGCAAATGGCTGAAATATCTGTATGTGTGAGGCATCTTGGACCCTTTAACAGACGATTTGACCCGAGAGATCATCTCATTCATCATCTCATTCACGTTTTTTCAAAGCCAAGTTTGACTTCTATCCCCGGAGGGTTCCAGGAAGCCAGGGGGCAGACGAACCACATCTTCCAACAACATCAATGGACTTTAAAATACCCTTTGTGTGTTAAAATAGAATTCAGAGAGATTGAGGAATAGGATGCAAAATTTCGGGTATTAAAAGAGGAAAAGGTGGTGTGGCCGGTCCCAAGGCTGCGTCCACTCTCCTCCACCCCTAGAGCCCTTCACAGGAGAGCTTGGAAATGCTGTTCCTACGCCCCCATGCTTTCCCACGGAGGACCCAGGGAGCCAGGAGGGGCCCAACGAGAATGAACCCTGGCCTCCGAGGCCGCGCGGCTTCACAAGCCTTCTTCTGCCTCTCTATCGTCACTGTTACCCCTGCTTCCAGGGGTTAACTTCAATGGGGAACAATAATTCATGTCCAACACCTCGCTCCTTGTTGATGAAGGGTTATTATCTAAACTCAAGGAGTTCATAATTAAAGAAATCAGTCACACACACATGAAGAGATAATTCAGAATCAACAAGGCTGAGAGTCAAATAAGACATCCAGGCTGTCGGTCGGCGTCTCAGTGGCTCAGGGGTATTTGGGAAGATGAGTTCCAGCCGGGGTGCGGGGTCGGAGAGGAGGGAAGGGCGCTGATGGCCTGGGGGGGCAGGGTCGGGGAGAGGGGAGACTGCAGCTGTGCAGAGGGCAGACTGGGGCAGGCTTGGTGGTGGTACCCAGTGGAGAAAGCCAAGAGGGCAAAGGTCCATCAGTAGGCTGTGGGGGAGGAGGGACGCAAGAGGTCCCAGCCTTCCGATCCTACTGTTAAGACCCCCGTGGGGTGGGGCCTCCCTAGCAATCCAGTAGTTAAGACTCTGCCTTCTAGGGTAGGGGGGGTGGGTTCGATCCCCAGTCCGGGAGCTAAGATCCCACATGCCTCGTGATCAAACAATCCAAAGTAAAACATAAAAAACAGAAGTGATATTGTAACACATTCAGTGAAGACTTTTAAAAATGGTCCACATAGAAAAATCTCAAAAACAAACCAAAAAAAACCCAATGGGAGAGCAGATGGGGCCCCTAGAAAGAGGTCTGAGTTTCTCTGAGACAGGCGAGGCCATGCCAGCCTGCAGCCGGTGCCCTGGCAGAGCACCCACCTGAGCCGGACGGCTCCCTAATCCCCAAGCAGAGCGGCAAGGTGAGCTCGTCCCGATCCTGGATGTCTCGACAGGATCAAAAGCTGTGAGCTAAGAGGCAGGTAGGGCTTCCCTGGTGGCTCGGACGGTAGAGCGTCTGCCTGCAATGCGGGAGAGCCAGGTTTGATCCCTGGGTCGGGAAGATCCTCTGGAGAAGGAAATGGCAACCCACTCCAGTGTTCTTGCCCAGAAAATCTCATGGATGGAGCCTGGTAGGCTACAGTCCATGGGGTCGCAAAGAGTTGGACACAACTGAGCGACTTCACTTCACTTCAAGAGGCAGTTACTTGACCTGCCCTCACTGTCTCTTACGGACAAGTCAAGGACCTTGGCAAGTGGCTTCATGTCTCTGAACTTGCTAACAAGGTGAGTACCTGAATACTTTCTGGCCCACACCCTTCACAGGTTGGGATAAAGAGGAAACTGAGATGCCTGTGAGCGTCGCCCGCAGACAACAGTTTCTAGGAAAGGATCCCGTAAAGACATCCACCTCAAGGCCTGAAGAGCCATATCTGGTTTCCCTGTGGTGTATCTGCATGTTATGCTGGAGGCGGGGAATGTCTCAGCCAAAGAAATAGATCCCTAATAGTGGAAGCTGAGATGCCAACTGCCAGGTCTGTGAAAGATAAAGGGAGTGGAGGCATTTGGTGACAGGGCACCAGATAAATTGCAGCTCCAAAGCTGACTTTGTTTCTTTGACACCAAGATGCCAGTAATGACACCGCTGTACAACTCACTCAGTGTTCACCATGCACGGAACTCAAACCCTGTTACAACCCAGTGAGCTTAGGACAGCTGTATCTTCATTTGACAGATGGAAAAACCGAGGCCCAGGGAGGCTGTGTACCTTATCCAGGGTCACCCAAGCAGTAAATGACGGGAAAATGAATTCAGGGAGTCTTCTATGTCTCAGGCCCCTTACGGGCCCACGCTATCCCATCTGGACCTTCTAGAGGCGCAATCTAAACCGCCCTTTGTGGTTCGAAGCAGGAAATAGGACATCTGGACCAGACTCAGAACTGGCTTACCTTACCCGGGGCCAAGCCCAAGCAGGCAGGTGCCACGGCTCAGACTCTGGGCAACACAGCCCCCTCCCACAGAGGAGTCTAGGTGCGGGGGACCCGGGGTCATGGCTCCAGCAGGCCCCTGAGAGTCTCCGTGTTCACCCCAGAAGCTGAACTCCCCGAATGGGTTTCACTGCGGCCAGTAATACTTCCTCCTCTTCGGATTATCACATCATCAAAATTTCATCACCCCTCTGGGTCACTAATAGCTTCCTAAATGGATCAAACTTTAATTGCTTCTCTCCTCCACCCCCATTTAGCTTAGAAAACTCTGAAGCTCAGCCACAGGGCAGCCAGTCATGAACACTGCCCAAGGGCCCCTCCGGAGGCTCCCCTAACATGTCCAGGCTCCCACCCACCAGGAGGGAGGCCAGGGCAAAGCAGCAGAGGAGGCGAGGGAGGAAGGGGCTGCCCCCCTAAAAGCTCACGCTCTACCAGCTGACGGACCAGGGCAGAGGTGAGAGCCAGGAGGGCCAGGAGCAGGAGGAGGAGCTCCCAGGGCGACTTCCAAACTCCAAGCCCACCCTGGGACCAGACCCTGCCTGCCAACAGCACTGCGGGCCTGGCACCTCTCATCGGGAAGACATCAGTGAAGGAGACTGGAGGCACAGGCCAGCCCGGGCAGTGGAAAGACGCCCCGCAGAGCCCCAGGTTCAAATCCTGACTTCCCAGCTGTGGGGCTTTGGGCAGGTAATCTCTGTGAGACTCAGTTTATCCACATACTGGAGGTGAAGGAGGGTGGAGGCAGGCCAAGATGGCATCACGTGTGAGCTGGCTTCCCCTCTGGACATCCCCAGGATGGGGTGTGCTCAGAGTCTCAGTCGTGTCCATCTCTTTGCGACCCCATGGATTGTAACCCACCAGGCTCTTCCGTCCATGGGATTTCCCAGGCGAGAGTACTGGAGTGGGGCGCCACTTCCTATGCCAGGGGATCTTCCCCACCCAGGGACTGACGGATTCTTTACCACTGTGCCACGCCCCACGTAGGATGGGAAGGAGCAGCCACATCGCTCTACTCTGGGGAAGAAGTGAGCAAAAGTGAAGCAAGAGGAAGACATGGGAGAAATACGGAGGAAAGATACCACGGGGGCGGGGGATACCTGGAAACAATCTGAAGACCCTTCGGCAGGGCAGACGAAGAAGTGCAAACACAGTTAAATTAGCTTATTAAGTGCCTGTGGTGTGTCAGGCTCCACGCTGAGTGCCCTGCTTGTGTTATCTCATTTACTTCTCCTTGTATTACAAACAAGCCAACGGGGCCTGAGCGTCTAAGTGACGGGACGCAAAGTGGCAGAGACTAACCCAGAGTGACGGAGCTGGAACCCAGGCTGGCCCAGTGCCAAGCCACTGGCCACTCTACGCGCCACCTCTCAACAGCATAAGGGGGAAAAAAAAGTCAGGGAAGAACAGCACTGGCTAGGGGCGGCTCAGGGGGGTTGCCTGACGGATGGCCCTGCCTGGGGTTAGGTGACTGCTCTGTACGAAAGGCCCTTCTTGAGACCAGTGTCGCCCCTGCGGTTGTGAGGAAGGCTTGGCATCACCAGTGCTCACTGAGATGCTCTTTTTCCAGCACAGGGAAGCCTGCACTCCCCAGCTCCCTTGCCTGGAAAGGACCACTGGGTGGGGACCACGTGATCAGCTCTGGCCAATGGGCTGCAAGGGGGAAATGAGCCCGACTAGAGCATTTAATTGCAGACGCAAGTCTTCCCCTCTCACTATTTCAAAAGGTGCCTCCACGCCTGGATGGGCATTACCCAAGCCTCCTACCAGTCCTGCCAATATTCTCCCTACAGAAAGATGGAGTTTGGATGACAGGGATTCAGCAAGGACCCAACCCAGAGGACAGGATGCTACAGGCAGCTGTACCTGGAGGGCCAGAGGTGGGAAAAGCTGGGAAGAGGGGCGAGGAAGTCTGAGCATGAGCTCCTGGCTCAAGAGAAACAATATTCTCGATGGACATGTACACACTGCTAATATTTAAAATGGATAACCAGGACCTCTCTACTGGTCCAGTGGTTAAGAATGCACCTTCTTAGGCAGGGGATGCAGGTTTGATTCCTGGTCGGGGAACTAAGCTCCCACATGCCTCATGGCCAAAAACCAGAACATTTAAAAAAAACACCCCAAAACCCAGAAGCAATATTGTAACAAATTCAAGAAAGACTTAAACAACAAAAAAAGGATAACCAAAAAGGACCTACTATACAGCACAGGGAACTGTGCTCAACATTAGGTAACAACCTAAATGGGAAAAGAATTTGAGAAAGAATAGANAGCGTCTGCCTGCAATGCGGGAGAGCCAGGTTTGATCCCTGGGTCGGGAAGATCCTCTGGAGAAGGAAATGGCAACCCACTCCAGTGTTCTTGCCCAGAAAATCTCATGGATGGAGCCTGGTAGGCTACAGTCCATGGGGTCGCAAAGAGTTGGACACAACTGAGCGACTTCACTTCACTTCAAGAGGCAGTTACTTGACCTGCCCTCACTGTCTCTTACGGACAAGTCAAGGGACCTTGGCAAGTGGCTTCATGTCTCTGAACTTGCTAACAAGGTGAGTACCTGAATACTTTCTGGCCCACACCCTTCACAGGTTGGGATAAAGAGGAAACTGAGATGCCTGTGAGCATCGCCCGCAGACAACAGTTTCTAGGAAAGGATCCCGTAAAGACATCCACCTCAAGGCCTGAAGAGCCATATCTGGTTTCCCTGTGGTGTATCTGCATGTTATGCTGGAGGCGGGGAATGTCTCAGCCAAAGAAATAGATCCCTAATAGTGGAAGCTGAGATGCCAACTGCCAGGTCTGTGAAAGATAAAGGGAGTGGAGGCATTTGGTGACAGGGCACCAGATAAATTGCAGCTCCAAAGCTGACTTTGTTTCTTTGACACCAAGATGCCAGTAATGACACCGCTGTACAACTCAGTGTTCACCATGCACGGAACTCAAACCCTGTTACAACCCAGTGAGCTTAGGACAGCTGTATCTTCATTTGACAGATGGAAAAACCGAGGCCCAGGGAGGCTGTGTACCTTATCCAGGGTCACCCAAGCAGTAAATGACGGGAAAATGAATTCAGGGAGTCTTCTATGTCTCAGGCCCCTTACGGGCCCATGCTATCCCATCTGGACCTTCTAGAGGCGCAATCTAAACCGCCCCTTGTGGTTCGAAGCAGGAAATAGGACATCTGGACCAGACTCAGAACTGGCTTACCTTACCCGGGGCCAAGCCCAAGCAGGCAGGTGCCACGGCTCAGACTCTGGGCAACACAGCCCCCTCCCACAGAGGAGTCTAGGTGCGGGGGACCCGGGGTCATGGCTCCAGCAGGCCCCTGAGAGTCTCCGTGTTCACCCCAGAAGCTGAACTCCCCGAATGGGTTTCACTGCGGCCAGTAATACTTCCTCCTCTTCGGATTATCACATCATCAAAATTTCATCACCCCTCTGGGTCACTAATAGCTTCCTAAATGGATCAAACTTTAATTGCTTCTCTCCTCCACCCCCATTTAGCTTAGAAAACTCTGAAGCTCAGCCACAGGGCAGCCAGTCATGAACACTGCCCAAGGGCCCCTCCGGAGGCTCCCCTAACATGTCCAGGCTCCCACCCACCAGGAGGGAGGCCAGGGCAAAGCAGCAGAGGAGGCGAGGGAGGAAGGGGCTGCCCCCCTAAAAGCTCACGCTCTACCAGCTGACGGACCAGGGCAGAGGTGAGAGCCAGGAGGGCCAGGAGCAGGAGGAGGAGCTCCCAGGGCGACTTCCAAACTCCACGCCCACCCTGGGACCAGACCCTGCCTGCCAACAGCACTGCGGGCCTGGCACCTCTCATCGGGAAGACATCAGTGAAGGAGACTGGAGGCACAGGCCAGCCCGGGCAGTGGAAAGACGCCCCGCAGAGCCCCAGGTTCAAATCCTGACTTCCCAGCTGTGGGGCTTTGGGCAGGTAATCTCTGTGAGACTCAGTTTATCCACATACTGGAGGTGAAGGAGGGTGGAGGCAGGCCAAGATGGCATCACGTGTGAGCTGGCTTCCCCTCTGGACATCCCCAGGATGGGGTGTGCTCAGAGTCTCAGTCGTGTCCATCTCTTTGCGACCCCATGGATTGTAACCCACCAGGCTCTTCCGTCCATGGGATTTCCCAGGCGAGAGTACTGGAGTGGGGCGCCACTTCCTATGCCAGGGGATCTTCCCCACCCAGGGACTGACGGATTCTTTACCACTGTGCCACGCCCCACATAGGATGGGAAGGAGCAGCCACATCGCTCTACTCTGGGGAAGAAGCGAGCAAAAGTGAAGCAAGAGGAAGACATGGGAGAAATAAGGAGGAAAGATACCACGGGGGCGGGGGATACCTGGAAACAAAGTGCAACCTGAGATCNGAGTGGGGCGCCACTTCCTATGCCAGGGGATCTTCCCCACCCAGGGACTGACGGATTCTTTACCACTGTGCCACGCCCCACGTAGGATGGGAAGGAGCAGCCACATCGCTCTACTCTGGGGAAGAAGTGAGCAAAAGTGAAGCAAGAGGAAGACATGGGAGAAATACGGAGGAAAGATACCACGGGGGCGGGGGATACCTGGAAACAAAGTGCAACCTGAGATCCAATCTGAAGACCCTTCGGCAGGGCAGACGAAGAAGTGCAAACACAGTTAAATTAGCTTATTAAGTGCCTGTGGTGTGTCAGGCTCCACGCTGAGTGCCCTGCTTGTGTTATCTCATTTACTTCTCCTTGTATTACAAACAAGCCAACGGGGCCTGAGCGTCTAAGTGACGGGACGCAAAGTGGCAGAGACTAACCCAGAGTGACGGAGCTGGAACCCAGGCTGGCCCAGTGCCAAGCCACTGGCCACTCTACGCGCCACCTCTCAACAGCATAAGGGGGAAAAAAAAGTCAGGGAAGAACAGCACTGGCTAGGGGCGGCTCAGGGGGGTTGCCTGACGGATGGCCCTGCCTGGGGTTAGGTGACTGCTCTGTACGAAAGGCCCTTCTTGAGACCAGTGTCACCCCTGCGGTTGTGAGGAAGGCTTGGCATCACCAGTGCTCACTGAGATGCTCTTTTTCCAGCACAGGGAAGCCTGCACTCCCCAGCTCCCTTGCCTGGAAAGGACCACTGGGTGGGGACCACGTGATCAGCTCTGGCCAATGGGCTGCAAGGGGGAAATGAGCCCGACTAGAGCATTTAATTGCAGACGCAAGTCTTCCCCTCTCACTATTTCAAAAGGTGCCTCCACGCCTGGATGGGCATTACCCAAGCCTCCTACCAGTCCTGCCAATATTCTCCCTACAGAAAGATGGAGTTTGGATGACAGGGATTCAGCAAGGACCCAACCCAGAGGACAGGATGCTACAGGCAGCTGTACCTGGAGGGCCAGAGGTGGGAAAAGCTGGGAAGAGGGGCGAGGAAGTCTGAGCATGAGCTCCTGGCTCAAGAGAAACAATATTCTCGATGGACATGTACACACTGCTAATATTTAAAATGGATAACCAGGACCTCTCTACTGGTCCAGTGGTTAAGAATGCACCTTCTTAGGCAGGGGATGCAGGTTTGATTCCTGGTCGGGGAACTAAGCTCCCACATGCCTCATGGCCAAAAACCAGAACATTTAAAAAAAACACCCCAAAACCCAGAAGCAATATTGTAACAAATTCAAGAAAGACTTAAACAACAAAAAAAGGATAACCAAAAAGGACCTACTATACAGCACAGGGAACTCTGCTCAACATTAGGTAACAACCTAAATGGGAAAAGAATTTGAGAAAGAATAGATACACGTATATGTGTAACTGAGCCATTTTGCTGCACACTTGAAACTCTGTACCCCTGGGTACAGAGGAACCGGATGAGACAAGCTGGGCAGCTCTTGCCTTGCTTTGCCCCCTGGGACCCTGAGCAGTCCTGGGGGTCCTTGTTCAGCCTCACTCACCAGCCTGGCTCACTGGCCCCGCCTTCCGCCCCCAGTGGACAGAAGTGGGTGGGAGGCTGAGCAAAGGCTGGGATGTCTCAGCAACCAGGCTCATTTTCCTTTCCATTACAGGCTGCCGGGCCGCCGCTGGCCCACTTGTTGCTATTGGCATTCCAAGGCCCCAAATTTCTGATGACTCATTCCCCCAGCCTCAGGGCCGTCTGCGGCAACACGCTCCAGGCGGGGCCCGGGTGGAAATCCCACAGGTAGCCCCCTAACACCCAGTGTCAATTCCAACTCAGTTTTCCAACTCCCTAAGGGAGCCTGGAGTCAGAGGAAGTGGGGAGGAGGGGAAGGAAAGCGGGTGGTTCCAGTCAATCAGAGGATCCCTGCAAGGGCTAGGAAACCAGCCCCGGGAAGGCTCACCAAACACAAGGCACAGCTGTCTAACAAGTGGCTCGTTTCGTGACGTAGTGAGCCCCCTGTTGCCAGGGGTATGCAAGTAGAGATCACAAGGCCACTTGCCCCAGGCTTGTGGACAGGGTGGGGTCAGCACTGGAAGGTTTTTTGTGTTTCAAGTCAAAGGAACCGATCCATGTAAGTCCCAAGGACGAAGAACAAGTTCACTATTACGGTTTAGCTTACAGCCCAACTGTGTTCCGTGGTACAAGATCGAATGCATACCAATATGCAGTTTAACACATTATTTTAAAGTCAGCCCTTCAGGCACTGTTTAAACAGAGAACTGCTGTAAAGGACTTGGCCTCTTTCCCAGCCTCCCTTTCTTGATGGAACAACGTTGCTGGCCCCTACTTTGGCCTTCCAGCAGAGGACATAAAGGAGAGGCGGTCGATAAATATTTGCTGTACAAATGCATGAAAGGGAGCGTTTCTGAGGCAGGTAACAGGATGTCAGCATGACTCGGTTCTCTGGGTGGGGCTCCTGAGTCTGTCCATCCCAGGTTGGGGCGAGGCTTCTCTGGCCAAGACAAAGCACCAAACTGTGCCGCTCATCGAACCTCAGCCAGAAATGTTCCAGACTGCCCAGCCGAAGCCCGGGGGCGCAGAGGGCAAGGGCTGTCGGGGCGGAGAGCCGCCTTTCTGGCCCTGGCCCTGGGAGAAGGGAAGGAGGGGAACCCCCCCACCACCGGCTGCCACTAGGCCCACCATCACATGGGCCTCCTGACACATGTCAGCTGAGCCCCAGGCAAGCACGCCACTCGGCCTCGTGGTAATTAGTAAGGAGCCCTGATCAATAAGTTATTTTTTGCTGTCAGTAATTAATAATTACAGCTTAGCCACACCATGTAATTAAACTTTCATCCGTTCCCTTGAGTGCTGTTGGGCTTTCATTGTGATTACCTCCTAGTACTAAACTTTCTCCGTCAGAGCCTCCAGGAGCCTCCAGGGCTGCTGGACCTCCAGGTTCTCCACTGCCTGGTTCCCTCAGCTCAGACTCCCCTCTGTGAACCTTCTGGGCCAGCTGGCTGGGCTGCAGCTTCCAGCCTCTGGGCCTCCCTGGGACGCTCCAGTCGCAGCGGGCAAGTCTAAGAGGCACGTGAGACATCTTGCCAGCTGCTTAAGGTGCAACCAGCCTCCAATGCAAGAGCCTGGGAGGCCGGACCAGCACTGCCAGGGGCCGCTTTGAGTCACACTGATGTGGCCACAGGGCGAAGTCAAGGAAGGGTCTTGGGTGAGGGGAAGGTATTCAAGGCCTTTTCAGTGGGTGGCCAGCAACCCACTCCTCGTGGTCTCTTGCTACTGCTGCTGCTGAGTTGCTTCAGTCGTGTCCGACTCTGTGCGATCCCATAGATGGCAGCCCACCAGGCTCCCCCGCCCCTGGGATTCTCCAGGCAGGAAGAGTGGAGTGGGTTGCCATTGCCTTCTCTGCGTGGTCCCCTGGCTTAGAGTAAAAACAATCATGATAACAATAACAATCACCCTTTATTAAGCACCTGCTAGGGCCTTCCAGGTGACTCAGTGGTAAAGAACCCATCTCTAATGCAGGAGATGTGGGTTCAATCCCCGGGTCAGGAAGATCTCCTGGAGGAAGAAATAGCAACCTGCTCTAGTATTCTTGCCTGGAGAATCCCGGGGACGGAGGAACCTGGCCAGCCACGGTCCGTGGGGTCGCAGAAGAGTGGGACTCAACTGAGGGACTAAACAGCGCCTTCTATGTGCCAGGCGCTTGCTGGGCGCCCCCAGGATACCGAGTTCCCTCTTATGGACTCAGCTCTTTTCACACTTCACTGCACTTGGTTTGGGAAATGCACAGGACCCTTGTGACACGGAGTTTCAGGGGAAATGGGCAAATGGTAGCTTTCAGGATAAATGGGTGACGTTGCCAGGACCTGAAGAAACAACTAGGCTCAGTGGAGATAAAGTCTGGCGCTGGCCAGTGAGAGGTTTGTCCCCAGACAGGAAGACTGCTTGGCTCCCCTCTATATCACAACGAAGAACGGGGTCCATGGGCTCAAAAGTGACAGACAGGGCCAGAGGCTTTTGATGTACTTAGTCGCTCAGTCGTGTCCAAGTCTCTGCAACTCCATGGACTGCAGCCCGCCAGGCTCCTCTTTCCGTGGGAATTCTCCAGGCAACTACCCCGAAAGGGTTAACGGCACAAAGAGAGGCAAAGGAGAAACTCTGAATCCCAGAGCAGATAAGAGGTGATCCTGGGGCTCCACGCCTGACCCTCCTAACCCGACACGCGAGGCAACACAGCCCCCAGACCTGGGCCGAAACCAGGCTTCCCCACAATGCCCTGCACGGCCTGCCGCCCAGGCGCCGATGGAAGCAGGGGACCCGGCGGAGGCTGGAAACACGCTCTGGGGGCCAGAGAGCACAGACAGCGCGGCGGGCCCTGGGCAGCCGCACTCAGGGGGCAGCCAGCAAGAGGAGTGGGAGAGGGAGTGAACCAGAGACCTTAACTGCTTCTGGTGGCCGCTCCCATCGGAAGCTCGGGACACAAGGCGGCCTGGCCTTCCGCAGGGCGGATGCGAGGGCGCTTGGCCTTAGGTGGGGCTGGGCCACGTGTGGAGGTGGAACATGGAAATGACTCAGTGATGTGCAAGGAGAGGCTTCAGGTGCCCTGGGGACTCCTGACAAGCCGGGTCCTGGGTGGGACAAGAACTAGCGAGCCAGCTGCCCAGGGCCACCGTAGGTTACTGGGGTCTGTGGAGTAATGAAGTTGGAAGCATCCAGACAGAGTCCTCCCTGTGTCCTGGCTTTCAGCTAGTGACCCCACCAGCATCTCAGAGCAGGGCTGGGATGTGTCCTAGGGCACACTGACCTGTTCCTGTTCTGTCAGCCTCACCATCCTCCCCCAGGCCCTCATAAGAAGGACCCTGTCCCAGGGTCCACCTCAGCTGCAGATGGTCCTCACTGAAGGGTGAGAGGGGCTTAGAACTCACCTGGTCTGGGTTCTGACTCCTGCCCCCAGTAGCTTGGGGCGAGTCACCTAAGGTCCCAGAGCTCAGTCTTCCCATCTGTTAAATGGCTACTAGAACAAGATGACCTCTGAAGTCCCTGCCTGCTGGATGATTTTACGATGGTCGTAAAAATAATAATAACTTTTATTACCTTACATTTGCAGGGCCCTGTTACAAAATTTCTAAGTGCTTTAACATACATTACGCTGTAAAATCCTCCCCTCAACCCTGTGAGTGAGGGCTGATTATTTTTAATCTCTTTGATCTCAGATCTCTGGAGCGCCTGACGCTGGGAGAATGGGGGTCCCTTCCTCCCTGCTGTTCTGGGACCCCAGAGATGGGGTGAGGCCCTTTTGAGGCTGGAGCCTTCGCAGACCGGAGGCCCCCCCAACTCCCGCCACCTCCCCGCCCTGTACCCCCAGCGGCGGGTCCAGATCCCCTCCCGAGCCTGGAGGAGGCAAGGCCAAGCCCGGGAAGGGAGTCCTGAGCTCAGTCCAGGCTTCGTCTCTCCGCCCCCAGCAGGCGCCGCTCGGACACCGCGGGCACCGCGGTCTGGATCCGCCAGGACCAAAGGCAAGGGGCACTGGCGCAGCCGCCCTCCCCCGCGGGGACCTGCGGGAGGGTTCGGGGTGTCCGGGCACCCGCCCTCCGGAGGGGGCAGAGCGGATCACGCCTCCTCCTCGGCCCTGACAACCCCACCCCCAAAGCCGCCCGCCCCTCTCCACCGGAGGCCGCTCCCGCCAGCTACAGGTCAGAGCAGCGGCTGCAGACACAACTGGGCGGCAGAGGCAGGATGCTGAGTGTGTGTCTAGGGAGGCGGGAGGAGAGCCGGCCTCAGACCGCCCAGGGCACCGCCCCCCAGTGGGTCGCGGGCTGAGCTCGCGACCTCGACTCCGGCGCGCACCCCGAGGCACCCCCGGCCCCGGCCCCGGCGGCCGGCCAGGCAGCCGGGCGCGGGCTCCGGGACGTGCAGGCCCCGCAACTGCCCTCCCGCGGCGTCCAAGCCGGCACCCTGCACTCTGCTCCGGCTCTTTCCAGCCGCCCTGCAGCATTCCTCTCTTGCCCTGGGGTGGCCAGCGCGTGCTGGCGGGGCCTTGCCCGTCCCTGAGGACTCCGAGCCGGGGCCCAGGAGCCGCCCGAGCCNCTGCCGCGGTGAGAGGGGGTAGTTACGGAGAAGGTCACTTGCAGACACCATGACCTCATTCTTGCCAGTAGTGGTGTAATTAGAGGTTGCAAACGGTGCAGTTACAGTGGGGACCCTATCAGGAGGAGCCGCTTGGCTGTCCCAGGCTCTCCTCTGCCTCCTGGCCCCTTTTAATTTGAGTCTGTGGGTACAGCTCTCCCGGAAAGCTTGGCAGCACAGGATCTGGGGCTTTCCCCTCATTTATATCCCACCTCACTACATCCCCAGAGCAGGCCAGCCTGCAGAAGGCTCTTTCTTGGCTACGCTCTCCCCATCCATTCCAGTCTGTAAATTCAAGGTGGCGGGTGGGCACAGCCACTGAGATGAGCACAATTCATTTCAAACGAGAAGGAAAGGCCCGGGTCACCCCACTGCCCCTGCNACCTCATTCTTGCCAGTAGTGGTGTAATTAGAGGTTGCAAACGGTGCAGTTACAGTGGGGACCCTATCAGGAGGAGCCGCTTGGCTGTCCCAGGCTCTCCTCTGCCTCCTGGCCCCTTTTAATTTGAATCTGTGGGTACAGCTCTCCCGGAAAGCTTGGCAGCACAGGATCTGGGGCTTTCCCCTCATTTATATCCCACCTCCCTACATCCCCAGAGCAGGCCAGCCCGCAGAAGGCTCTTTCTTGGCGACGCTCTCCCCATCCATTCCAGTCTGTAAATTCAAGGTGGCGGGTGGGCACAGCCACTGAGATGAGCACAATTCATTTCAAACGAGAAGGAAAGGCCCGGGTCACCCCACTGCCCCTGCCCCCTCTCCCACTCCAGGTGGATGCTGTGCGTTTAAAACGTCATCCTTGTAGAAAAACCTTTGTGAGGGCCCCAAACAGGACCACGCTTTCTTAGCCTTCCATCCCACACATCCCAGCCCGTGCAAGAGCATTACTGCAGAACTTGGCCAAGGAGCCTTCGGTGTGGGAGGTGAATTACACCGTGTGCCAGCCAAGAGCGGGGAGACCAAGCCCAGGATGGTCAGATGGAGCTGTTCAATCTCACAGAAGGCTGAGATCCTCCCCACCACCCTTCAGCCTCCAGCCCGTCTTCTGCCCCATCGTACACACAGAAACCAAAGGGTAGGCTGGGTCAGCTCTTCAGTAAGATTATTATAGTTTTTTCCCCCCTATTTCTATTATCGCAAATGTAATAACGACGAGAACAGAGTGTTCTTTGCAGGGCCAGGCGAATCCTCCACCCGCAGGAATCAGGCGGGAGGCAGTGATCCTGCAGAGGTAGGCACACGTGCCCTTCCTGTCCCTACTCCCTCTTCCCTGCTTCCCAAGGTGCTCCAGGGGCCGCCCGCAGCCGGAAGCCCTCTCCAGGGGTTAGTTTGCCGAGGATGAGAGGTAGAAGAGTGAGCCTCAAGAGGAGGGGAAAAGGACTAGACCTGACTCCACCTGGAAGGAGGGCTTCCCATGGGGCGCTAGTGGTAAAGAGNGTCTCCAGCCCGTCTTCTGCCCCATCGTACACACAGAAACCAAAGGGTAGGCTGGGTCAGCTCTTCAGCAAGATTATTATAGTTTTTTCCCCCCCTATTTCTATTATCGCAAATGTAATAACGACGAGAACAGAGTGTTCTTTGCAGGGCCAGGCAAATCCTCCGCCCGCAGGGACCAGGCGGGAGGCAGTGATCCTGCAGAGGTAGGCACACGTGCCCTTCCTGTCCCTACTCCCTCATCCCTGCTTCCCAAGGTGCTCCAGGGGCCGCCCGCAGCCGGAAGCCCTCTCCAGGGGTTAGTTTGCCGAGGATGAGAGGTAGAAGAGTGAGCCTCAAGAGGAGGGGAAAAGGACTAGACCTGACTCCACCTGGAAGGAGGGCTTCCCATGGGGCGCTAGTGGTAAAGAGCTCGCCTGCCAGTGCAGGATGAAAGAGATGCGGGTTCAATCCCTGGGTCGGGAAGATCCCCTGGAGGAGGGCATGGCAGCTCACTCCAGTGTTCTTGCCTGGAGAATCCCATGGACAGAGGAGCCTGGCGGGCTACAAGGAGTCGGACACGACTGAGCAACTTAGAACACAGGCCATCTAGAAGGAAGAAGAAAGAGAGACCAGAAGAGTTAGGGTTGAAATGGCTTTTATTTATTTTTGGCAGCACCTTGCGGCATGTGGGATCTTACTTCCCTAACCTGGGATTGAACCCTCGCCCCCTGTGGCTGCAGTGCAGATTCTCAACCACTGGACCATTAGGGAAGTCCCTGAAGTGGTCCTTAAACTACAGGTTTCAGGGCAGAGATACTTCCCAGATACATCCTTCCCTCTCCCCCTTCCCTCTTCCTCCCCACTCCTTCCCCCCTTCCCCTCTTCCACAGCATCTCGTTCCCTGCTGTTCTTGGGGTTGCCATGGGCACAGCTGGGAAAGGTCCCCCAGAGCAGGGACCTTCAGCAGAGCCATCTCTGCTCTACCTGAAGGGAACTCAGACAACTAATTGCCTTGAAACACGGCTCCTGGTAAATAATTAATGGCATTCTTTTTTTCGTTTGTTCTCTTTTGAGGATGGAGAAAGGGATGGAGTCAAGTTGATTGAGAGGTTTATTAGTCTCCATTGGAAAAGTGGGGTCCTGTCTCAGGCAGCTGGGGCTTCCCTGACCAAATGCCACAGGCTGCGGGCTGGGAAGTCCAAGGTCAAGGGGCTGGTGTAGTCAACTCTCGGGGAAGGCTCTCCCTCTGGCTTGTAGAGCCCCACTTTCTTGCTGTGTCTTCATGTGGGAGAGAGAGGGGGGAGTGGGAGGGGGAGGCTGGAGGAAGGGAAAGAGCTCTGGGCTCACTTCCTCTTTCTTTTAAAGAAGTATTTGATGATTTATTTTTGGCTGTGTTGGGCCTTAGTTAAGTCCTGCCGGCTCAGTAGTGGCAGCACACGGGCTTACTTGGTCTGAGACATGTGGGATCCTGGTTCCCCAACCTGGGATCGAACCTGAATCCTCTGCACTGGAAGACGGATTCTTAACCACTGGGCCCTCAGGGAAGTACCCCACTTCCTCTTTTTATAAGGACACCAATCCCACCTTTGGTGTCCCATCCATGTGTGCGCATCTAAACCCAATTATTCATGTCTCCAAGAGACCCCATTTCCAAATATTGTCACATTTGTGAAGGTTGAAAATTGGGGGAGAATACAGTTTACTCTGCTACAGTCTCCTAACCCAAGATCCACCCCATCCTCAATTACGTGCTGTAACTTACTGTCACTCCCTTGGAAGAAAGGGCCTAGGAAAAAAGCATGTGTTCATGGCTGGGCTGGGGGCAGCCTGCCTCTCTGGCTTTCCTTGCTAAGGCCAGAGCCACCCTGGGTGTAGCTGCCTGTCTCCCAAACCCAGGATCCGGCTGGCTGCGGACATACCTGAATGGCCTGGGGTTTCATCTTCCATGCCCTCCAAGAGGCGGGAAAGAGACACAGAGAGATGGAGCAGAAACCCACCAACACCGGTGCAGAAATGAAACGCACATGGCCTGCTGGTCCGGAGCTAGATGCAAGCCAGAGATGAGGTTAACAGACCACAGGAGACAGCATTTTTAAACAATGAAGCTGCTAAATGTAGGCTAGGCTGGGGAAGGACGTGGACGCATGAGGAAGCACAGGCATCTGCTGTATCTAGGCCATTTCCAGTCACTCTGAGCCCCCAGCTCAGCATGCTGGGGAGGTGCCGTCCCGTCTGGTGGAGAAGCAGTGCTCACACTGGACAGGAGAGGGCGCTATAAACACATACTGCTGGGAGGCCCAGGAAGGAGGAAGTGGGTTGGGGTCAAGTGTGCTCTTTGTGGTCGTTTCAGGAACAAAACCAGCATATATTTCACTCAAGAATGTCCTTAACGTGCCTACAGTTCAGTGCAGAACACCACAGAGAAGCCCGCCTCTGGGTGGCCGGGACATTGATCTTTAAATTAGACAAGGATTTAGAATCGTTTAAGGCCATTCAAAATCACAGAGCAATGAACTCGAACTTGAGCAGGGTTTATTTCATCTGCTTAGTACGAGAGGAAGCTGTGACTCTGCCTTTCAGAGCCATCAAAGGCGAGCTCTCCCAACTTAAAGGGCGAGTGCCTTTGACTGGGCACCGGCGGCGTCAGGAACACTCCCCTCTTGACTGTTTCGAAGCCACGCTCCACACGGCCCGGCTGCCTTAAGGCCGGGGCCTGCCCATCCCTGAGCCTGAAACGCCCTTCCTCTAAATGTCCGCAGGGCTCACCCCTCCACCTTCACTGTGTCTCTGTTTAGGTGGTACCCAGCCAGTCAACCACTTTGAAAAAGGGACCCACCCGAGGGGTGATGCTCCGAAACAGTTACTACCGGTAAGGGGGAGACATCCACTGGTCAGCATAGTTGCTGGCAGGGCGACATGACCAGCACATGTGCCCTGCACACACGTGCACACACACACACGTGTGCACATGCACGCACACACGCGCGCACACACACACACACACCATGCTTCCTCCGGCTGTCTTTCGTTTAGCCCTTTAATAACCATGTGACCACTGGATGTGGGCTTCCCAGGTGTCTTAGTCGTAAAGAATCTGCCTGCCAATCAGGAGACTCAGGTTCGATCACTGGGGTCAGGAAGACCTCTTGGAGAAGGAAATGGCAACCCATTCCAGTATTCTTGCCTGGGAAATCCCAAGGACAGAGAAGCCTGGAGGGCTACAGACCCTGGCGTTGCGAAACAGTCTAACATGGCTTAGTGAAGCAATAGCAAAGACCATCTGGTATACCTTAGATTTTAAATGCTTGTTAGTATCTTTACTGCTCATCTTTCCCCACTGGAATATAAGCATCTTAAAGGCAGGGATTTTCACCAGTTTTGCTCTGTGTATGTCAAAGAACCACATTCAGACCCAGCGATAATATATATTCAAGGAAATCAAAACCACGGGAAAATGTATATGAAGTGTGAACAGTCTTTCAATTTCATTACTGTGTCTTTCCTTCCACTGACCTTGCAAATTGGGCTGTTTACACCTCAAGTGTGTATTTTCCCATGCTTGTATTTACAGCAAACATTACTACTGCCTGAAAATTAACCCAATCTCCACCTAATGCCTGTAATTTACAGAATCACACGTGGTGGTCGTGGTTTAGTAACTAAGACATTTCTGACTCTTTGTGGCCCCATAGACTGTAGCCTGACAGGCTCCTCTGTCCATGGGATTTTCCAGGTAAGAATACAGGAGTGGGTTGCTATTCCCTTCTCCAAGGGATCTTCTCCACCTAGGGATGGAACCCGTGTCTCCTGCATTGCAGGCAGATTCTTTACTGACAACCACCAGGAAAGCCCATACAATTACATTCATTCATTTAATTTCTAAGAAATAAGGTTTTACAGAACTAGTTATGTTGAAAAGCTGTGTGGATTTTAGGCATGAGGTTGCCTCTCGTTACTATGCAATCCATATGAAAATCATTCCACAGATCGCTTAGAATTTTGGAACAATCCTGCAGTTACTTCCTCAGATAATAGAACCAGACTTTGCTCCAGGGCAGGCTGGTAAACTACAGCCTTCAGGCCAGATCCCACCTGCCAGCAATTTCTGTAAATAAAGTTTTATTGGCACAATCACGCCCATTCACTTCCCTATTGTCTGTGGTTCCTTGCAGTTACTATTTAACAGCAGAGTTGAGTAGTTGGGATAGAGACCTTATGGCTTGGAAATTTCAATATTAGTTGTGTGCATGCGTACTCAGTAGCTCAGTCATGTCCAGCTCTCTGCAACCTCATGGACTATAGTCTGCCAGGCTCCTCTGTCCATGGGATTCTTCAGGCAAGAATACTGGAGTGGGCTGCCATTTCCTCCTCCAGGGGATCTTCCCAGCCCAGGGATCGAACCCACGTTGCCTGCATTGCAGGGTGAGTGTCTGCCACTGTGCCACCTGGGAAGCTGCTATATTCGCCGACTGGCCCTTTACAGAAAAAAATGCGCCAACGCTCACTCGAAAAGAGAACACACGTCGTTCCGTATGTGTCCTAGATTTGGGGGTTCTGAGAGTGTCCGTCTCTGCTCTTACCATCTTCTTGCAGACCTGGCTTTCAGCCTGCCTCCCTGACCTTGTTTGAAGCTATCTGAGGGCAGCAGTTCAGGGATGTGATACGCTGCTAGTCTCCCCACACACCTGTCTTCTTTCTGGCTAAAAATGGCACCTGGTAGGCATTGATACAATATAAAGAGTGGGCCAGACAACAGCATCACTCATTGTTGCTGCTGCTGCTGCTAAGGCGCTTCAGTCGTGTCCAACTCTGTGTGACCCCATAGACGGCAGCCCACCAGCCTCCCACATCCCTGGGATTGTCCAGGCAAGAACACTGGAGTGGGTCGCCATTTCCTTCTCCAATGCATGAAAGTGAAAAGTGAAAGTGAAGTCGCTCAGTCCAGTCCGACTCTTAGCGACCCCATGGACTGCACCCTACCAGGCTCCTCCCTCCATCCATGGGATTTTCCAGGCAAGAGTACTGGAGTAGGGTGCCATAGTGAAATGCAAATCAAAACTCCAGCGAGGGATCGCCTCAGCCTGGTCAGAATGACCGTCATCAAAAAAAGTCTATAAATAACATTAATAAATGCTGGAGAGGGTGTGGAGGAAATGGAACCTTCCTATGCAGTTGGTGGGAAGGTAAATTGATATAGTGATACAGCCACCATGGAAAACAGTATGGATGTTCCTTAAAAATCTAAGAGTTCCTATATGATTTCCTGCAGTCCCACTCCTGGGCATGTATCTGGAGAAAACTCTAATTTGAAAAGATACACGCACCCCCCAGGATTCATTGCCGCCCCGTTTACCTTAGCCAAGACATGGAAGCAACCCAAACGTCCGTCGACAGAGGACTGGATAGCCCGCCTTGGTTCCAGCTCCTGCCATGCCCCTCTCCTTGCCTCTCTCGATGATACAACCTAGTCCCTCATTCCCAAATGCCTGCCCCTCATTTTCCACTCTCTCTCATCCAGTTCCTGACTTTGTCTAGGTAAATTCAGGAAATGAGATCAGTAAGACTTCGCTGGTCGTCCAGTGGTTAGGAATCCACCTGCCAGTGCAGAGGACCTGGGTTCAACCCATGGTCCAGGAAGATCCCCCCTGCCAAGGAGCAATTAAGCCCGTGCACCGTGCCACAGCAGCTGAACCTGTTCTCAAGAGCCTGTGCTCCGAAACCAGAGAAGCCACCACAGTGAGAAGCCCACGCACCCCAGTGAGGCACAGTGCCAGCTCATCACGACCAGAGAAAGCTGATGCAGACAAACATTAATAATTCTCTTAAAAAGAAAATCAGATCAGTAGAGCTGAACTTCTTTCACCGCCTTGCTTTTACTGAGTTTCAGGCTGCCATTTTGCCAGTAGAGTCACAGAAAGATGACATGAGAAACAGCGCTGAGAAACCAAACTCATAGGTTCTTGTTGAGTAAGTCGTGCTTTTGATCTGAGTAGCCTCTTGGAGTGATAGTTGGGCTGGGTGTATTAAGATGCAAGTTTTTAGAACATTGTCTGTATCGGAGCCCCTGCATTTCTGATGAAACATATGATGCTAGCTTTATTCTCCTACTTTGCAGACAACCTGTTGGCTATCTCTGCAGAACATTTCTGTGGTCCTCATTCTGAAATTTNCCCCAGGATTCATTGCCGCCCCGTTTACCTTAGCCAAGACATGGAAGCAACCCAAACGTCCGTCGACAGAGGACTGGATAGCCCGCCTTGGTTCCAGCTCCTGCCATGCCCCTCTCCTTGCCTCTCTCAATGATACAACCTAGTCCCTCATTCCCAAATGCCTGCCCCTCATTTTCCACTCTCTCTCATCCAGTTCCTGACTTTGTCTAGGTAAATTCAGGAAATGAGATCAGTAAGACTTCGCTGGTCGTCCAGTGGTTAGGAATCCACCTGCCAGTGCAGAGGACCTGGGTTCAACCCATGGTCCAGGAAGATGCCCCCTGCCAAGGAGCAATTAAGCCCGTGCACCGTGCCACAGCAGCTGAACCTGTTCTCAAGAGCCTGTGCTCCGAAACCAGAGAAGCCACCACAGTGAGAAGCCCACGCACCCCAGTGAGGCACAGTGCCAGCTCATCACGACCAGAGAAAGCTGATGCAGACAAACATTAATAATTCTCTTAAAAAGAAAATCAGATCAGTAGAGCTGAACTTCTTTCACCGCCTTGCTTTTACTGAGTTTCAGGCTGCCATTTTGCCAGTAGAGTCACAGAAAGATGACATGAGAAACAGCGCTGAGAAACCAAACTCATAGGTTCTTGTTGAGTAAGTCGTGCTTTTGATCTGAGTAGCCTCTTGGAGTGATAGTTGGGCTGGGTGTATTAAGATGCAAGTTTTTAGAACATTGTCTGTATCGGAGCCCCTGCATTTCTGATGAAACATATGATGCTAGCTTTATTCTCCTACTTTGCAGACAACCTGTTGGCTATCTCTGCAGAACATTTCTGTGGTCCTCATTCTGAAATTTCTCCAGCATGTCCTGTTTCACTCTGGATTGTCTTGTTTCATTCATCCTGTTTTGTGAGCCCTTTCCTTTGGAGACTAGCCTTCAGCTCAAGGACGTTTCCTTCCGTTAGATTTTTGATAATTTCCTCTATTCCATGTGGTTCTCTGTTCNGTTTTTCTTGTGCTCTGCTTCCAGGAAGTACAATAAAAGATGCTTCTCTCTCTTAAAGTATATTTCTCAAGGCTCAATTAGCAGGAAAATATATAGAAAATAGCGAAACTCCCCCAACCCTAACTGTCACTCCATCTGCCCTTCCTGGGGGTCCTCACTGACCCTCTGATGATGTACCAATTTCGTCACTTTGCTGTGCAATTCTATCGGTGTGCGTTGTGTGTATACTTAAAAGGAAATTGGATAATTTTATACGTATTTTTTCTGTGACTTGTTTCATGTGACAAAATGTCTCCGAAACCTTTCTGTGACAACACCTATTTTTTTTGTTGTTGAAATGGCTCTGTAGCATTGAGGATGCATTATATCACAGCTTATTGGATGACTTCCCTGTGGAAAAACAGAAAAGATTTCATGAAAGATTTCAAGTGGGAGGAAGACAATAGAGGGAATTGTTTTCACACTTGTTGGGAGGCTCAAAGGAGCAGAAGGGGACACCGAGGCAGCTCAGACACCGAGGGACACCTGGAGCTCAGGCCACAGTAGCTGTGGGAAAGAGCAGTCTCTCCCGCAACGGGGGTGCCAGTGGGGACCAGCGGGCTGACCCTAACCCAAGGCTTGCAGAGGACGCCCTTGGTGGCTCCGTGGTGAAGAATCCGCCCGCAGTGCAGGAGATGCCAGTAGACGCAGGTTCGATCCCTGGGTTGGACGGATTCCCCTGGAGAAGGAAGTGGCAACCCACTCCAGCACTCTTGTTGGGAAAATCCCGTGGACAGAGGAGCCTGAGGGGCTACAGTCCATGAGGTCTCTAGAGTCGCCGGACACAACTGAGCAACTGAACGAGAAATCCACAGCACGAGACCTTAAGAAGGCGAGTGGGCGGACGCCGCGAGCTACAGTTTTCACTGAATGAAGCTGAATCAGTGGAAAAACCCACAAAACCTTCCCGCTCTTATTTCTGATTACCAGTTAATAAGTAGTTTAAAAAATAGATATTCGCCATTTTTGTATCGTTTAAAATGGTGAATTACTTGTATCTTTTCTTCTGTTCTTCAGCTGAATATTTTAGCTTTTCTTACACGTTGTGGAAAGATGCTTTCTGTCTCTTTTATGAATTGTTCTTTCGTGGGTAATTCTGTTGTAAATATTTTCTCCCAGACTGTCCCTTTGGTTCGGGTTGTTTTTGTGTGTTTTTTGTTTTAAAAAAAATATTTGTTGGATTATACTGTTTCCCCTTTATGACCACTACGTTTTTTCTTAGAAAAGCTTTCTCTACCATAAGAATGTTCTTTTTTTGTTTTCAAATAATGGTGTTAATCTAACACTGTTTCCAAAGGTTAGACTTTGTTTATATTGGGGCCTTTATTTTGAGTGTATTTTTGCCTAAGATGTGATGAAGGGCGTAACTCCCCTGCCCTAAAGGCAGCAGACAGAGCTCACTGCCTATGCTCCCTTCCCCTGGTTTTGTTTTTCCGTTGCTAAGCCACGTCCCAATCTTTGCAACACCGTGGACGGCAGCGCGCCAGACCTCCCTGCTCACTGTCACCTAAATCGTAAACTAAATCACTTTGCATAAAGGTATTTGTCTGGGGCCTCCATTCTGCTTATTTGATCTGCTTTTCTGTTCTTGCATTGTTACTAAGATATCTTAACAAACACCTGCATATTATGTTTTCCTATTCAATGTTTAAGGCCCTAAATGTGAAATAGATGGGGAAACAGTGGAAACAGTGTCAGACTTTATTTTGGGGGGCTCCAAAATCACTGCAGATGGTGACTGCAGCCATGAAATTAAAAGACGCTTCCTCCTTATGACCAACCTAGATAGCATATTCAAAAGCAGAGACATTACTTTGCTGATGAAGGTCCGTCTAGTCAAGGCTATGGCTTTTCCTGTGGTCATGTATGGATGTGAGAGTTGGACTGTGAAGAAGGCTGAGCACCAAAGAATTGATGCTTTTGAGCTGTGGTGTTGCAGAAGACTCTTGAGAGTCCCTTGGACAGCAAGGAGATCCAACCAGTCCATTCTGAAGGAGATCAACCCTGGGATTTCTTTGTAAGGACTGATGCTAAAGGTGAAGCTCCAGTACTTTGGCCACCTCATGCGAAGAGTTGACTCATTGGAAAAGACTCTGATGCTGGGAGGGATTGGGGGCAGGAGGAGAAGGGGACAACCGAGGATGAGATGGCTGGATGGCATCACGGATTTGATGAACGTGAGTCTGAGTGAACTCTGAGAGATGGTGATGAACAGGGAGGCCTGGCGTGCTGCGATT
>SJYW01032332.1:263230-331476 GCA_006410735.1 Raphicerus campestris | reverse complement strand
GACTCATTGGAAAAGACTCTGATGCTGGGAGGGATTGGGGGCAGGAGGAGAAGGGGATGAGCGAGGATGAGATGGCTGGATGGCATCACGGATTTGATGAACGTGAGTCTGAGTGAACTCTGAGAGATGGTGATGAACAGGGAGGCCTGGCGTGCTGCGATTCCTGGGGTCGCAAATAGTCAGACACGACTGAGTGACTGAACTGATGTTGTGCTTTCTCCAAAAAATTTTCAGCTATGTGTGCTTTTTCCAAATGTCCTAACATTTTTCAACATTAGGATTGACTCTTCAACTTAAAAATATCTTTTCTGGATTTTAACTGAGATAGCATTATACGTATATATTAACATAAAGAAACCTAATGTATCTTCAAGGTTGAGTCTTTCCATAGGGGAATACTCTCTCTAAGCCCTCTTTTGTGTCCCGTGAAGTTTTATCATTTTTCACATACATATTTATTAGGTTTATCTGAGTATAAAGGGTAAAGTATAAAGGTTTATCTGGCTATAAACTATAAAGTTTCTGTTGTAATTGTGAATGGCATCTTAAAATTCAACTTAATTTTATATGTTCTAGTAGCTTGTCGGTTGATTCTCCTGTATGCTTTCAGCTGATAATCACATGGTATGAAAGTAGTGATGGTTCAATCTCTTCTTTGCCTGTATTTATACCTTATTTTGGTGACTCAGTGGTGAAGAATCTGCCTGCCAATGTAGGAGACCCAGGTTCGATCCCTGGGTTGGGAAGATCCCCTGGAGGAGGAAATGCCTACCCACTCCAGTATTCTTGCCTGGAGAATCCCACAGACGGAGGAGCCTGATGGGCTACAGTCCATGGGGTCACAAAGGAGTCAGACACGACTGAGCTACCGAAGAGCAGCAAATACCTTATTTTGTTTTATTTCCTCAACACGCTGGTCTGTGCATCCACTACAGCAGTAAGCGGTACCTGTGATAGCATTTAAGCTGAAACTGTTTCTAGTGGGGATGATTGTAATATGTAACTATTTAGCACCATGTTAGTGGTTGGTTAGCTATACTGTAAAGGAAACTTTGCCAGGTTGAGAAATGTTTAGTCCACCAATCTTTCATTATTGAGATGGTTCAGTATCAGTAAGAGACTTGGTGAAAACAGGAGAGCTTAGCCTGATAAACCTGAAGATAAACCCCAAACTACCCTTCCTGGGGCCGTCTGAGCACCAGATGAAGCTGGCTGCAAAGCTGATTTATTTTTCCTCTTAAGAATGAAGGGAAAAAATTTCTCCTCACCACAGCCTTGAATTCTGCAGAATAAAACCTTGTCATACCTGCCAACACTTTTCATTTTTAATGAGAAAAGGTGTTAGATGTTTATCAAATCTCTCTTTAGTATCCACCGAAATGATCAGAACATTTCGCCCTGTAATTTGTTAATGTGAAAAATGACATTAATATGTTTGGTAATATCAAACCATCCTTTCATTCCTAAAACAAATTAAACTTAGATAATTTTTTAGTGCACTGATGAATTTGATTTAGCTGTAATTTTTTCTGTCTCTGAATTCTAATAATGAAATCAGCTCTTAGGTGTTTTCTTGCCTTTGGTGCTACTTTGGGTTTGGTGTCTGAGTCCTGATATTTCACAGAATTAATCTGAAACATGTTCACTTGTTTCTGTGTTCCTAAATAGTTTATATATCGTAGGAACCAACTGTGCCTTGAAGGGTTAGTAGAATCTGCCCATCGGCTCTTTGGGACCAGACCTTGAGCCAGGCATGCCCTCTTTGTCATCAGACTCATTGCCCGTCCTTCCCTGCCTTGCTCTGCGTCTCGGGGAGGAATCTTTCCAGGCTCACTTGTCCTCAGCTTCTGGGTATTTTGGCCAATGGGAGGCACTGGTTGGAAAGATGAAAGAAGAGAAGTTGGGATAAGCAAGGGGGTCCCTTTTCCTGTGGTTTGGGGAGCATCCCTGAGAGCAGCTCCGTCCCCTGGGAGTGGAGCTTCAGTCTCCATTCTCAGCCCCTCCCTCAAAGACCAGATTGGCTCTGCTGGTGGTACTTCCTCCCTCATCCTGCCCACTTCCCACTGTTGCTAGGCAACTCTGGGATGTTCCTGGACTCTTCTGTCACCTATGTAACCAATTCCCTATGTTAAACCCCCTTGGTTTGAAACACGTAGCAAGATATCTGCCTTCTGAATGATTCCTGACTCATCTAGATATTGATTTGATCCTTCCTTAATCAGTTTTGATTATTTGCTTTTTGGGAGGGGAGTCATTTATTTCGTGTAGATTTTTAAAAATTGCTGAGTAAAGTTGTATATACACTGTTATGTTTTTTAAAATTGTCTCAATTTCAGTAGTTATGCTTCCACTTCTGTTTCTAAAGCTGTTTGCTTGCAAGTCTGTATATTTTGTGATCAAACTTGTCAGACGTTTGTCTATTTTATATTAGCATCTTGATAGGGACGTTACATAAATCCTGATTTAATCTTCCTACCGGCTTCACAAAAAAGGTTTCTATATCAAGAGATGGCAGCAGAAAATCACTCCTTTCTATGGCTGAGAGTGCATACTTACTCAGCTGCAGAAATGGTACTTGAACTCAGGCCTCTCTGAATTCAAAATCCAGATTTTCCTCATGGCATCAGGAGAGCCTGAATATTCTGAATGAGTTTAGAAGGATCCTTATAAACAGGCTTGACATTTCCTACAAAGAATACGAATTTCTTTTGTAACTGGGGGAAAAAGTTAATTAAGCTTCAACAAATGATTATAATAAAAATAGCTTTGAAAGGAGAGAAAATGTCACGGCTGAGCATTGGAAAGCTTTGGAATGTTTGTAAAAGAGGGCTGCATCCTTGCCAGGTAGCCACCTCCAACCTGCTTTATGGGCCCAGCAGTTAGAACTTGGCTTCCCCTTCCCCACCAGGTGAGACGCAGAAGTTTTCCCCGAAGGTGAAGGTCATGCTTGTCACTCTGATGGACGCTTCTCCTAGCACCACTCAGTGAGATAAGTTTTGGGGAGATGGCCACCTTGCCATCCGCATCCTGGCTCTTGCGGTTTGGAAATTCCACTCCATTCTCTTTCTAAAGGATGTAGCCGGAATGGTTGGAGTTACAGAAGCTGAGATTCTCTGTGGAGACGGGGCTGATCCCCACTCGCCTGTTCTCCTTGGCCAGGGCAAGGAGTGAAGGGTCGTTTTCTCTGTTGACTTCCTCTTCAGCGCCTGATTGCAGTTTCTGATGGCAGAGAAGCCCTGCAACCTCCTGAAATAGCCTCTTTCTGGAAAGAATGAACGCAAAGCATACCACGGTATGCACATTGATTTCTATTTTTGGTTCTTATCAAGATTTATTCTTCATCCCTTCAGGTAAATAGTGACCTTGGACGCGCCACCTTCCATATGTGCAGCCTGGGTCAATGAATTTCAGTACTGACCTCGGGGGCCATCAATAGCTGCTTATTGTTCAGATATTTCAATGTCAATAAGTGGCCCCATGGAAGTGGGAGGGGGGCTGTTCAGCCAACCCAGCAACTAAAAAACCAATCCCTTTTCTCCCCATTGTCATCTCACACAGAAGGGGGCTGTTCTGAAATTGATTAACTTTTCTGCAGGGTTGTAGAAAAACAAACTCCCCAACATAGCCTGAATCCTATAAAGGGAACCTTCTCAGAATTACTATCCATTATTATGAAAGGAGAGAAACACCCATGTGCATTCTATCTCCTCTGTCTGTCACACACACACACACACACACACACTGTCACACTCATTCTCATAAGATCCAAAACACTTTGGAAAGAGAAATATGGTGCCTACAACAGCTACTAGGAGCCCGTTGCATCCGGCACTTCCAAAGCCAATCACTCACCCAGGCTGATGCGACTGAGAAGTAAGGCAAGCTGGTACAGTTCAAAGAGCTCACACTTTGGCATCTGACCCTCCTAACAGTAAATCCAGGCTTTTTTACTGACAAGCTATAGTTTCCTCCCTCTCTAATGCCACTAGGCGCCTGGTACTTACTAGGCAACTCAGAAATCCAAGGTCTTGTTTGGTTTTGGTTCTACTTGCTCAGTGGGGCTGGTAGGGGACCAGCACTCTCCACTCGGAGTCTCAGCTCTCTGAAGATCTCCACTCTTCACCTACTCCTGTGTCACATTCAAAGGAGGATTACAAAAAAAAGAGTGAACATGTGACTGGGGCTAAACGCTCTCTTACTATCAGATCACGTGTTTACTTGAGTCTGTGGGCCACGCTTCCAGATACCGGTTCACTTACTTGTCCACCTTGGTGTGTTGTCCTGGCTTGGAGGCTCCATGAAGGCGGATTGAGCCTGGAGCCAATTCCCTGGACCCGGGATGGGGGAAGGGAGCAGTGTCCCACTGGGCAGCACTGGTTCTCCCCCATGCAGTGTGTGGTGCTGACCTGGTGATAATGGAAAGATGCTTAGACTGAGGCAGGCGGAAGATGCCAGGAAAGAGAAGAAACCCAGGGCAGGCATTGTACAAACAGGCCTTCACGGGGTGCTTGAAACAGTCTTGAGTGGCAGGCCTCAATATCCCCATTTTACAGATGAGGCAACAGAGGCTCGCAGAGTTTCAGAGCTGAGATTTGAACTCAGGTTTGCCTGACTTCAGGGGCTTCCCAGATGGTGCTCGTGGTAAGAACCTGCCTGCCAATGCAGGAGACTTAAGAGACATGGGTTTGATTCCTTTGTTGGGAAGATTCCCCTGGAGGAAGGCANATTCTCTTTCTAAAGGATGTAGCCGGAATGGTTGGAGTTACAGAAGCTGAGATTCTCTGTGGAGACGGGGCTGATCCCCACTCGCCTGTTCTCCTTGGCCAGGGCAAGGAGTGAAGGGTCGTTTTCTCTGTTGACTTCCTCTTCAGCGCCTGATTGCAGTTTCTGATGGCAGAGAAGCCCTGCAACCTCCTGAAATAGCCTCTTTCTGGAAAGAATGAACGCAAAGCATACCACGGTATGCACATTGATTTCTATTTTTGGTTCTTATCAAGATTTATTCTTCATCCCTTCAGGTAAATAGTGACCTTGGACGCGCCACCTTCCATATGTGCAGCCTGGGTCAATGAATTTCAGTACTGACCTCGGGGGCCATCAATAGCTGCTTATTGTTCAGATATTTCAATGTCAATAAGTGGCCCCATGGAAGTGGGAGGGGGGCTGTTCAGCCAACCCAGCAACTAAAAAACCAATCCCTTTTCTCCCCATTGTCATCTCACACAGAAGGGGGCTGTTCTGAAATTGATTAACTTTTCTGCAGGGTTGTAGAAAAACAAACTCCCCAACATAGCCTGAATCCTATAAAGGGAACCTTCTCAGAATTACTATTCATTATTATGAAAGGAGAGAAACACCCATGTGCATTCTATCTTCTCTGTCTGTCACACACACACACACACACACACACACACACACATACTGTCACACTCATTCTCATAAGATCCAAAACACTTTGGAAAGAGAAATATGGTGCCTACAACAGCTACTAGGAGCCCATTGCATCCGGCACTTCCAAAGCGAATCACTCACCCAGGCTGACGCGACTGAGGAGTAAGGCAAGCTGGTACAGTTCAAAGAGCTCACACTTTGGCATCTGACCCTCCTAACAGTAAATCCAGGCTTTTTTACTGACAAGCTATAGTTTCCTCACCTCTCTAATGCCACTAGGCGCCTGGTACTTACTAGGCAACTCAGAAATCCAAGGTCTTGTTTGGTTTTGGTTCTACTTGCTCAGTGGGGCTGGTAGGGGACCAGCACTCTCCACTCGGAGTCTCAGCTCTCTGAAGATCTCCACTCTTCACCTACTCCTGTGTCACATTCAAAGGAGGATTACAAAAAAAAGAATGAACATGTGACTGGGGCTAAACGCTCTCTTACTATCAGATCACGTGTTTACTTGAGTCTGTGGGCCACGCTTCCAGATACCGGTTCACTTACTTGTCCACCTTGGTGTGTTGTCCTGGCTTGGAGGCTCCATGAAGGCGGGTTGAGCCTGGAGCCAATTCCCTGGACCCGGGATGGGGGAAGGGAGCAGTGTCCCACTGGGCAGCACTGGTTCTCCCCCATGCAGTGTGTGGTGCTGACCTGGTGATAATGGAAAGATGCTTAGACTGAGGCAGGCGGAAGATGCCAGGAAAGAGAAGAAACCCAGGGCAGGCATTGTACAAACAGGCCTTCACGGGGTGCTTGAAACAGTCTTGAGTGGCAGGCCTCAATATCCCCATTTTACAGATGAGGCAACAGAGGCTCGCAGAGTTTCAGAGCTGAGATTTGAACTCAGGTTTGCCTGACTTCAGGGGCTTCCCAGATGGTGCTCGTGGTAAGAACCTGCCTGCCAATGCAGGAGACTTAAGAGACATGGGTTTGATTCCTTTGTTGGGAAGATTCCCCTGGAGGAAGGCATGGCAACCCACTCCAGTGTTCTTGCCTGGAGAACCCCATGGACAGAGAGCCTGGTGGACTATGGTCCGTGGGGTCATAGAGAATCGGACACAATGGAAGTGGCTTTGCATGCATGCACGTATGCGTGCTGCCTGATTCCGAAGCCCATGTATGACTAAGCAGTTGTGTTTGAAGGATTCTGGGGGCAGAGGAGAAATAGGAAGGAGACAGTTTAGCATCTGATTTGGTTAAAAAGTTAGAAGAGATAGCTTTATCCTGCCATGGGTCTGAAGTTCTAAGAATAGAAGTAAGCAGTGCCCGCCTTGCTTGAGGCCATTCCTGGCGCAGACCTCAGCCCTCAAAGCCCAGTTTCCCTTTCAGAGTAGATTTCACCAACCGCGGGCCGGCTTTGGGCAGATTCCAAAGCCCTTGCCTATTGCTGTCTCTGGATTCATGCTGCCAGAAATCTCATCTTTAAAACAGACACCCCGAACTCAGAATACTCAGGCAGAATTACTAATCTGCATATGCAAACCAACACTTGTCCTCACACACAGTCCCCTTCACAACCAAGCAGGATTTAGATCACACGTGAGCAGGTGGTAACCATGTCTTCTGTGGATGGGGCTTCAGAGCAGAGAGCAGGGAGTTTTTCATTTATTGATTTATCAACTCCACACACATGAATTATGTGCTTCCCATGTGTCAGGGCACTGGGAGCCAGAATCTGGAGACAAAAGATGAAAATTCATGTGTTAGTTGGTACAGCAAGCACACTCAGAGGCCTTGTTGTGGTTTAGACCCTAAGGCGTATCCAACTTTTCGAGACCCCCTTGGAATGTGGGCCATCAGGCTGCTCTGTCCATGGGAATTCCCCGGGCAAGATTCCTGGAATGGGTTGCCATTTCCTGCTCCAAGGGATCTTCCCAACCCAGGGACTGAACCCACATTTCCTGCATTGGCAGGTGGATTCTTTACCACTGAGCCACCTTGGAAGCCCTATATTGATACAGTAATTAGTATATGTCTTGTGTGTGTGTGTGTAATTTATTAACAGGATTCTTGCCCACAAGGAGCTCAAAGTTCAGCAGAGAAGACAGGCGTGCAAACCATTACGCTACAGTGAGAAAAATAGCAAACTGAGAGGATATAACACCAGACTGAAGCCTATATCTGCGGAAAGAAATGAAGATACAAAAGTGTGACTGAGGGTAATAGCAGATTATCTTTACATCTGATGAGAAAAATATTTTAAAGTCTCTGTAAAAGACTATTGACTAAAGCAAAATTATAACAACGTGGGTTTATACCTTATTAGAAGTAAAATATGGAACAGTGAGAGCACATTATGCAGCAGCAAGATTTTCACATTGTTAGTAAAGCAATGCAAAATGATTTAAAGGTAAACGACGTTAGGCTGAAGATGGGTATTGTAACCCAGAGTAAGTACTAAAAATTTAACACAAAGAGGTATTACTTTGGAGGAGATTAAATGAATCATTGCAAAGTAATTAATCAAGAAAGGAAGCAAGGAATGCAGAACAGGACAAACAGGAATATTGAACGTAGATAAATTCAACTTCTATCTATTGATAGATAAATATCAATAATTTAGAAACTGTAAACAGACTGAACTCTGAAATGTAAAGACAGAGATTGTCAGAATGGATAAAGGCAAGATCTGACTACATGCTGTTTATAAGAGACACAACTTAACGTAAAGTCAGGGACAAGGTGAACGTAGTAAAAGCTGTATCGGTGCAGATACCAATCATAAGAAAGTCAGTGTGTCTAGAGGTGATCTGCTGCTGACGGCAGCCCACCAGGCTCCCCTGTCCCTGGGATTCTCCAGTCAAGAACACTGGAGTGGGGTGCCATTTCCTTTTCCAGTGCATGAAAGTGAAAAATGAAAGTGAAGTCGCTCAGTCGTGTCCGACTCTTTGCGATCCCATGGACTGTAGCCCACCAGGCTCCTCCGCCCATGGGATTTCCCAGGCAAGAGTGCTGGAGTGGGGTGCCATTGCTTTCTCTGCTAGAGGTGATCAGACAGAGTAGAATTCAAAATGAAGAGCACAGAAAGTATTCCATCACATGACATTTCATACAGATAAAAGGGTGAATGTGTCAAGAAGAACTAACAGCCTTACACTTGAACTGTGTGATAATNGGTGATCAGACAGAGTAGAATTCAAAATGAAGAGCACAGAAAGTATTCCATCACATGACATTTCATACAGATAAAAGGGTGAATGTGTCAAGAAGAACTAACAGCCTTACACTTGAACTGTGTGATAATAATAATAATATAACAGCCAACAGAACCAGGAGGGTTAGAAAAATACACAATAATCGGTGAATCTGTTCATGCCCTTTGATCGTTAGTTGACATACCAAACAGGCAAAGCATCAGTAACAGACGTAGAGGGTTGGAAAAATACTGACAAATGATAGCTGAGTAGTACTTAACACCAACGGATAACTGACATTAACAGGTCGCAGTGACACGCAGCACCTGTAGAGAACACACGCTTTCCAAACGTACGTGAACACTCATCAAGACGGACCACGTGCTGGATCAAAACCAGGTTTCAAAGATTAAAAAGTTTAAATGCCGCAGAGTACGTTCTTTAAGCTTTGCCTAGTTAAATTAGAAATGAGTAGCAAGACGAGTCTAGAAAATCTGCAAATACTTGGAAATTAAACAATGTATTTCTAAGTAATCCACTGGTCAAAGAAAAAATCCTCAACGTAATCAGAAACTATTTTAAATTACATGTAAAGNTGTGTGCCTGTGTGTGTGTGTGTGTGTGTCTGTGTGTGTGTCTGTGTGACTGTGTGTGTGTGTCTGTGTGCGCGCGTGCACATGCAGGTATGTTTTTTCGGTAGATGGTGGAGAAAAGGTTTAAGAAACACGGCCCTGAGTAATATCCACCTCCACACTTCACATCTCCCTGCCTTGGTTCCGCCCCCCTGCCCCCTTCCATACAAAGCTTCTCACGCCGCCTCTGTCGTGCCAGCCTCTGCCCTAGGCACCCACCCCGCTGCCTTTGCACCTTCAGATCTCTGCTCCGATGCTGCGCATCAGCGAGGCTCTCCCTGGTCATCCCAGGCAACAGCCGCCCTCTCCAGCTTCCTTCAGTTCAGTGCTTGATTCACGGCACTTGCTATTAACTCCGCGCACCATAGGCTGCTTCTGGGGTTCTCTGCTAACTAGCTCTCTCCTCACTCCTATCTCCTGGAGAAGACAATGACACCCCACTCCAATGTTCTTGCCTGGGGAATCCCAGGGACGGGGGAGCCTGGCGGGCTTCCGGCTACGGGGTTGCACAGAGCTGGACATGACTGAAGCAACTTAGCAGCAGCAGCGGCACTCCTTTCTCCATCCCAGGATGGAAGTCTGATGTAGAGACGACCACAGCTGCATACAAGCCCGTACCCTGGATGAGTCATTTAATTTCTCCCAGCCTCAGTGTTCTCATTTTTAAAGTGGGGCTAATGCTAGCACGTACCTCGGTGTTCTGGCCAGGACTGAACAGAGTGGCCTGTGTTCACCATCGCCATGGCATTGCTGCTGTTTTCATGGCTGAGCCCCCGCCCTGCCCGGTGCCCTGCCTGGCTTCACTGTGCAGAAGGAAGCTCTCCTCCCACCAGAGAGAAAGGGCTCCCCGACTGGAGCTCTCATACATCAAGTGTCTCGTTTTTCACCAGCCTCCACTGTCCAGGCACAGACCCATCAGTCCTCGCTGTGCTAGGCAAGGGGCCAGCCCAGTCTACCTGCATCTCCTTCCCATCCCTTTGTTTTCTTTTTGTTAATTAAATGTGGGTCAGCTATTTACATGAATGACAACTGTTGCCATGCCAACCTGGAGAGGATCTTGAAGTGGCAGCATCCTTTGCCCTGCTCCAGGAGAAGCTGCTCCTCAGCCTCTCTCTCCAGGCCCTGGAGGCCCATGCCTCCTCCCCCTCACCTCCCTCCCTCTCTCCTTCCTTCCCTCCCGCAGGATGCTTTTCCAAGTTTAACACCTGTTTCCTGCCAACCAGCTCCCAAGAGAGCAGGACACAAGGCCACCAAGTCTTCCAGACAGGTCTTAAGATCCTCACACCCCCTGCTGCTCTTTTTTTTTATGTTCAAAGGTCTCTTAGATCTTCTTCCCACCATCCCCCATACGTGTAGCATCTATCAGCTGAGAAAATGCATAACAATGAAAACTTACTATGAATTCAGTAATGCTNTGACAACTGTTGCCATGCCAACCTGGAGAGGATCTTGAAGTGGCAGCATCCTTTGCCCTGCTCCAGGAGAAGCTGCTCCTCAGCCTCTCTCTCCAGGCCCTGGAGGCCCATGCCTCCTCCCCCTCACCTCCCTCCCTCTCTCCTTCCTTCCCTCCCGCAGGATGCTTTTCCAAGTTTAACACCTGTTTCCTGCCAACCAGCTCCCAAGAGAGCAGGACACAAGGCCACCAAGTCTTCTAGACAGGTCTTAAGATCCTCACACCCCCTGCTGCTCTTTTTTTTTATGTTCAAAGGTCTCTTAGATCTTCTTCCCACCATCCCCCATACGTGTAGCATCTATCAGCTGAGAAAATGCATAACAATGAAAACTTACTATGAATTCAGTAATGCTTTTAATGTATTTTATTCATCCTCGCCAGCATGAGGAATACTGATACATATATCTGAGAGGCATGCAATTGATTCTGATTTAGGCATCTTGTGGATTCATAGTCAGGTTCTCTGCCCCCATCTCCTTGCCGCAATTCTGAGAAGACTCCCAGTTCCCTGCCTATAGGTTAGCACCCTGCACCAACCCCTGCCACTCAGATCAGGACCCAAGGACCCGCATTTCAGACATCTTCTGGGGACTGGCTAGAAATACAGACTCTCAGGCCTCACTCCAGACCTACTGATCAGAGTCTATATTTGAAACAGATCTCCAGGTGACTCTTGTACACATTAAAATTTCTGAAGGCTGATTTAATACAGGCTGCTAGAGTCACCTACCGTCAGGCAAGCAGCTTGCTGAGTGCACGGGCCTTGGAACTAGCGACCTGGGTATGGATCCCAGGTCTTCATCCATGCAGCACGTATTGGTGAGGTTCCTCCCAGCATCAAGCCCTGGGGTGCACACCAGAGAAATAGCAGAAGGAAAACCAGCTGTGGGTCCTGCTCTTCCGGCTCCCACAGTCAAGCAGGGGAGACACATGGTAACGTGTGAATGAAAGACTCTGAGAGAGGTACACACAGACCCCTCCATTCATTCCATTTATTTCACAGACGTTTATATGCTTGAACACATGGGAGCCTGCACAGTGGAACTTGACCTACAAAGGGTAGTCAAGGAGGGCTTCCCTGAGGAAGTAACGCTTGAATAGAGACCTGAGGGATGCACTGGGGTTCGCTGAGAGAGGAGTNGGAGACACATGGTAACGTGTGAATGAAAGACTCTGAGAGAGGTACACACAGACCCCTCCATTCATTCCATTTATTTCACAGCCATTTATATGCTTGAACACATGGGAGCCTGTACAGTGGAACTTGACCTACAAAGGGTAGTCAAGGAGGGCTTCCCTGAGGAAGTGACGCTTGAATAGAGACCTGAGGGATGCACTGGGGTTCGCTGAGAGAGGAGTGAGGTGGGCGATGGCAGAAGGTTTCACGGTCAACAGGCTAAAGTGCTGCTGGAAAGATAAGCGCATCAAGGACTGAGAAATCCCTGTGGGATGTAACACAGAGCCGTCACTCTTGAACTTAGTGGAAATTTTCCTGGGAGCACTTTGGCTGAAGCCAGGGTGCACGGTTGGTGGAGTGAGTGGCAGGGAAGAAAAAGAACAAGGTGAGCAAAGCTGGACTTCCAAGTCTCATGTTTGATGTTTTCCAGGAGGAGGGCTGGGGGCAGGGAGACCCCTGGCGAGGATGCCAGCAGCCCCAGCATTGGTGAGGAGGCGCGCCCTCACCCTGAGCAGAGAGAGTGGAGAGTAAAGCAGATGGGAGAGAGACCCCAGAGAGAACTTACCTGGTATATCTCAGGATCCCCCAAATACATACCTCTGTTGTCATTTTACCCCACGGAGAGTGGCTTTTCAGTGAAGTTCCAGACATTGGAATTTGAATATCGACCTTCATATTAGGGTAGTCCGGTGGCTATTAGCAGGCATCAGTGCCAATTCAAGGCCTCTGTATTGTGGAGAACAGTATGGAGTTTCCTTTAAAAAAGCTAAAAATAGAGATACTGTATGATCCTGCACTCCCACTCCTGGGCATACATCCAAAGAAAACCGCGGTTTGAAAAAGATCCATGCACCCCAATGCTCACTGCAGCGTTATTTACATAACATGACGTGGAAGCCACCTAGATGTGCATTGATGGGTGAACGGATAAAGATTTACATACACATAATGGAATATTACTCAGCCATGAAAAGACCGAAACGGCGCCCTTTGCAGCAACTTGGAGGGGCCTAGAGATGATCAGACGCAGGGTGGTAAGTCAGACAAGAACAGATATCATATGATATCACTTACATGAGAAATCTAGGCAAATGGTACAAATGAGCTTATTCACAAAACAGGAACAGTCTCATAGACACAGAAAACGAGCTTTTGGTTACCGAAGCGGAAAGATGAGGGAGAGCGGTAAACGACGACACACAGCGGTGTGTATGCACCACTACATACAAAACAGATAAGGCAAGGAACCTGTTGTACAGCACGGGGGACTATACTCAGCGTTCTGTATAGATGGAAAAGAATCTGGAAAAGAACATTCCTATAACCTGAACCACTCTGCCATACACCTGAAAGTAACAGAACGTTGTAAATCGACTATACTTCACTAGAAAATGTTTTAAAAACTCCTAGGTGTCTGTAATGGAATCTGGACGTTTGCATACAAATCGTCAATGACAGTCATACACCAGCTGAGCGGGGTGGTTGCAGGGATGCGTAAGACTTGACTCATCAGAGCTATGAAATGATGAGGAGGTATCTACACTGGCAGAGTGCATTCAAATCAGATTAATTAGTTAATTACAAATAAAAAGACCCATTAAGATCATTAGGAACACTCAGTTGATTTAGCGTCCCAGCTGTAAACCCCTCACAGCTTTTCTCAGGACTGTCTCATTGATGGGTGAGCCTGGCTCTCACGGCCTGATTGGTGAAGCTGAATCTGCAGGCCTCATTTGTGTAACAAGCGTGCATTTCCAAGTGGCTCCTAGTAAAGAATCTGCCTGCTGGGCAGGAGATGTGGGCTCAGTCCCTGGGCAGGGAGGATCCCCTGGAGGAGGAAATGGCAACCAGCTCCAGTATTCTTGCCTGGAGAATCCCATGGACAGAGGAGTCTGGTGGGCTGCATGGGGTTGCAAAGAGTCGGACACGACTGAGAGACTAAGCCACCACTGGGTGCCACGCCTTCAGCTGGGCCTGGGGACCCAAAACGGAGCGAGGCACGGCCTCATCCTTGCCCTTTCTTGGGAGTGGGGAGGGAGACAGCCCTGGGAATGACTGGTGCTGGCTCACGAGCCGGGCTGAGCACTGGGAACTCAGAAGGAAGCACAGCTTGGGGAACAGGAAGCCTGACGCCCAGAGAGGCTCGTGCAAACCACCAGTGACCTCACCGGTGACCTCACTGGTGCTGCCTGCCATGGTGATCATGATGTCTGGCTCAACGGATCCGTGCTGCCGAACTCTGACAAGGTGTTCCTGGTGTTCAGTTGCTAAGTCGTGTCCGACTCTTATTTTCCCAGGCAAGGACACCGGAGTGGGTTGCCATTTCCTTCTCCAGGGGATCGTCCCAACCCAGGGGCTGAACCCATGTCTCCTGCATTGACGCTGGTAGATTCTTTACCACTGAGCCACCTGGGAAGCCCCACGCGGCCCATAAGTCTGCCCAAACCCATTCCCCATCTCCAGAATTCAGAAAGCATCAAGATGTCCTCTGACTTCCCAGGGCACATCCCGTCCCCACCGAAGGAGGAGGCCAGCTGGCACGTCTCTCCCCCTTTGCAGCTCCACCCACATCCTATCTTCNCCAACCCAGGGGCTGAACCCATGTCTCCTGCATTGACGCTGGTAGATTCTTTACCACTGAGCCACCTGGGAAGCCCCACGCAGCCCGTAAGTCTGCCCAAACCCATTCTCCATCTCCAGAATTCAGAAAGCATCAAGATGTCCTCTGACTTCCCAGGGCACATCCCGTCCCCGCCGAAGGAGGAGGCCAGCTGGCACGTCTCTCCCCCTTTGCAGCTCCACCCACATCCTATCTTCGCTCAGTGTTATATTTCAATTAACAACCCCAATCCTCTGGATCCAATTTCTCATTTGCCAGGGTTACGCGTAGTGAAAATACTCACTCTGATGATAAATATTGGCTGTGGCTCTGTGCTCTGCCCAGGGCCCCAGCTCTGCCCACGTGGCGTAATTAAAAAGCCAGCCACGTGGGCACACGGAAAGCCTGATGCCCCCTCCGGCCACAGGGAGGACACGGAAGGCCTGTGGACTCCANGGGCCCCAGCTCTGCCCACGTGGCGTAATTAAAAAGCCAGCCACGTGGGCACACGGAAAGCCTGATGCCCCCTCCGGCCACAGGGAGGACACGGGAGGCCCGTGGACTCCGAACAGGCCATTAATGCCCTGCTGGAGCCACCAGCAAACACGGAACAAAACAAACAAAGCCGAGGGGGAGGCCTAATAAATCTTGCCCAAAGTGGCTTTCACTTGGGGCCGTGAGCTGTGAGTAGGGGTGGGGTGGGGCCGCAGGGGGCCTGCTCTGGAAGGCGGCTCACTCTTTACCTTTGTTCTGAGTACTGATCCCTGGACCCCCGCTGCGGGGAGGGTGGGCACCACAGCCCCCCTCTCTTACTTCCCATCTCACCCTGACCTGCTCTCTGGGGCTCCCAGGGCAGCCTGTCTCTGCTGCTTCCAAGCTCTCCGATGCACGCTCTCGCCCCAGCCTCACATTCCTTCAGCGTCAGCTCCGCCCGCCACTGCCTTCCTCCCACCTGGGTAGTTTGCTGCCTTCACACCCCTGTTCCCCTCTCTCTTCTCAGGATCTCGGGTGGGCCGGGCCACAGCGGTGAGAGCGCCAGATCGTAGCCACTAGACCAGTGGTCAGAGACATGGGCCCTGGCCCTCCGGCTTTGCAGAAAAGAATTTCCACAAAGATGGAAAGCAGTGAGGCAAGTGAAGTAGTCTTTAGGAGAAAGGGTGCAGTATGGGTGGGTGGACACACCGGCAGACTCGGGGGCAAGTCCCTGGGCTGCTGAGTCAGTCTCGTGGCAGTCTGAGTTACTTTTGTGGGGTATTTCTTCCTGGTTTCCTTTGGCCAATCATTCTGATTTGCCTGGTTCACAGTCCATATTTGGTACATCTCAGGATCCTCCCAGGTGTGCGCAGGTATCTCTTAGCCAAGATGGATCCTACCGCAAAGGTATCTGGGTAGAGCATCCCTTGACATGTCTCCCCTTTGGCCTCCAAAGAGCCTTTTCTGTGCCCATGTGGTTGGGGAGGGCTCCCGACCTCAGGAACGAGAAATGTGTGGTCTGAGCAGGGTGCAGCCTCCTCCCCTAATTGCCCTGCTGTTCTTCTCTTGGATTTCGGGTCCGGAATCTCCAGTTGCTTTACCCTGGGGTGGGGGGCGGTGCCGTCTGCCTCCTGCCTCTCTCGCTTTCGCCTGCTTCTCTCACCTTCTGTGCCTCTTCCCTTTCTTCGAGGCCGGCCTCCCGTCGCCCCTTCCCAGCAGCCTCTCCTCTGCCTCCTTCCTTTGTAGGCTGCGTGCTCCTTCCTGCGGACCCAGGCGGGTCCCGGAGCAGCTGACTTTGCACTTGAGCTCTGCCCCCGAGTGAGCTCTGTGACTCTGGGCCAGTCGACCCCCTTTCCGGTCCTCAGGTCCCCATCCGCAGGGCAGCTTCCTCACACCTGTGCTCTGGGGATTAAATGAGGAGTTGGTGATGGACGGGGAGGCCTGGCGTGCTGCAGTCCATGGGGTTGCAGAGAGTTGGACACGACTGAGCGACTGAACTGAACCAATATGCAGAGGGGTCTGGTACACGGTGGGTGCTCAGCTAAAGTCAGTGGGACAACCCTCTTATCTGGGCACAGTTGACATGGAACCTTCTCGTCCTCAAGTTGCCAGGGGTATGCTCTCTGGCCCTTCCGTGTGTCTTCCCATCCACCTGGGGGTGACGCCTGCTTCTGGTTGTCCTTCCTTACAAGAGCTGACGGACGGACCTATGTGCTGGGGATGCCGAGTTCTTGATGCTCTTGACCTGGTGGCCAGTCACCGGGATGGGTCCCCTTTCTCCTCGTCCCTGGGAAGCTGCCTGGCCTCCAGCTCCCTGCTGCTCCCACAGAGCTGCTTGGAAGGACGGCAAAGGGGTCTGGGTTACTTGCTTCTGGTCTTCAGGCCTGATTTGGGGGCAGCATATTTTCCCCTGAGCTCCCAAGAGAAAAAAACGAACTAATTCTGTTTCCCCAGCCCTATGGTCTGAGCTGCTTCTGTGCACCCCAGTCCCCTGCCACACACCCAGTTCCCTAAAGGTCAGGGTTCCCTACACTTCTGAACGCTCAGCCTGCCTTCAGCCCTCGAGTCACAGGGCCTAACACAACCTGTATTTGCAACAATAGGGAGTTTGTTAAATTACAGCACCATGAGCACATTTATAACATATTTTCAATGCCAAAAAGCAGGTTTCAAAACAGTATGTAAAGTAAGAGTCTATTTTAGATAGAGAAAAAAAAAACCCTTCGACTATATTTGTATGGGAAGAAGATTGTCTGGGAGAATATACACCAAAGTGTTAGCGACGGGTTTTTTTTTTTTTTTTTCCCCTGAGTGGTGGGCTAACAAGGGATTTTGATTTCCTTCTTTGTACATCTCCGTCTTTCCTGATTCGTTTACAATGAGCAGATATTTCTTCTGTCTCAACTAAATAAACAAATAGAAAAGCATCACCAGGTTCTCAGAGGCCTCATTTGCATATATTTGCATGCATCCCATCAACGCCATCCATCAGAGCTCAGCGCCATCAGCCTTCAAGAGTGGAAGGGCCCCAGAATGCCAGCATCCTTTGTGGTCCTGAGGCTGCCATGGCGAGTAGCCCACACCTCCTTGGGAGGACCCTGGCATCGACCGTCCCAGCTCCCCAGCCCAGCAAACCTGCCCCAGCAAGCCCTCCAGCCGGCATCCAAGTCTTCAGAGCAACTACGGCTGCGACACTGTCTCAGAGGCAACAGCAGCTCAGTTGTCACATTTCCAACCTGGAAGCCGTCTCGCTTCCGCTCCGCTGGCAGCGCTTTCATGTTCTTCTCACTGCTTTGACCTTAAGTGGCGGATTTTCCTTTCTTTCTTCTTTCCCTCCTGTTCCGCCTCTCCTCCCTCCCCTTCTCTGCCTTGGCTGCGACTGTCTGAGCCAGGCATCTGAGCCGTCTCGAGCTTGCCTATTTTTGTACTTTGTGAAACCAGGGGATACGAAGGGCCAGGAGTCCAACGCTGCCTCTGGGTCCTGTGCTGACGCGTCTGTCTCCCCACCTTGGCTGGGGCCCGATCGCACCTCAGCAGCAGTTGGGGAGCATTAGCCGCGGGACTATCACATACACTCCGGTCAGTTCAAGTCTTATCTCACCTTCCATTGTGGGAAAAATGATTCATTCAAAACCACACACACACACACACACACACACACACAGGATCGAAAGCTGAGAAGCATGGCTGCCCTGCTGTTGGATCAGCTGTACAGCAGACTGCCCCCAGTGACTTTAGGTGGGCCAGGAGCTCCCTGGACCACAAAATCCCAAGCCCATCCATCTGTCCTGGGGCTCCATGACAAGCCCCAGCAGCAGGTCACAGTTTGGGGGACACTGGTTACGCCCTTTATAGAGCTGATCTCATCAGCCTCCACCCAAGGGCCAGTAGGTTATATCCTGAAACCTCCGCGGTCTCCACTTACCAGCCGGGTAGGTCATCCTGGTTGAATGACTCAGCTTCTTGATGCTTCGATTCTCCTCATCCATCCCTGAGGACAAAATAACCCCTGCCTCCTGCACTACCTGTGAGGAGCAAATGAGTTCACCCATAGAAAGTCATCAGGACGGCATCTGACCCTTGGGAGGGGCATCCTGTTCANCTCCTCATCCATCCCTGAGGACAAAATAACCCCTGCCTCCTGCACTACCTGTGAGGAGCAAATGAGTTCACCCATAGAAAGTCATCAGGACGGCATCTGACCCTTGGAAGGGGCATCCTGTTCAAGTCACTGTCTGATTTCCCTCCTCTGACAAGCTGGGGAGCAGGGAGGGAAGGGGTGGCCATAGGCTGAAACGTGGAAACACAGACTATTATTCCGTCACTCACTGTCGTCTCGATAATCCATCTGTGGTCTGTCCATTGTCTGGAGTGACCACTCTAGTGTCTGCCCTGATCCCACCATGGAAAACAACGGAGACGCAATTCTTACCTGGCTGGAAGGACTGGCAGTTTGTTCTGTGCAGTTCCAAGCCGTCTGGAAGCCCTCTGCTGGGCCTGACCTGAGTCCCGCCCCCTGTCGCTTCCTTCTCTTGTCCTGTCCTGCCCGTGGTGGAGGATCACGCTGTCCTTCTGGGGGCCACGGCTGGTTATTACATTCTTTCTCTGCCTGAGACCCCGCTTCCCCACCTGTCCTTGTGGGGTCGCTTGCCCCCTTGCTAAATTGCTCTCGGTTCAAGATGGTGCAGGGAGAGAACTGGGTGTCGAGGTGGGGTTTCTCTTCAAGCTTCTCGCAGAGTTTGTGGAAAGAACACCGAGGGGCCCACTTCCACACAAGTCTCACAAGCGTTTGCTGCTGGAGCCGCTGGTCCTTCTGGCTGGACGGTGAACCCGGCAGGGTGAGCCTCTGTCTCCCGTGCGTCTCGTATGGTGCCAGCTATGCAGTCCTCGCTGGACAGACAACAGTAAACCCCGATGATGCCCACGGGTGTGAGGCGGGGCAGAGCCAGCCTGGGCTCCTCCTCCTCTCTTTCTGGAGGTAGTGATGCAGGAGGGCACCCTCTGCGTGGAGCCTGGNAGTCCACTGGAGAAGACTCGAGAGTCTCTTGGACTGCAAGTCGACCAAACCAGTCACTCAACCTGGAATATTCACAGGAAGGACAGATGCTGAAACTGAAGCCCCAATCCTTTGGCCACCTGATGCGAAGAGCTGACTCTGATTCTGGGAAAGATTGAGGGCAGGAGGAGAAGGGAGCGTCAGAGGATGAGATGGTTGGATGGCATCACTGACTCAATAGACATGAGTAAACTCTGGGAGATAATGAAGACAGGGGAGCCTGGTGTGCTGCCGTCCATGGGGTCGCAGCGCTGGACACGATGGAGCTACAGAACAACAACAAAGGGAGGTGGGAGGACCCCAAAGACAGCGTTGCTCCTGTGAAGGATTTTCTGGAAGGTTGCTCCTATTCCTGGCTGCCCAGAGCTGTAGCTCTCCAGGGAAAGTTCTGGACAAGGACTGGGTGGACGGATGTGAAACAGTGAAGGGCATGGTGAGGTCACCAGTCTTGCTTTGCCTGCTCCCAACCTTGACTCGTTAAGTGCATTTAAAGGGGCCACCCACGTGGGACCTAAGCTTCCAGTCACCAGCATGTACACAAGTTTACACACAGCTCAGCAACACAAAAGAGGCTTCCAGGGTCCCCAGCGCATTCCAGACCCTTGCCCATCTAATCGTTCCTCTTAGCCCTTCTATGGGGTTCTTCCCCCAACAAAGCCAGTTCATCCTCCCCTTCACACTTGCCCAGACCAGCCCTCCCTAGATCATCCAATTAAGGAATCCTGTTCAGGTCACAGTTTTAGAGAGCAAAAGGGCGGGTCTGATGTTACCTTTCAAATAAATTCTAAAGCTCCAACAAGTCAGAAGGAGTTTGGAGGCTCAGTTAATTTTCTAAGAGAAATCACTCTCTCCACTATCACTGTGTCTCAGCTCTGCTGTAGCCAAAGGAGATAAACGATGAGTCTGGAAACAGCCGGTGTAAGCAGAGAGATGAATCATTCCCCCACGTCTGTGACGGACAGTAACTCACTTCCCTTGCTCCACTGTTATCCCAGAGTCGATACTGATCCAGGTTACTCCAAAATTATTTGGTGAGCCCTAACGACACAGCGCAATCAGAGAGAATGCTGCTGCTTGGTCACTCAGTCGTGTCTGACTCTTTGAGACCCCAGGGCCTGTAGCCCACCAGGCTCCTCCGTCCATGGGATTTCTCAGGCAAGAATACTGCCTTCTCCAGAGGATCTTCCTGACCCAGGGATTGAACCTGTGTCTCCTGCATTGGCAGGCGGATTCTTTACCCCTGAGTCATGCAGGAAGCCCAAGAAAGAATGTATCAAAAGCCTTAAAAAAAAGGTACATGTTTGACTCAGCAAAATTGTACTCTTACAAATTTATCTTAAGGAAATAACGTGATTTGCTCAAAGCTCTATGTATGATATGTTCTTCAGAGCGTCTTTTATACTGTCGGCAGATTGGAAGCAAACGAGTGTTCAATAAGAGACTGACTGAAAAAATTAATGTGGTGATTAAAAGCTATGTTGGTGGAAGGATAATGATGGGGTAGAAGGTCACTATGTGACCCTTAGTGGGCTGGGCGGGGAGACCCAGCCGGAAAGCAATATGTACAATGTATCCCAATAAAGAAAAATGTTGAGGCAGGGGAGAGAGAAAGAAGTCCGGAAAAACCTGTGAACCGAAAATGTTTCCCTCCAGGTGATGGATTTGCGGCCATTTTTCTTTTCCTCATGCTTTTTGGCTTTCCACGTTTACTGCGTTGTCATAAGGAAGACCATTTTAAAAAGATGGTTCTGGGAGAGGTGCTTTTGGTGGCTGTCTGAGGATGTGTGTTTCAGAGCAATGCAGCCACCCAGTTGGGCTCAGGACGCGGGTGGCCGCGCGAGCTTGTGTGCCTGGGAGAGGTGAGCCTGGCCTTTGGATTCATCGCCTGTGATCGCTCTTACCTCTGATCCACCGGGGACAATCAGTATCCCAAATACCCAGCCTGTTAGACACAATGTTTGATGGAAGATCGAGTTTCCCGGATTAATGCTGGGTTGAAAAATGACCCACGAGTCCCCGGAGAGAAAGCAGAGCTGGAGAAACCTCGGTATTTATAACCCAGTCTCCCGGCTCGGGGTCTGGACACTGCACAATTTTGACAGATGATTCTCATGAGAAACTCAGTTTCCATTTGATTATAGGCTCATAAACACAGATCGCAATTGAGCAGAGTCAGGGCTCTGCCTGCACTGGACCAGCCAGGGCTCAGGAAGCCCTTCCGGATGGCTCTGGCGTGCCTGTTACCTGCGGGGATTCCAAGATGCTCTTGGTTCTGGGAAGCTGCCCTTGGTCATGTCTGTGTTCTGACGAGGCTCTTTGAAGTGCCCACCTACGTCCTTGATGTGGCGCCTGCCTCTGAGTGATCTGGCCAGGGGTGCCTCTTTCCCCTGCATCATCCCATCCTACCCGGCTTTGGTGAGCAGCAGGTGCCCAGCTGGTTCTAGGAGGCTGGTCTGGGATCCACCACCTGCTTTTGATCTTCTTCACTCACTCATTCATTCATTCATCATTTGGCGATACCGAGCAGGGGCGATGTTGATGGCAGCATGGACCGTGGTGGCAACAGAGGACGTTGTCATGGAGGCACCTTGAGAGCACAGCATCGGGATGAGGGATGGGGGAACGAGAGGTGTGCAGGCTGACTCCCTGTTTCTTTCTTAGGTGCTGAGGGCAGGGTGGGGCACGTTGCTGTTTACTGAGGTGGAGGAAGCTGGAGGAAAGCCTTTGGGGAAATGTCGCTTCTAATCCACAGCTCTGTCCCAGACGCTCCCCACGTGCCAGCCCCCTGACCCAGGGCTCTGACGCGTCACTTTGTCTTTTTGGTCAACCCTCGGAATCTGCCTGCCTTCCCTGGTTGAGGCATCATTTGCAGAATGCTCCGGAGAAGGCCATGGGCAGAGGAGCCTGCCAGGTTACAGTCCATAGGGCTACACGGAGTCGGACACGACCGAGTGAGCGCACACGCCCGCTGAATCACAAACGCTGCTCTCATGCATGTTCCCCTGCCTCTCAACACCTCTGTCTGCTGTGANTACACGGAGTCGGACACAACCGAGTGAGCGCACACGCCCGCTGAATCACAAACGCTGCTCTCATGCATGTTCCCCTGCCTCTCAACACCTCTGTCTGCTGTGAACCCCAGGGCAGTAGGCTCCAGCCCAGAGCCCGAGGTGACCTTCTGGTCCTGCTGCCTGGACCCTGTGGCAGGGTCCGGACACCTGTGGGCACTGCTGCCTTATTGCCTCGCCCAGCAGCTCGGGCTCCCCCTCCACAGGAAGCCCTGGGCCCCCAGAACGGCTGCACCAGCCTCGGGTGTGGACCAGCTGCTGGGTCTCTGCTCTTTCATCCTCCATCCCCGGGGACCCTGGTTCTGCTTCCTGAGCAAACACATCTGGACTCATCAGCCCCTGTGGCTGAAACATCTGCCTCCAGAAAGCGAAGGAGACAGCAGCCCTTTGGTAATCACTCCTAACTGTCTCCAGCCCCAGGGGCTCTCTGGGCCCTGGATTTAAGGACATTCAGGTTGTTTCCAGCGGCGTGTTATGGGCTCTGTGGTCCAGGTGGCGGCAGGAAGAAGCGGGTGCAAAGGCTCCCGGGTGGAACAAGAGGACTGAAGCAAATCTTCGGTCCCCAGTGTCCCTGGGAAACAGACAGACACCCATGGGAGAAGGCGAAGTGAGGTGGCAGGTGCCCAGCAGACCCCTTGACCTCACTGCTTCTGGGGTTCCCTGCTATCGTCTGTCCCCCAGGAGGGCCATATCTTTGCTCATGGGCTTTTCCTGACGTCCTGAATGCTTGCTTTCCAGAAGTGAGGGAATGAACTCCCATCTCCAAATTAGCCCCTGACAATGGCCAAGGGGAGGGAATGTAGAAGTGCCCAGTCGCCTTGCCCCTGGGTGCTAGTGGTACAGAACCCGCCTGCCAGTGCTGGAGACAGAAGGGACGTGGGTTTGATCCCTGGCTCGGGAAGATTCCCTGGAGGAGGGCATGGCAACCCACTCCAGGATTCTTGCCTGGAGAATCCCATGGACAGAGGAGCCTGGAGGGCTACAGTCCATAGGGTCACAAAGAGTCAGACACGATGGAAGTGACTTAGCACGCACAGCATGGTATGAAGAGAAAGTGATGGGTTTCCTATCAGCCAGGTGGAAAGGGGTCCTTCTTTGGGTGCTGCCTCCAGTGAAGTGGGACTTCTGACGTCCAGAACCCCATGAAAGAAAGCGAACGTGTTAGTCAGTCAGTCATGCCTGACTCTTTCCGACCCCATGGACTGTAGCCCACCAGGCCCCTCTGTCCATGGGATTTTTCTAGGCAAGGGTGCTGGAGCGGTTTGCCATTTCCTTCTCCAGGGGATCTTCTTGACTCAGGGATTGAACCCTGGTCTCTACACTGCAGACAGATTCTTTACTGACTGAGATACCAGGAAGCCCCCAGCACCCCGTAGCCTCATAATTCAGCTGATGGGGTTGCGTCCTGGGTAATGTTGACATTGACAATGGTGTGATTCCAGAATCAATCTTTTTAGTTTACAAATAAGAGAACTGAGCCTCAATGACCCTCTCCTACACCCTCAAGGCCCACCCTGTTCTCATCTTCCCTTATGAATGAGTTTTGCAAGCATTCATAATTTACTTCCACCCTCGTAGCCCGTCTCCACATCCTTTATGGAGTTTATCAGGGATGGCCAATGTTGACTTTCAAAAGTACTCACAGCCTAGAAGTTGAGGGTTATGTTTTATTTGATGCAAATTTTTAGGACTTCAAGCCCGGAAGACAGCATCTCAAGTGACCCTGAGCGAACTGTTCGGAGGAGGCGGTGGTGAGGGGAGGAGTCAGGTTATACAGAAGTTTGCAACAAGGGGCAGGGTTATTGTTAATTAAGGGAGACCAGATATCTCAAGGAATTCAGTGCTTTTCTATGGGAAAACAAGCGTCTGGGCTTACTGAAGTCACTCCTTTCATATGCATCTCAGCTCTCTGGGGTCAGCATCCTGAGATTTGATTTTTCACATCCTTAGTTCCTTGCCCACCGGTGAGGATGGCAGCGGCTTGGTGGCTGCCGGGAAGCAGGCATTTCTCTTCCTGGGCTCAGAAATTCACATGTGGAGGGCCGGAATCCCTGAGGGCTGTGACATGCTTGTTTACTGAGACAGCAGGAAATACTCTGTCTCACACCAACACGGAGGGCCACCCCCTTCCAGACCAAGTGACAGGACCCCCGTGATCCAAAAGAGGGCTGACAATATTGCAAACCCATCTGAGACGCACGTGCAGCTGGTTGAAAGGTCACATAAGAAACCATTTAGAGTCCGCTTTTGATCCCTTGGGCCTCCGGCCTTGAAAGGCATGAAGGGGAGCCTGGTTCTCATTTGAGCAGATGGGCCTGTTGGCAAATATACTTCCTTAGATTCCCCCCTAAACACACAACATCCTGTCTTGGGTGGATGGCTGTGACATAAGGGACCGAGCAGACCTCCAAGAACACCTGTCTCAAGACCAGCAACCTCTGTGTGCACAGCCAAGAAAGCACTGGCATGGCTGCCTCTGTCTAAGGGGTGCGGTTCCTTTAAGGAGCGCCGCCTGTAGGAGTCCCTAAGAGAGAAGCCCCGCCCCCTCCCAGGCTCCCTGGGGACCTGCCTTGGGGGCGGTGGGCTGAGGTCTGGAGGGACCAAGAGGAGACAGGGACGCGCAAGATGCCAAGGCCCACGATGCGTCGCTGCCACGCTTGGCGATGGGCTCAGGGAGGAAGTTTCTCCAAGGCCTGACGCTGATCCGAGAAAGCGTCTCGCCTAACACAATGGTCTCTTGGTCCCTGACTTGTCCGGTTTTCTACCCCAGGAGAGGCAGCTGACATCGCAGTCTATTTGCAATAAGACTTTACTGCGGTTGGAGACAGAACAGGGGAGGAAGGCCTGCCTCTAGGCCTTTCAAAGAATCTCCAGTGTCATTCAGCGTCTGTACAGAAAGAGCCCCCGAGACCCCTGACAGTCTCTGAGACAGGAGTGGCTGATAGCAGACGGGATGCTGCCAGTCCATCTCCCGTGCCCCGAGTGGGTGCAGCTTGTGGTATTCCGACCTTCACCTGGGATGCAACCTCAGAATTCTTAACACTACGACCCGGGCCGGGACTCCCACTAAGGCCCAGAGTGGGCACTGAAGGTGAAACTCATTTTCCGCGTCAGTTTAAAACTCATTCAGCAGAATAAACTGTGCAGCCATAAAGAAACAAAAATAAATCAAGAAATCCTTACCCTTAAAAAAAAACAAACCCAGTTCACTGACTCAGGTGAACTTATAACAGGTGTGCACATACTTTGATAAGAAATGCTTAATGATCATAAAAACAGAATCTATTGCTCACCGTGCTTAAAAGGTAAGGGTTGGTACCACACCATGAGGCTTCAGATCAGAGTATCACATGATCCACCTCAAACTTGACGCGAGGGCCATTCTCACTCTTAGTTTTGGCTCCGCGGGGTCTTGTGGCGGCACGCGGGCCTTCGCTAGCTGTGGCGAGCGGGGGCTACTCTTCTTTGCGGTGAGCGGCCTCTCACTGCGGGGGCTTCTCTTCCTGCGGACCCTGGGCTCTAGGGCACGGACATCAGTAGCTGTGGCACGCGGCCCTGCAGCTTGGCACATGGAGTCTTCCCAGACAAGAGATTGAACCCTTGTTCCCTGCACTCGCAGGCAGATTCTTTAACCACTGGGTCAGCAGGGACGTCCCCATCCTTGTGTGAGTTGGGAGGGTCTAGAAGCAAATTTTGCCAGCCCCTCCTCAGAGGGTCCTGGGCTCCCCATCCAGTTTATAAGTTCTGGAAAGAGAGCAAAGCAGATGAGACCCATGTCTCGGTTCTCAGTAGCATCTCTCCAATCTGTTCCTCCTACTCCTCTTTCCCTCCTGAGCTCCACTTTGGAGGGCAACCCTGTAAGTTGTCATCTGAACTGGGAGTGAAGGTGAAGTCGCTTAGTCATGTCTGATTCTTTGTGACCGCGTGGACTGTAGCCCACCAGGCTCCTCCGTCCATGGGACTTTCCAGGCAAGAATAATGGAGTGGGGTGCGTTTTCCTTCTCCAGGGGATCTTCCCGACCTAGGGATCGAACTCAGGTCTCCTGCATTGCAGGCAGACCTTTTTATCATCTGAGCCTCCAGGGAATCCAAACTGGGAGGGACCACTATTAATAATTACCCCAGAACCACACACCAAGACNCAGTATCGACTCTGGGATAACAGCGGAGCAAGGGAAGTGAGTTACTGTCCGTCACAGACGTGGGGGAATGATTCATCTCTCTGCTTACACCGGCTGTTTCCAGACTCATCGTTTATCTCCTTTGGCTACAGCAGAGCTGAGACACAGTGATAGTGGAGAGAGTGATTTCTCTTAGAAAATTAACTGAGCCTCCAAACTCCTTCTGACTTGTTGGAGCTTTAGAATTTATTTGAAAGGTAACATCAGACCCGCCCTTTTGCTCTCTAAAACTGTGACCTGAACAGGATTCCTTAATTGGATGATCTAGGGAGGGCTGGTCTGGGCAAGTGTGAAGGGGAGGATGAACTGGCTTTGTTGGGGGAAGAACCCCATAGAAGGGCTAAGAGGAACGATTAGATGGGCAAGGGTCTGGAATGCGCTGGGGACCCTGGAAGCCTCTTTTGTGTTGCTGAGCTGTGTGTAAACTTGTGTACATGCTGGTGACTGGAAGCTTAGGTCCCACGTGGGTGGCCCCTTTAAATGCACTTAACGAGTCAAGGTTGGGAGCAGGCAAAGCAAGACTGGTGACCTCACCATGCCCTTCACTGTTTCACATCCGTCCACCCAGTCCTTGTCCAGAACTTTCCCTGGAGAGCTACAGCTCTGGGCAGCCAGGAATAGGAGCAACCTTCCAGAAAATCCTTCACAGGAGCAACGCTGTCTTTGGGGTCCTCCCACCTCCCTTTGTTGTTGTTCTGTAGCTCCATCGTGTCCAGCGCTGCGACCCCATGGACGGCAGCACACCAGGCTCCCCTGTCTTCATTATCTCCCAGAGTTTACTCATGTCTATTGAGTCAGTGATGCCATCCAACCATCTCATCCTCTGACGCTCCCTTCTCCTCCTGCCCTCAATCTTTCCCAGAATCAGAGTCAGCTCTTCGCATCAGGTGGCCAAAGGATTGGGGCTTCAGTTTCAGCATCTGTCCTTCCTGTGAATATTCCGGGTTGAGTGACTGGTTTGGTCGACTTGCAGTCCAAGAGACTCTCGAGTCTTCTCCAGTGGACTTTCTTCCCTCCTTGACTCGCCAGCCTCCAGCCAAGCCACCAGCTACTGCCTCCGATGGGCAGCTGGCAAAGCAAAAAGCACCCAGACTCTCACGCCAGGGAGACCCGCGCCTGCAATCCCAGCTTCACTGTGCAATCTCAGGCCAGTTACTAAACCTTTCTGATCCTCAGCTTCTTCATCTCCACCAGGAGGCGTGGGGGAAATGCTCCTCTCAATTCTTAAGGCTGTCTCAGGTTGAAACAAAACACTTAATAAGTGTGGAAATGTCTGCTGTGCTCCTTGGCACGTAACAGATGTTTCCGGAACATTAGTCAACACTTTTTCAAAAATCTCCAAATCCAGGGCTGCCATTCCCTGAACAGGCTCTGAACCCTGTACTGTGGCTCCGGGTCTAGCCTGTCGACTCGCATCGCCTTAGAAACGGTCAGATCTGCTATAAGGTGATAAAGGCTCATGATCCTTGTAGGAATCCATCTTAAGTAAATAATCACAGATTTGCTACAAAATTGTTCTGGACAACATTGTTTGTTGAAAACCAGACACAATATAAATATTAAGATACAGCAGACCAAATGAAATATAAAACATCCGTGTTGTAAAATACGATTTGATATAAATCTTGTTCAGTCTTTGAAGGTAAAAACGGTAACCCGTTTTGGGTACTGATTTGCATGTCCTTCATTATTGAATGAATTGCTGGGCATTTTCCCTTTGTTTCTTGGTTCGTTGTGTCTCTTCTCACAGGCGCTGCTTGCCTGTGTCCTGTGAACCTCTTCATGTTTGTTATTTTAATTTTTTTCTTATGGGTTGCCCCAGCTCTCTATACATTAATAAATTGGTTTCTCGTCCTTTGACTTGTACTGTAAATGTTTTTCCCTGTTTGTCCCTTGTGTTTTGACCTCAATATGTTCCTTGTTTTCTTCTCCTCACCCTAAAGTTTAGCTTCTCTGTGCTCCTGCTGCTGCTAAGTCGCTTCAGTCGTGTCCGACTCTGTGTGACCCCATAGACGGCAGCCCACCAGGTTCCCCCGTCCCTGGGATTCTCCAGGCAAGAACACTGGACTGGGTTGCCATTTCCTTCTCCAATGCATGAAAGTGAAAAGTGAAAGTCAAGTTGCTCAGTCGTGTCTGACTCTTCCCGACCCCAGGGACTGCAGCCCACCAGGCTCCTCCGTCCGTTCATCAGTCTTGAATGACTCTAAATGACTTCGGAGCTCATGTCTTGTTTTGAAGACTGGTTTCTAACACCAAAGTTATAAATCTATTTACCCAAATTTCATCCATAACTTTCATTGTTTCTTTTTTTCTGTAACATTGAAATCTTTGCTCCATCGGGAATATATTTTGGTGTAAAGAATTAGGTGAGAATCCAGTTTTACTTTTCCCCCCAAAGGTTAGCTTGTTATCCCAATACCATTTATAGGATAATCCTCCTTACACACAAATACTTTAAATAAATCCTCTTTCGAGGGGGGTCACAGAAGCCTTTGAGAATCTGACGAGTGCTATGAACCTTCTCCCTAGGAAAAGAAAATGTACATAAATATGCACTAAATTTCACAAACAATTTCTACAGAGCCCATGGACCTTTCAAAGCATATTCACTGACTCCCCAGGCATCTGTAATGGCTTAAAATCCCTACTTCAAATGAAAGAGGCAGTGCTTACATGGTGAAGGCTCCTTGGCTGATCCTCAGGGCTGGGGGCAACCCAGGATGCCACCAGCCCCTGTCCTTGGAATTCAGAGCATTTCACATTCTCGTCTTCCAGCTTAGAGCATCCATCAGATGCCATAAACACCTCCCTCCTGAATCCAAGACCNAGTCACCAGCATGTACACAAGTTTACACACAGCTCAGCAACACAAAAGAGGCTTCCAGGGTCCCCAGCGCATTCCAGACCCTTGCCCATCTAATCGTTCCTCTTAGCCCTTCTATGGGGTTCTTCCCCCAACAAAGCCAGTTCATCCTCCCCTTCACACTTGCCCAGACCAGCCCTCCCTAGATCATCCAATTAAGGAATCCTGTTCAGGTCACAGTTTTAGAGAGCAAAAGGGCGGGTCTGATGTTACCTTTCAAATAAATTCTAAAGCTCCAACAAGTCAGAAGGAGTTTGGAGGCTCAGTTAATTTTCTAAGAGAAATCACTCTCTCCACTATCACTGTGTCTCAGCTCTGCTGTAGCCAAAGGAGATAAACGATGAGTCTGGAAACAGCCGGTGTAAGCAGAGAGATGAATCATTCCCCCACGTCTGTGACGGACAGTAACTCACTTCCCTTGCTCCGCTGTTATCCCAGAGTCGATACTGATCCAGGTTACTCCAAAATTATTTGGTGAGCCCTAACGACACAGTGCAATCAGAGAGAATGCTGCTGCTTGGTCACTCAGTCGTGTCTGACTCTTTGAGACCCCAGGGACTGTAGCCCACCAGGCTCCTCCGTCCATGGGATTTCTCAGGCAAGAATACTGCCTTCTCCAGAGGATCTTCCTGACCCAGGGATTGAACCTGTGTCTCCTGCATTGGCAGGCGGATTCTTTACCCCTGAGTCATGCAGGAAGCCCAAGAAAGAATGTATCAAAAGCCTTAAAAAAAAGGTACATGTTTGACTCAGCAAAATTGTACTCTTACAAATTTATCTTAAGGAAATAACGTGATTTGCTCAAAGCTCTATGTACGATACGTTCTTCAGAGTGTCTTTTATACTGTTGGCAGATTGGAAGCAAACGAGTGTTCAATAAGAGACTGACTGAAAAAATTAATGTGGTGATTAAAAGCTATGCTGGTGGAAGGATAATGATGGGGTAGAAGGTCACTATGTGACCCTTAGTGGGCTGGGCGGGGAGACCCAGCCCGAAAGCAATATGTACAATGTATCCCAATAAAGAAAAATGTTGAGGCAGGGGAGAGAGAAAGAAGTCCGGAAAAACCTGTGAACCGAAAATGTTTCCCTCCAGGTGATGGATTTGCGGCCATTTTTCTTTTCCTCATGCTTTTTGGCTTTCCACGTTTACTGCGTTGTCATAAGGAAGACCATTTTAAAAAGATGGTTCTGGGAGAGGTGCTTTTGGTGGCTGTCTGAGGATGTGTGTTTCAGAGCAATGCAGCCACCCAGTTGGGCTCAGGACGCGGGTGGCCGCGCGAGCTTGTGTGCCTGGGAGAGGTGAGCCTGGCCTTTGGATTCATCGCCTGTGATCGCTCTTACCTCTGATCCACCGGGGACAATCAGTATCCCAAATACCCAGCCTGTTAGACACAATGTTTGATGGAAGATCGAGTTTCCCGGATTAATGCTGGGTTGAAAAATGACCCACGAGTCCCCGGAGAGAGAGCAGAGCTGGAGAAACCTCGGTATTTATAACCCAGTCTCCCGGCTCGGGGTCTGGACACTGCACAATTTTGACAGATGATTCTCATGAGAAACTCAGTTTCCATTTGATTATAGGCTCATAAACACAGATCGCAATTGAGCAGAGTCAGGGCTCTGCCTGCACTGGACCAGCCAGGGCTCAGGAAGCCCTTCCGGATGGCTCTGGCGTGCCTGTTACCTGCGGGGATTCCAAGATGCTCTTGGTTCTGGGAAGCTGCCCTTGGTCATGTCTGTGTTCTGACGAGGCTCTTTGAAGTGCCCACCTACGTCCTTGATGTGGCGCCTGCCTCTGAGTGATCTGGCCGGGGGTGCCTCTTTCCCCTGCATCATCCCATCCTACCCGGCTTTGGTGAGCAGCAGGTGCCCAGCTGGTTCTAGGAGGCTGGTCTGGGATCCACCACCTGCTTTTGATCTTCTTCACTCACTCATTCATTCATTCATCATTTGGCGATACCGAGCAGGGGCGATGTTGATGGCAGCATGGACCGTGGTGGCAACAGAGGACGTTGTCATGGAGGCACCTTGAGAGCACAGCATCGGGATGAGGGATGGGGGAATGAGAGGTGTGCAGGCTGACTCCCTGTTTCTTTCTTAGGTGCTGAGGGCAGGGTGGGGCACGTTGCTGTTTACTGAGGTGGAGGAAGCTGGAGGAAAGCCTTTGGGGAAATGTCGCTTCTAATCCACAGCTCTGTCCCAGACGCTCCCCACGTGCCAGCCCCCTGACCCAGGGCTCTGACGCGTCACTTTGTCTTTTTGGTCAACCCTCGGAATCTGCCTGCCTTCCCTGGTTGAGGCATCATTTGCAGAATGCTCCGGAGAAGGCCATGGGCAGAGGAGCCTGCCAGGTTACAGTCCATAGGGCTACACGGAGTCGGACACGACCGAGTGAGCGCACACGCCCGCTGAATCACAAACGCTGCTCTCATGCATGTTCCCCTGCCTCTCAACACCTCTGTCTGCTGTGAACCCCAGGGCAGTAGGCTCCAGCCCAGAGCCCGAGGTGACCTTCTGGTCCTGCTGCCTGGACCCTGTGGCAGGGTCCGGACACCTGTGGGCACTGCTGCCTTATTGCCTCGCCCAGCAGCTCGGGCTCCCCCTCCACAGGAAGCCCTGGGCCCCCAGAACGGCTGCACCAGCCTCGGGTGTGGACCAGCTGCTGGGTCTCTGCTCTTTCATCCTCCATCCCCGGGGACCCTGGTTCTGCTTCCTGAGCAAACACATCTGGACTCATCAGCCCCTGTGGCTGAAACATCTGCCTCCAGAAAGCGAAGGAGACAGCAGCCCTTTGGTAATCACTCCTAACTGTCTCCAGCCCCAGGGGCTCTCTGGGCCCTGGATTTAAGGACATTCAGGTTGTTTCCAGCGGCGTGTTATGGGCTCTGTGGTCCAGGTGGCGGCAGGAAGAAGCGGGTGCAAAGGCTCCCGGGTGGAACAAGAGGACTGAAGCAAATCTTCGGTCCCCAGTGTCCCTGGGAAACAGACAGACACCCATGGGAGAAGGCGAAGTGAGGTGGCAGGTGCCCAGCAGACCCCTTGACCTCACTGCTTCTGGGGTTCCCTGCTATCGTCTGTCCCCCAGGAGGGCCATATCTTTGCTCATGGGCTTTTCCTGACGTCCTGAATGCTTGCTTTCCAGAAGTGAGGGAATGAACTCCCATCTCCAAATTAGCCCCTGACAATGGCCAAGGGGAGGGAATGTAGAAGTGCCCAGTCGCCTTGCCCCTGGGTGCTAGTGGTACAGAACCCGCCTGCCAGTGCTGGAGACAGAAGGGACGTGGGTTTGATCCCTGGCTCGGGAAGATTCCCTGGAGGAGGGCATGGCAACCCACTCCAGGATTCTTGCCTGGAGAATCCCATGGACAGAGGAGCCTGGAGGGCTACAGTCCATAGGGTCACAAAGAGTCAGACACGATGGAAGTGACTTAGCACGCACAGCATGGTATGAAGAGAAAGTGATGGGTTTCCTATCAGCCAGATGGAAAGGGGTCCTTCTTTGGGTGCTGCCTCCAGTGAAGTGGGACTTCTGAGGTCCAGAACCCCATGAAAGAAAGCGAACATGTTAGTCACTCAGTCATGCCTGACTCTTTCCGACCCCATGGACTGTAGCCCACCAGGCCCCTCTGTCCATGGGATTTTTCTAGGCAAGGGTGCTGGAGCGGTTTGCCATTTCCTTCTCCAGGGGATCTTCTTGACTCAGGGATTGAACCCTGGTCTCTACACTGCAGACAGATTCTTTACTGACTGAGATACCAGGAAGCCCCCAGCACCCCATAGCCTCATAATTCAGCTGATGGGGTTGCGTCCTGGGTAATGTTGACATTGACAATGGTGTGATTCCAGAATCAATCTTTTTAGTTTACAAATAAGAGAACTGAGCCTCAATGACCCTCTCCTACACCCTCAAGGCCCACCCTGTTCTCATCTTCCCTTATGAATGAGTTTTGCAAGTATTTATAATTTACTTCCACCCTCATAGCCCGTCTCCACATCCTTTATGGAGTTTATCAGGGATGGCCAATGTTGACTTTCAAAAGTACTCACAACCTAGAAGTTGAGGGTTATGTTTTATTTGATGCAAATTTTTAGGACTTCAAGCCCGGAAGACAGCATCTCACGTGACCCTGAGCGAACTGTTCGGAGGAGGCGGTGGTGAGGGGATGAGTCAGGTTATACAGAAGTTTGCAACAAGGGGCAGGGAGTCTGAACATCAGAAGATTATTGTTAATTAAGGGAGACCAGATATCTCAAGGAATTCAGTGCTTTTCTATGGGAAAATGGGCATCTGGGCTTACTGAAGTCACTCCTTTCATATGCATCTCAGCTCTCTGGGGTCAGCATCCTGAGATTTGATTTTTCACATCCTTAGTTCCTTGCCCACTGGTGAGGATGGCAGCGGCTTGGTGGCTGCCGGGAAGCAGGCATTTCTCTTCCTGGGCTCAGAAATTCACATGTGGAGGGCCGGAATCCCTGAGGGCTGTGACATGCTTGTTTACTGAGACAGCAGGAAATACTCTGTCTCACACCAACACGGAGGGCCACCCCCTTCCAGACCAAGTGACAGGACCCCCGTGATCCAAAAGAGGGCTGACAATATTGCAAACCCATCTGAGACGCATGTGCAGCTGGTTGAAAGGTCACATAAGAAACCATTTAGAATCCTCTTTTGATCCCTTGGGCCTCCGGCCTTGAAAGGCATGGAGGGGAGCCTGGTTCTCATTTGAGCAGATGGGCCTGTTGGCAAATATACTTCCTTAGATTCCCCGCTAAACACACAACATCCTGTCTTGGGTGGGTGGCTGTGACATAAGGGACCGAGCAGACCTCCAAGAACACCTGTCTCAAGACCAGCAACCTCTGTGTGCACAGCCAAGAAAGCATTGGCATGGCTGCCTTTATCTAAGGGGTGCGGTTCCTTTAAGGAGCGCCACCTGTAGGAGTCCCTAAGAGAGAAGCCCCGCCCCCTTCCAGGCTCCCTGGGGACCTGCCTTGGGGGCTGTGGGCTGAGGTCTGGAGGGACCAAGAGNATTGGCATGGCTGCCTTTATCTAAGGGGTGCGGTTCCTTTAAGGAGCGCCACCTGTAGGAGTCCCTAAGAGAGAAGCCCCGCCCCCTTCCAGGCTCCCTGGGGACCTGCCTTGGGGGCTGTGGGCTGAGGTCTGGAGGGACCAAGAGGAGACAGGGACGCGCAAGATGCCAAGGCCCACGATGCGTGGCTTGGCGATGGGCTCAGGGAGGAAGTTTCTCCAAGGCCTGACGCTGATCCGAGAAAGCGTCTCGCCTAACACAGTGGTCTCTTGGTCCCTGACTTGTCCGGTTTTCTACCCCAGGAGAGGCAGCTGACATCGCGGTCTGTTTGCAATAAGACTTTATTGCGGTTGCAGACAGAACAGGGGAGGAAGGCCTGCCTCTAGGCCTTTCAAAGAATCTCCAGTGTCATTCAGCGTCTGTACAGAAAGAGCCCCCGNGGGGGGGGGGGGGGGGGGGGGGGGGCGGGGGGGAGGGACGCAGAGGCCTCCAGAAGCAGCTGCAGAAGAACATCTGGTGCAAAGTCAGATCTGTAGTTATGGTGAGAGACACAGGGGGCATTTAGAAGTCATTTAGCTCAAACCCCACCCCACACCGAGCATCCCCACTGTGTCTACTAGACCAAGACCTGGAAGCTGGATTGGGGAGCAGCAGCGAGACCTACAGCTGGGTTCAGGACCCCAAGCCCAGTGACCAATTCATTTGTTAGTGAGACAGTCAGACAGTGAGATGGAGTAGCCAGTGGGGGCTTTACCAGGAGGAGGGCACTGGTGGGGCTGGGAGCTGGGCGGCCGTTCATGTCGCTTCTCAGAACCTGAGAACTCGCATCTGCTGATTCCTCCTNAGTGAGACAGTCAGACAGTGAGATGGAGTAGCCAGTGGGGGCTTTACCAGGAGGAGGGCACTGGTGGGGCTGGGAGCTGGGCAGCCGTTCATGTCGCCCCTTCTCAGAACCTGAGGACTCGCATCTGCTGATTCCTCCTGATGGCCACAGAGTGAGCTTGGAGGCTCCAGCAGAGACCCCAGCCCTGGCTGACACTCTGACCACAGCCTTGTGAGACCCAGAGACAGAGGCTCCAGTTAAGCCACACCCTGACCCAGAGAAACGTGCTGGTTTAAACATTAAGTTTGGGGGCATTTGTAAAATGCATCAATAGATAATGAATATATCCATCTTTACGGTCCATGAAGACTCAAGCACCACAGTGGAAGCCTTCTCCAGCTGTGATGTTGGAGAATACTCACGAGATTCCCTTGGACTGCAAGGAGATCAAACCAGTCAATCCTGAAGGAAATCAGTCCTAAATATTCATTGGAAAGACTGATGCTGAAGCTGAAACTCCAATGCTTGGGCCACCTGAAGTGAAGAGCTGATTCATTGGAAAAGACCCTGATGCTGGGAAAGATTGAGGGCAGGAGGAAAAAGGGGATGACTGAGGATGAGAAGGTTGGATGGCATCACTGACTCAATGGATCTGAATTTAAGCACATTCTAGGAGATAGTGGAGGACAGGGAAGCCTGGCGTGCTGCAGTCCATGGGGTTGCAAAGAGTCAGACATGACTTAGCAACTGAACAATGTGTCCACAGGGGAAAAAGACTAATGAAGGCAGGCAAACTGGTCCTGGCAACCAAGCAGTGCAGTGAGTAGGTTGGTGGAGTTGCAGGAAGTGGAGAGAATGGAGGGGGACCTTGGCTGAATGACTGGATCCCACCAAGCACCCTCTCATGTGGGCCCCTAGGAAGGCCCTGAGGGCAGCCTCTGGGGGTTTCTGGGTCCTCAGGTTGGGGGTGGCTCTCTTGAATCTCTGCTCCCGGGCCTGGCCGGCTCTCACTCCACATTCTGTCCACATAGCTATAAATATTAAAAGGCACCAGAGGAGAGATTGGGAAATCGAGCTGTGGGCAAGATACTGCTCTGAGCGGGGAGAGAAAACGAGAATGAAATTTCTTTCCGTCCCTGCTCCGGTATGGTTATTGCAAAAGGTGCTGCAGTGATAAGGAGCGGGAGGCTCGTGCCCTGCGGGCTTTGAGTGGAGGTGGCTCTGTGGGGGTCACCTGGAGAGGTTGGGGATGGGAACCACCTGGCCCTGGGTACCAGCCTTTTCTTCACAAGGCTCCTGAGGATCGGAGCCCCTCCCCAGAGCATCCCGGATCCCTGCTACCGAGCGGAACTCTGAACCAGCCCTGATGGTCCACACCGGGGCAGAAATCAAAGATTCGTTTTTGTTGTTTAGTCACTAAGTCATGTTTGACATTTTGCGACNGGGCTTTGAGTGGAGGTGGCTCTGTGGGGGTCACCTGGAGAGGTTGGGGATGGGAACCACCTGGCCCTGGGTACCAGCCTTCTCTTCACAAGGCTCCTGAGGATCGGAGCCCCTCCCCAGAGCATCCCGGATCCCTGCTACCGAGCAGAACTCTGAACCAGCTCTGATGGTCTGGTCCACACCGGGGCAGAAATCAAAGATTCGGTTTTGTTGTTTAGTCACTAAGTCATGTTTGACATTTTGCGACCCCATAGGCTGTAGCCCGCCAGGCTCCTCTGTCCATGGAATTCTCCAGGCAAGAATACTGGAGTGGGTTGCCATTTCCTTCTCCAGGGGATCTTCCGACCCAGTGATTGAACCAACGTCTCCTACACTGGCAGGCAGATTCTTTATCGCTGAGCCACCAGGGAAGCCCAAAAATCAAAGATAAGGTAAAACGAAATAAAATAAAAGCAAACAAAGCACCCCCCAGGTGTGGGCAGCGTTTGGGGCGCTCTGATGGCCGTCTCCCGGCTTGTGCGGGCACTGCCACGCTTTCTCTGCATCCACGTTTCCCCAGGACCTTCTCTCCATCCACCCGCTTCTTCTGCATTCCTTCTGCCAGCACCCCACTTGCATACAGTGCGTCACCTCCCCGTCCAGCGATCTCAGTGGATTTATGATGGGTCTTCCTCCCTAGATCACTTCCTGGTTAAAAATTTTCCACTGCTCCAAAAGCACAAGTAGGAACCCCACATCCAAGAGTGTTAGCCAGACCCCAGGCCCTTGAGTAGCCCTTTCAGTCACAGCCTTTGAGGCCCACACCCCTGAGCACCACTGCTCACCCCATGACCCCCTCAAGCTCTCCCTGAGCTCTGGTCTTCTCCCACACTTCCCGTGTGGCCTGGCAGATCCTCAGCAGCCCCCAGCCAACATCCTTTCCTGTACAAATTCCACCCCTTCTTCAAAACCCAGGTCAAATCTTACCTCTCAGCAAATCCATCCTTGACAGCTGAAGCCCTAAGCTTGTTCTCTGTCCTCTGAACTTTGATACAGTTTTAGCTTGTGCAGTTCATTTGTTAATTAATCAAGCACTGTGCAGCCTCGAGACATTGTTTTTCTTTTTTTTCCTCTCTTCTAGCCTTGCACTGAGAGTTAACTCTTTGCTGTGTGTGCTGGGCTTAGTCACTCAGTCACGTCTGACTTTTTGCGACCCCTGCCAGGCTCCTCTGTCCACCGGGATTCTCCAGGCAAGAATACTGGAGTGGATTGCCGTGCCCTCCTCCAGGGGAATTTTTCCAACCCAGGGATCAAACCCAGGTCTCCCACATTGCAGGTGGCTTCCTTACCATCCGAGCCACCAGGGAAGCCCCTCACTCTTTGGGGGTCATTTAAATTTTGCCTGTTTGCCCTGTGGCTTCCTGCCCTCTTGTGAGCTCCTTGGGGGTGAATACCATGATTATGCCCCCTTGGGCTCCTCCAGGAGCCCAGCCTCACACAGGGCCAGTCTGGGATGAGAGGGTTTTTTGTTGGATTTTATTTTCTCCTTCCATAAGTCCTGGGATATGGTCCGGCCCTAGTTTCCCCGTTCGCTCATTCATTCACTGACATCGCCTTTTGGAAGGCATCTTTTCATGCTGGTCCTTAAGTGGCGTTTCCTTGGGATTCTGTCTGAGCCCTCTATTTTTCTCATAGTCCACCTCAGCCCCAAAGATTTGATGCTTTTGAACTGTGGTGCTACAGAAGACTCTTCAGAGTCCCTTGGACTGCAAGGAGATCAAACCAGTCAATCCTAAAGGAAATCAACCCTGAATATTTATTGGAAGGACTGATGCTGAAGCTCCAATACTTTGGCCACCTGGTGTGAAGAGAAGATTGATTGGAAAAGATCCTGATGCTGGGAAAGACTGAAGGCAGGAGGAGAAGACTGAAGGCAGGATGACAGAGGATGAGACGGTTGGATGGCATCATCAACTCAATGGACATGAGTTAGAGCAAAACTCTGGGAGATACTGAGGGACATGGAAGCCTGGCGTCCTGTACTCCATGGGGTCGCAGAGAGTTGGACACAGCTGAGTAACTGGACGACAGCTGCCCCTGGGTAACCTCAGCTGCATCCCTTTTCTCTGCTCCCACGTGCAGGCTGATGGCATCAGGATCCACCCCTCCTTGCTCCCCGGCCTAGCTCCCTATGGAACCTCTTAAGCTGCATGTCGCCAGAGTTCAGTGCTGTGCCTTTCAGAGTCAGACTCTGCGAGTATTTCACTGGGTGCAGGAATAAATGAGTGAGTGAATGGATGAAAGGCTTCTCTGCGCAGTGTTTCCATTTCCCAACCAGCTCAGGCTCCACCATCGCAGCCTGGTACCCAGTGCCCAGGAGCTGCTCCGTTTCTGCATGCTCATCTCCTCTTGACAGGTGAACTTTTCTCTTCCAGGCAGCTGCCCCCATGTAGGCTCCTTATTCCTATTCCTAGGTGGCCTCTCTCTGTGTTCTAACTCTCCTCCAGGGGCTCCAGGCCCCCTTCTCCGCCGTCCTTCCCTCCCCTGCCATGGTCCAGCTGCCTGCCGTTGCTCCTTTGGCCCCTTGCGGATGTTATGAGATGGGTGCTTCTCAACAAAAGGTCCATGGGTGGAGGTGATGCGTCCAGTGCCCTCTCTTTCTCAGTGATGACAGATGGACGCCGGGGTGCTCCTATTTCCCTCTTTCCTCCTCTTCCCCCTCATGTTGGGGTCCGTGGTACCATCTGGGTTTAGAAACAATGCTCCTTGTCATTGAATGAAGTGTGGAACTGGGTCCATCGCATCGCTCCACCAAAAGGATTCCCATTGGAGCAGCTGGTACCATTGCAAATGGATGAGTCACAGTTTCCTCAGGTGCTGAGTGTCCTGGTTGGGGGTGATGACATCCCCTCTGTGGGGAGGGGGCCGGGAGCCAGGTCCCAGCCTCCTCATCTCCCTGCATGTTCATCAAGAAGGAAACAGTGCTGGCTTGGGCTCCTAGATCCATCAGACCAGAGAGAGTTACTGGGCCACTGTCCCCTACCCCGCTGGCTCCGTGGCCCCTGCCTCCCTGGTTCCAGCCAGGTGTGCCTCAGAGCAGGGAGGGCGCGTGGGCTGCAGATTAGTGTCCCTACCCGGGAGGGCGAACCTCACTCCTCACCCAGGGGCCAGGTCTGGCAGGACAAACGGCAACAAGGGCAGCATGAGAGAGACTGGGATTGAGGAAACGACAGCTGTGGCATAAAGAGTGTAAAGAGCATGTGATCTGAAGTCAAAAGGATAGGATTCAAGCCCCACCCCTCCCCTCCCCACCCCGGGACTCTCTGTGCGACCTTGGAAAAGTCACTCATCTTCTCTGAGCTTCGTCCGCCTCATCTGTCAACTGGCAAATCACAGTGCCTCCCTAAGGGACTTCCCTGGGGGCCCCGTGGTTAAGGCTCGGGGCTTCCACTGTCGGAGGCGTGGGTTCGATCCCCGGCTGGGGAGGATCCCACATGCTTTGCCACCGAAAAGAAAAGATTAAAAAAAAAAACCTCCCCATTAAGGGTGGCCATAAAAGATCAATGGGAGAAGGCACGTGGATGAATTTTACAAAAGCTCTCTGCATACAAAGCATTTCCATCGTTCCAATCTCTGTCTCCTACCCACTAAGATAGAAACCCATGGTGATATATAGAGGCCTCTAGAACCAGATGAGGGTTGATGACTCCTGCCACCCAGCCTCTGGGGATGTGGAGGTTGGGGGCTGCTGGGGGGATGACACGGAGAAACCATACATTCTTTCCCCTGTAGTGCGGGGATGGCAGGAGCAAAGCCTGCCTCACCTGACTTTGCTGCTGTTTGTTATTCTTGGGCAGAAAGTCCTCCACCTGATTCTGCTTGAATCAGGGCTGTCCGGGGTGATGCTGTGACAGCATGATGGATGGGGACCAGGCACGACTTTCGACACCGCAGCACAGAGGCTGCATTCTTTATCTGGAGCCGCCGGCGGGAGGCTGCAAATAAGCTCTCCAGTTCCAGGGATCTCTGATAAAATTCCATTCCGCCCCGGAGACATAGGCTGGATTCAATCGCCTGGCAGACTGGGGAGGCAGGGGCGTGTAGGGAGGAGCACATTGCCTCTGGGGAAATGGTCCCGAGGCTGGGGGCCCTCGCACCAGAATTCCGTAAAAGTCACCCGTCTGGGTCTGAGCAGAGACTCAAACCATCTCTGACACTCAATTGTCTTTTCCATTTGCAATCCGAGGAGAATTGCGATGGGCCTCGCAGTAGCCCAGGAGGCCGGGCCCTCGGGGCTGGAGTCTCTTCTGTGTAATTGAGATGTGAGCCATCCCTCGTGAATACATCACCCTCAACCCCTCGGAGATTCTGAAAAAGTTGGCTCAAACCCTCCGTGTTGTGCTTGCAGCCATCCCTGGGGACATTATCTGCACAGAAATGGATATTAAACCCAATCCAGTGGCTTCAGGCATCTTGTGAGTTTAGTGAGACTTGAGGGGTGTAGGGGTGCCTCTCGAGCTTCCAGGCTCCCTGGGTCACGCCACCCCGCTGACCCCGGCTCTGCCTTTCTCCTCCATCCTTGCAGCCCACCGACTCCTCCTGTGTCTCTATGAGGTGGCCGTCCCCCCACTAGGCTCCCAGGACCCAGCTTCTATCTCGAGCAGCCTGACAGAGGCAGGTCTCTAAGAGGAATCTTCCGCCAGCTGCTCAGAAAATGAGGCAGCACCCCCCTTGCTGTACAATCTAATAGTTAACAGGCAGGCAGCTGTCCTGCTGCTGGTCAGGCGCCTTGGTGCGGGTTTTTCACGGAGGGACCGATTTGGTCCTCTGGTGACACGGCGCTCTCTTTGCCCCATTTTGCAGAGGAGAAAACCAAGCCACAGGTGAGTTGAGTCCCATGGGAAGGTCATACAGTGAACCCAGACCGTCTGGCTCAGGTCCTCCCATCATGACCTTTACCCTGGATGCAGATGGGCCCCTGTGAGCGCTCCCCCAGCCAGCAGGGCCCTGGGAGCCCTTCCAGACTGGCAGACTCCAGTGGCATCCTGGTTTCTGTTTAAGAAATTTGTTCCCAGCCATCCCACAGGGCATCGCTTCCAAGGACAGTGGCTCCCCAGGTCAGGGCTGAGTGGCCTGAGTTTGCACCCAGTCCTGGCTCCTTGAGGCTTCCCAGGGGGCTCAGTGGTAAAGAACTCAGCTGCCAGTGTGAGAGACGTGGGTTCAGTCCCTGGACGGTCAGGAAGATCCCCGGAAAAGGGAACGGCAGCCCACTCCAGTATTCTCGCCTGGACAGTTCCATGGACAGAGAAGCCTGGCGGGCTCGGGAAGGCCACGTGAAGACTCAGGGAGAAGATGGCCATCTCAGGCCAAGGACAGAGGCCTCGAGAAAACCAGCACTGCCGACATCTTGATCTCAGACATCCAACCTCCAGAATTGTGAGAAAATGGGTTTCTGTTGCTTAGGTGGCCCAGCCCATCATCGACCCCAGCGTCTCAACAGCTGGCCGGGCTGGTGGGCTGCAACATGTGGGCAGGGAGAGAAGAGCAGGGCACGTGAGGAGATGGGGCGGCCCGTCCTCCTAGCAAGATGCAAGTCTGGCTCCTCCTGGGGTCGGAATGGAAACCGGAAGAGGACTGGTGGGGAATTGGGACCTGGGCAGGGTCTGCAGGAGCTGGAAAACCATCGTGTGATGCCAGAGCCCGCACCCTGCCTAGACTCACCCTGCCAGGAAGGGTCTGCTCAGCCCAGCCCACCACACCTCCCTTCCCCTCTCTCAGACCCTCCGGAAGGAGGAGGGAGTAAGGCCTTTCCTTCCCATTTCTTCCGTGTCCATCTTGAGGAACTAGCTGTCTGGATCTGCCATCTCTTTCCTAGATGGCGCCTCCTCCAGGTGCCCCTTCTCCGTCGGTACCCCTGGCCTTTGCCAACCCAGCTTGGTTCCTCCTTCCCTCAGCGTCCTCTTCCAGCTCGAGCCTGCCCCCTCGTCTTGTCTAGCTCGTCCACACCATCCACATCCCTGACACGTCACGTGCCCTGGTCCCCTGGTGAGTCTGTCTTCCCATCGGTTCATCTCTGACTCACAAGCACCTCGAATGCGGGAGTTCCGTCTCCTTCGGGGGGGAATGTGTCCGTCTTCCTCCTGCACGTGGGGACACAGGGCGTGTACTTCCGGCTCGGTTGTGCGTGGAGCCTGGTGCTCCTTGATGGGGTCTATGGGGCGTCCTTCCTGTCTCCTCCTACTCCTGTCTCCTCCCGGTCTGTCTTTTAGGATCAACAACCCAGTTGGGAGTGCTTCAATGTCCTTATGTGGACTGGATGAGATTTTTGATTCTCTGTTTCTCATTTATTAAAAAAAAAAAAATGTTCAGCAACATCCCCCGCTCTGTTCTCTGCAGGACTGGGAAGGAATCAAACGTTTTCTTGTTTTCTCTCCCGAACATAAATTTTGTGTAAATTGCTTTCTCTGCTTCCTCCTCCTCGTCCTCCTTCTCCCCTCCCTTCTCCCCCTGAACCTCCCCATCTTCCTTCCTCTTCTCCTCCCGCTCCTTCTCTTTTCTGATATTCTGAAGGTCAGTGGCCTCACATGGAAAAAAGAGTCTCCAGTTCAACAAAACAGACCCTAGGTTCCCGTCTGTTTCTCAAACACGCGCAGTTGCGGTCATTCTGATATTTCCTGCAGGGAAGGGCTCAGGGCAGAGGAAGAGGGTGGTGGTGGAGCTCGGACCCAGGCCTTGAGCCCCCTGGACTCCCTAGGGCATCACCATTTGTCTCTCTGTCCCCGCAAGTCAGAGCCCCTCCCGCCCATTCATAGCCCGCGGCCCCGGCCCAGGTCCTGGTCCCCCGAGCCCGCACCCCACTGGGCCCTTCTCTGACCTCCGACCTTGCTGGCACACAAGCCCTCTTCCTGACTCAGCTCCGAGCTCACTCCCTGGGTGCCCCTGCACCTGGGCGCAGCTCCAGTGGCTCTCCACGGAGGCAAAGCCACCCCCTTCTCCTAAATCGTCCTCCCTAGGGAAGCAAATTGCTTGTCCTTCTGGTTCTCCCTGGCCCTGGCCAGGCGCCTTCCTTTTCCCTTCATTAAGGGTGACAGACGCTCCGATCTCCCTTGATGGAAAGTTTTGAAGTGGTTGAAAGGATTTCCTGCCTTCCTCCCCTCCCGCCGCCCCCCCACCCACCGGAGCCCCAGGGAGAGGGGGANGGAAGGCCACGTGAAGACTCAGGGAGAAGATGGCCATCTCAGGCCAAGGACAGAGGCCTCGAGAAAACCAGCACTGCCGACATCTTGATCTCAGACATCCAACCTCCAGAATTGTGAGAAAATGGGTTTCTGTTGCTTAGGTGGCCCAGCCCATCATCGACCCCAGCGTCTCAACAGCTGGCCGGGCTGGTGGGCTGCAACATGTGGGCAGGGAGAGAAGAGAAGGGCAGGTGAGGAGATGGGGCGGCCCGTCCTCCTAGCAAGATGCAAGTCTGGCTCCTCCTGGGGTCGGAATGGAAACCGGAAGAGGACTGGTGGGGAATTGGGACCTGGGCAGGGTCTGCAGAAGCTGGAAAACCATCGTGTGATGCCAGAGCCCGCACCCTGCCTAGACTCACCCTGCCAGGAAGGGTCTGCTCAGCCCAGCCCACCACACCTCCCTTCCCCTCTCTCAGACCCTCCGGAAGGAGGAGGGAGTAAGGCCTTTCCTTCCCATTTCTTCCGTGTCCATCTTGAGGAACTAGCTGTCTGGATCTGCCATCTCTTTCCTAGATGGCGCCTCCTCCAGGTGCCCCTTCTCCGTCGGTACCCCTGGCCTTTGCCAACCCAGCTTGGTTCCTCCTTCCCTCAGCGTCCTCTTCCAGCCCGAGCCTGCCCCCTCGTCTTGTCTAGCTCGTCCACACCATCCACATCCCTGACACGTCACGTGCCCTGGTCCCCTGGTGAGTCTGTCTTCCCATCGGTTCATCTCTGACTCACAAGCACCTCGAATGCGGGAGTTCCGTCTCCTTCGGGGGGGAATGTGTCCGTCTTCCTCCTGCACGTGGGGACACAGGGCGTGTACTTCCGGCTCGGTTGTGCGTGGAGCCTGGTGCTCCTTGATGGGGTCTATGGGGCGTCCTTCCTGTCTCCTCCTACTCCTGTCTCCTCCCGGTCTGTCTTTTAGGATCAACAACCCAGTTGGGAGTGCTTCAATGTCCTTATGTGGACTGGATGAGATTTTTGATTCTCTGTTTCTCATTTATTAAAAAAAAAAAAAAATGTTCAGCAACATCCCCCGCTCTGTTCTCTGCAGGACTGGGAAGGAATCAAACGTTTTCTTGTTTTCTCTCCCGAACATAAATTTTGTGTAAATTGCTTTCTCTGCTTCCTCCTCCTCGTCCTCCTTCTCCCCTCCCTTCTCCCCCTGAACCTCCCCATCTTCCTTCCTCTTCTCCTCCCGCTCCTTCTCTTTTCTGATATTCTGAAGGTCAGTGGCCTCACATGGAAAAAAGAGTCTCCAGTTCAACAAAACAGACCCTAGGTTCCCGTCTGTTTCTCAAACACGCGCAGTTGCGGTCATTCTGATATTTCCTGCAGGGAAGGGCTCAGGGCAGAGGAAGAGGGTGGTGGTGGAGCTCGGACCCAGGCCTTGAGCCCCCTGGACTCCCTAGGGCATCACCATTTGTCCCTCTGTCCCCACAAGTCAGAGCCCCTCCCGCCCGTTCATAGCCCGCGGCCCCGGCCCAGGTCCTGGTCCCCCGAGCCCGCACCCCACTGGGCCCTTCTCTGACCTCCGACCTTGCTGGCACACAAGCCCTCTTCCTGACTCAGCTCCGAGCTCACTCCCTGGGTGCCCCTGCACCTGGGCGCAGCTCCAGTGGCTCTCCACGGAGGCAAAGCCACCCCCTTCTCCTAAATCGTCCTCCCTAGGGAAGCAAATTGCTTGTCCTTCTGGTTCTCCCTGGCCCTGGCCAGGCGCCTTCCTTTTCCCTTCATTAAGGGTGACAGACGCTCCGATCTCCCTTGATGGAAAGTTTTGAAGTGGTTGAAAGGATTTCCTGCCTTCCTCCCCTCCCGCCGCCCCCCCACCCACCGGAGCCCCAGGGAGAGGGGGAGACCAGGGAGGCCAGCAGAGGATGCTGGCGGGGCTCCAGCCTCAGGTCCTCAGAAAGGACCAGATACGGGGCTGAGGGATCTGGCGGGGGGCTCCCGGATCAAACCAGAGGACGCTCTCATTCTGCTCCCGGCCCATGGAGAGTAGCACATCTCCCAGCCTCCAAGCACTCAGGCTCTCCCCCCAACCCCCCCACTGCCCGCCGTCACCGGCTCGGCACAGTCACACCGCGCCCGGACGGGGGATGCAATCAGACTCTCGGCTATTAGTCCCCAAGTGGTAATTGAAGCGGTCTGATTGGACCCATCTATTAGGCCTGGGGAGCTGTGGGGAGATGGCTCCCCGAGCATTTCCTCCGCCTGCTAATCTATCTGTCTGGCATTTTATCTGGAGCCCAGAGCCCATGCTTGAGCACTCAGGCATTTTACGGTATTATTATTACTTAGCACTTATAACGCACTTCATCAATGAGAGGGCCGGGTGGCCTGGCCGGAAGGATAAAGCACGGGGCTTCGGATANTTTCCTGGTGGCTCAGTGGTAAAGAAGTCACCTGCCAAAGCAGGAGACACAGATTCAATCCCTGGGTCAGGAAGATCCCCTGGAGGAGGGCAGGGCAACCCACTGCACCTGGAGAATCTCATGGACAGAGGAGCCTGGCAGGCTGTAGTCCACGTGGCCACAAAGTGTAGGACAGGACTGAGCAACTAAGAGACACACGGAGATGGAAGAAAGCCAGACAGGAAGGGGGAGAGGCCTTTGCTTTTGTGGGGAAGGGTAATCATTTGCATGCATACTCAGCTGTTTAGTCATATCCATCTCTTTGCAACCCCATGGACTAATTGCTGGACTAACCCCACCAGGCTTCTCTCTCCATGGGACTGCCCAGGTAAGAACACTGGAGTGGGTTGCCATTTCCTTCTCCAAATCATTTACTGTAGTTGAAAAGAAAGCCTAAAAAGTCTACCGTTGAGAGAGGTGTTTCTTTGAGAAACAGGGTGGACATCCTCTCATCCCCCCTTCCAACAGATTATTGACTGGACCCTCATACAGATCTTTCCATGGGAAATAAGAAAGCAGTGATTTGTTTTTTCCAGTGGGAAAATATCACCAATGACTACAGGCCTTTGGTTCCAAGCTAGCAGGCATAGGAGTCAAGTCAGGTCCTGCCTGGGGGCGCGCAGTTTGGCGGGCATGAGCATGATGGAGATGGTGCTGGGATTGCCTAGTGCTGGCTTGAACTCGGGAGCGGCCCTCATCCTCCAGGGTGACCACTGGCCTGGCCTCTATTGGCACTGGGCTCGACCCATGATGGAGAAGCAGCAGGCGTTCCTTTGAGCTGCTCCTTGCTGCTGCATAGTTGAGGGGTTTGTTGGAAGGATGCGAGGAAGGGTATGGTTGTGGGAGTCCCCAGTCACTTCACACTGGAGCATGCGGCAGGCGGGGAAGCTGAGGACCATCAAGGGGGACCATGCCTGGTGGGTGAGGACCCAGGGAGCCCAGAATGAAATGCACCAGGTTCAACTGATGCTTTTGAATTGGTGCTGCAGATGAATTGAATTGATTTGGTGTTGGAGATGATTGAATTGAATTAGTGCGGGGGAAGACTCTTGAGAGTCCCTTGGACTGCACGGAGATCAAACCAGTCCATCCTAAAGGAAATCAACCCGAATATCCTTTGGAAAGACTGATACTGAAGTTCCAGTACTTTGGTCACCTGATGCGTAGGGTCAGCTCACTGGAAAAGACCGTGATGCTGGGAATGATTGAAGGCAGGAGGAGAAGTGGGAGACAGAGGATGAAATGGCTGGATGGCATCACCAACTCAATGGACATGAGTTTGAGCAAGCTCTGGGAGATGGTGAAGGACAGGGGAGCCTGACTGCTGCAGGCTATGGGGTTGCAAAGAGTCGGACGCGACTGAGCGAGTGAGCAACACGGGCAGAGGGGTCCTGATGCACCTACCTTTCCAGCCTCCGTCTGCCTGAGTCTGGGGATCCAGGCAGCTCAGACCTCACCCAGCCCTGAGGGTTACAGTGGATCAAGGCTGAGAAAAGCTCCACTGTATTTATTTATTCCCCAGAAGTGCAGAGGGACCTGCATAAAAGGAAAGGCCACAACATGCAGAGACCGTGAAAAGAGAGTTTAGTTTTTATGCAGTGGTGACCTGGGGAATTAATTCCCGGCTGACAGAGGTCACGCGACAGGCGCTGAGTTTTAAACAGGTGGAGAAGACTCTGGGGAAGCAGGGAAGAGGCAGCCAGGGCTGGGGAGGGGCAGAGCGGGGCGGGGGGAGGGGTGGGAGGCAGTGGGCTGGTCCCTGCGGGTGTGGGAGCTGGAGCCCCATTTCAAAGTGAGTTAGGCAGGACTTTACAGGCTAAACTCAAGGCCGCTCTTTTTGGGCATCTATGGCGTATCAGGACCTGGCTTGTTGCCATGGAGATTACAGTGTTGGATAAACTAGGGTTCTGGCTCTTAGGGCCCTCTGTCTTTCAGGGTACCAGCAATTATGCTTGTGGTGATAAGGGCCATCAGGCATGCTAGACAGAGTGTTGCAGGGAACCAGGTTGGAATTCTGCTTCTTTTACTATAAACTCTGCCATCTGGGGCAAGATGCTCATCTCTCTGTGCCTCAGTTTCCTAACAAAGAAAACAGAATAGCTACCTCCTAAGGTTGTTCTGGGAATTGATACAGACAGAAGTGGGCCTGCCACATGGGGCTTTCTATCTAAGGTTCTATGATGGCCCAGTGCAATTCACTCATTGAAGCAGTCTGGGAAGGCTTCATGGAGGAGGTGACTTCTGACCTAGATTTTCAAGGATGAAGTAAGACACACATGAGAGGAGATAAGGGGCAAAACTTCTCGGTAGGGGCTCCAGGTTAGGCAGAACTATGGAAGTGTGGCAGTAAGACTAGAGGGGGCTGTCTGGCACTGGAGGCGTGGTGTCCTGGGGTATTTTGGCCACCTTTGGGGAGACTCCTGTAAATGTGCAAGGCTGCACTCTGGATCCTGAGCAGTGGGCAGGCAAGAACATCTGCTCAGCTGCCTTGTCCATGGGATTGCTAAATGTGGGGAACTATTTCAGTTGAGGGCTTCTCTGGTCGCTCAGACAGTAAAGAATCCGTCTGTAATGCAGGAGGCCTGGGTTTGATCCGTAGGCCGGGAAGTTCCCCTGGAGAAGGGAATGGCAACCCACTCCAGTATTCTTGCCTGGAGAATCCCATGGACAGAGGAGCCTGGAGGGCTACAGACCATGGGTCACAAAGAGTTGGACAAAACTGAATGACTTTACCAATTTCACTGTCATTTTTGCTGAAGCCACATGTCTCCAGCTTCTGAAGGCACAATGTTAATCAAGTCAGAAACCTCAGGATGGGGAGAACGACATGGTTGAAAATTTCCCACCAGCCGCATGGAAAAAGTGAACAACAAGCAGCCAGGTGAGATTAAGTCTAATAGCATGCTTTATTTTACTGAACATGTGCAACATAGAATCGTGTCGATACGTGATAAACATGAAGGCGTTATTCATGAGCTCTTTTGCATTCTCTGCTTTAGACTGTGATGGAAATCTGGTGTGTAATTGACACTTATCATGCTTCCCTGTGCTAAGTCGCTTCAGCCGTGTCTGACTCTTTGTGACCCTACGGGGGTATATCCCCAGCTCAAAGTCAAGTGCTCAATGGCCACTTGTGACCTAGGCTCCCCTGTCAGACAGCACTGGAAAGAGAAAATCACTGAGTGAAACTCTTCCTCTGTTGGATCCATGGATGGTCCATATCCCTATGGCTCTCCAAACACATCTGGAAATAAGGGCCTCCTGGCCGGCTGAGCTGTGTCTCATGTGCTGGGGTGTATTGCTTCCTTTAGCGCTGACCAGGAAGGGGAGCCTCTGGAGGTGATTGTCAGGGGGGTGGGGAGTGGGCAAGCTGGAGAAGGGGGGGTTTCGGGGCATCCCCTATAGAAGGTGCTTCTGAAGGGCCTCTAATAACCCTAAGCTTCCCACTTCCAGAACCAAGGTCGTGGTTCTCGGAATGATCAGAGGAAGCCACTGGTACCGAGGGAGGAGCCTGGGAGAGCTCCAACTTCTGAGCTGGTGGAGAGATCGCCCGTGCTTCTGCCTGTCACACGTTTGAAAAGACCCGAAGCTAAAGCCGCCCCTTCTCCCCAGCGCGTGCACACTCCCTACCATCTGCGGACCTGAGCTGTGATCACAGAACCATCCGTTCATTCACTGCTTGCTGATGTGTGAGACACTGTGTTACATGCATGAGCCCAGGGAAGCCTCTCGACCACCCTGAGACTGTGGCCATTGTTAGTCGCCCAGTCGTGTCCAACTCTGCGACCCCGTGGACTGCAGCGTGCCAGGCTCCCCTGTCCTTCACCATCTCCGAGTCTGTTCAAACTCATGTCCTCTGAATCAGTGATGCCATCCAACCAGTCATCCTCTGTCATCCCCTTCTCCTCCCACCTTCAATCTTTCCCACCATCAGGGTGTTTTCCCTTAAGACTGGTTCTATTATTTCCATTCTAAAGATGAGGAAAGTGGGGCCCAGAGAGGTTAAGCTGCTTGTCTGAAGTCACACAGCTAGTCAGGGTGTGGGGTGGGGGAGCAGTGCCCAGGATTTGGACCTGAGTCGGACTCCACCGAGGTGCCAGCCATTCACCCCTGCCCTTGCGGGTCTGCTGTCGTCTGGAACCTGCCTCATGATGAGAGAGGTGGAAAGCAGGGAGGCTGTAGCTGGTGACAAGGAGGGGGACGGCTGCGTCTGGCACTGACTTGCAGCTGGTCGGTCCCAGATGGTGGAGAACTNGCCTGGTGGATGAGGACCCAGGGAGCCCAGAATGAAATGCACCAGGTTCAACTGATGCTTTTGAATTGGTGCTGCAGATGAATTGAATTGATTTGGTGTTGGAGATGATTGAATTGAATTAGTGCGGGGGAAGACTCTTGAGAGTCCCTTGGACTGCACGGAGATCAAACCAGTCCATCCTAAAGGAAATCAACCCGAATATCCTTTGGAAAGACTGATACTGAAGTTCCAGTACTTTGGTCACCTGATGCGTAGGGTCAGCTCACTGGAAAAGACCGTGATGCTGGGAATGATTGAAGGCAGGAGGAGAAGTGGGAGACAGAGGATGAAATGGCTGGATGGCATCACCAACTCAATGGACATGAGTTTGAGCAAGCTCTGGGAGATGGTGAAGGACAGGGGAGCCTGACTGCTGCAGGCTATGGGGTTGCAAAGAGTCGGACGCGACTGAGCGAGTGAGCAACACGGGCAGAGGGGTCCTGATGCACCTACCTTTCCAGCCTCCGTCTGCCTGAGTCTGGGGATCCAGGCAGCTCAGACCTCACCCAGCCCTGAGGGTTACAGTGGATCAAGGCTGAGAAAAGCTCCACTGTATTTATTTATTCCCCAGAAGTGCAGAGGGACCTGCATAAAAGGAAAGGCCACAACATGCAGAGACCGTGAAAAGAGAGTTTAGTTTTTATGCAGTGGTGACCTGGGGAATTAATTCCCGGCTGACAGAGGTCACGCGACAGGCGCTGAGTTTTAAACAGGTGGAGAAGACTCTGGGGAAGCAGGGAAGAGGCAGCCAGGGCTGGGGAGGGGCAGAGCGGGGTGGGGTGAGGGGTGGGAGGCAGTGGGCTGGTCCCTGCGGGTGTGGGAGCTGGAGCCCCATTTCAAAGTGAGTTAGGCAGGACTTTACAGGCTAAACTCAAGGCCGCTCTTTTTGGGCATCTATGGCGTATCAGGACCTGGCTTGTTGCCATGGAGATTACAGTGTTGGATAAACTAGGGTTCTGGCTCTTAAGGCCCTCTGTCTTTCAGGGTACCAGCAATTATGCTTGTGGTGATAAGGGCCATCAGGCATGCTAGACAGAGTGTTGCAGGGAACCAGGTTGGAATTCTGCTTCTTTTACTATAAACTCTGCCATCTGGGGCAAGATGCTCATCTCTCTGTGCCTCAGTTTCCTAACAAAGAAAACAGAATAGCTACCTCCTAAGGTTGTTCTGGGAATTGATACAGACAGAAGTGGGCCTGCCACATGGGGCTTTCTATCTAAGGTTCTATGATGGCCCAGTGCAATTCACTCATTGAAGCAGTCTGGGAAGGCTTCATGGAGGAGGTGACTTCTGACCTAGATTTTCAAGGATGAAGTAAGACACACATGAGAGGAGATAAGGGGCAAAACTTCTCGGTAGGGGCTCCAGGTTAGGCAGAACTATGGAAGTGTGGCAGTAAGACTAGAGGGGGCTGTCTGGCACTGGAGGCGTGGTGTCCTGGGGTATTTTGGCCACCTTTGGGGAGACTCCTGTAAATGTGCAAGGCTGCACTCTGGATCCTGAGCAGTGGGCAGGCAAGAACATCTGCTCAGCTGCCTTGTCCATGGGATTGCTAAATGTGGGGAACTATTTCAGTTGAGGGCTTCTCTGGTCGCTCAGACAGTAAAGAATCCGTCTGTAATGCAGGAGGCCTGGGTTTGATCCGTAGGCCGGGAAGTTCCCCTGGAGAAGGGAATGGCAACCCACTCCAGTATTCTTGCCTGGAGAATCCCATGGACAGAGGAGCCTGGAGGGCTACAGACCATGGGTCACAAAGAGTTGGACAAAACTGAATGACTTTACCAATTTCACTGTCATTTTTGCTGAAGCCACATGTCTCCAGCTTCTGAAGGCACAATGTTAATCAAGTCAGAAACCTCAGGATGGGGAGAACGACATGGTTGAAAATTTCCCACCAGCCGCATGGAAAAAGTGAACAACAAGCAGCCAGGTGAGATTAAGTCTAATAGCATGCTTTATTTTACTGAACATGTGCAACATAGCATCGTGTCGATACGTGATAAACATGAAGGCGTTATTCATGAGCTCTTTTGCATTCTCTGCTTTAGACTGTGATGGAAATCTGGTGTGTAATTGACACTTATCATGCTTCCCTGTGCTAAGTCGCTTCAGCCGTGTCTGACTCTTTGTGACCCTACGGGGGTATATCCCCAGCTCAAAGTCAAGTGCTCAATGGCCACTTGTGACCTAGGCTCCCCTGTCAGACAGCACTGGAAAGAGAAAATCACTGAGTGAAACTCTTCCTCTGTTGGATCCATGGATGGTCCATATCCCTATGGCTCTCCAAACACATCTGGAAATAAGGGCCTCCTGGCCGGCTGAGCTGTGTCTCATGTGCTGGGGTGTATTGCTTCCTTTAGCGCTGACCAGGAAGGGGAGCCTCTGGAGGTGATTGTCAGGGGGGTGGGGAGTGGGCAAGCTGGAGAAGGGGGGGTTTCGGGGCATCCCCTATAGAAGGTGCTTCTGAAGGGCCTCTAATAACCCTAAGCTTCCCACTTCCAGAACCAAGGTCGTGGTTCTCGGAATGATCAGAGGAAGCCACTGGTACCGAGGGAGGAGCCTGGGAGAGCTCCAACTTCTGAGCTGGTGGAGAGATCGCCCGTGCTTCTGCCTGTCACACGTTTGAAAAGACCCGAAGCTAAAGCCGCCCCTTCTCCCCAGCGCGTGCACACTCCCTACCATCTGCGGACCTGAGCTGTGATCACAGAACCATCCGTTCATTCACTGCTTGCTGATGTGTGAGACACTGTGTTACATGCATGAGCCCAGGGAAGCCTCTCGACCACCCTGAGACTGTGGCCATTGTTAGTCGCCCAGTCGTGTCCAACTCTGCGACCCCGTGGACTGCAGCGTGCCAGGCTCCCCTGTCCTTCACCATCTCCGAGTCTGTTCAAACTCATGTCCTCTGAATCAGTGATGCCATCCAACCAGTCATCCTCTGTCATCCCCTTCTCCTCCCACCTTCAATCTTTCCCACCATCAGGGTGTTTTCCCTTAAGACTGGTTCTATTATTTCCATTCTAAAGATGAGGAAAGTGGGGCCCAGAGAGGTTAAGCTGCTTGTCTGAAGTCACACAGCTAGTCAGGGTGTGGGGTGGGGGAGCAGTGCCCAGGATTTGGACCTGAGTCGGACTCCACCGAGGTGCCAGCCATTCACCCCTGCCCTTGCGNACAGCTAGTCAGGGTGTGGGGTGGGGGAGCAGTGCCCAGGATTTGGACCTGAGTCGGACTCCACCGAGGTGCCAGCCATTCACCCCTGCCCTTGCGGGTCTGCTGTCGTCTGGAACCTGCCTCATGATGAGAGAGGTGGAAAGCAGGGAGGCTGTAGCTGGTGACAAGGAGGGGGACGGCTGCGTCTGGCACTGACTTGCAGCTGGTCGGTCCCAGATGGTGGAGAACTGCATCAACCACGTGGCAGGGCTGGAATGGACCCGAGCACAGACAGGCTCCGTGATGAGGGTCTCCGCCCCGCCTGGGAGGGAGGAAGGCGGGGGGAGCACAGAGGGAAGGGAAGCCTGTGACCTCACCGTTCGGGCCAACGGCCAATGACATCACCAGGAGGGCCAGGAGCCAANCCCATGATTCAGGAATGGTGACACACCCCCAGCTGAGCTGAACAAGGTAGGCTGTTGCCCAGCCTCTCCTCCATCCCACCCTTCCTCCCAGCAGCCCAGAAAACAGGTGTCATCGATTACCAGGAGAGCAGCATCAGTCGTAGGAAGCCCTCGGCCGCGAAGGCTGTGACATCATGTTATAGTTTTGACAAACAGGACACAGGTGCCAAGTGCCAGGGCCCTGGGCCAGTCCCAGCCCCGGCCTGAGTAGGAAGAGAGGGAACGGCGGGTTTGGCCAAGAGAAGCCCAGCACAGGGGGCCCCTCCAGGCGTCACTCTGCCAGCCTTTCGTCTGCCTGGAGCCTAGGTTTGCTTCATGAGTCAGGCCCGGGCCCGTGGGAGCTGACAGCCAGGAGAAAGAGACTGCATGACAGTGAAAGACCTCACTGTTACCACCAGCTTTTAGTCTCGCCTGCAGAGTTGCATGACTCTCCCCAGCCCTGAATCCAAAAGCTTCCAGGGTGCTGATTTGCATGTGACCTGCATGCCACCCTTTCCCCTCTCTTTCCCCGGGGGATTGAAGGTGAAGTGAAAGCGTTAGTTGCTCAGTCGTGTCCGACTCTTTGCGACCCCATGGACTGTAGCCCGCCAGGCTCCTCTGTCCATGGGATTTTCCAGGCAAGAGTACTGGAGCGGGCTGCCATTGCCTTTCCCAGGGGATCTTCCCGACCCAGGGATCGAACCTCTCTCGCATTACGGGTGGATTCTTTACTAGTGCGCCTCTGGGGGAAGCCCCAGGTCAATTACCAAGTAGCAAAAACATGCCGTTGACCGTAAGCTCCACGGGTAGTGGCCACATTGGCTTTTGTATTGTTTCGTCCAGTGTCCAGTGTCTGGAAAACAGTAGGTGCTGAGAGGGGCAGCAGTGGACCAAGACGTGGAGGAACGGACGTTGGCTGTGATGGGACTGAGTGCCCATCCACCTCCCCAGCCTGCCATATTGGGCGTTAGAATGCGGTGTTTCTGGCATTGGAGCAGAGACTGGATTTGGGAAAAGGACTTTTTTCCCCCAGTGAAAAAGCATCCTCACGCCCCTTGATAATCAAGCTCCCTTTCTTGGCAGAGAGGATGGAGAGGAAGAGAAAAACTTTCACTCCACAGAAGGGCATCTGCCAGTTTCCCACATAGAGATGGGATTGAAATAACTTTTTCAGATCCTCCAGTTAAGCTGACACATGTGGCCCCCTCCAACCCTCCACTGGGTTCCCTCCCAGCAGCACTTATCTCGGCTCCAACAGAACGACTCTATCTCCCTGCTGCTCGCGGCTGTCTTGCTTCACAATAGAGAGAGGCTCGGCCCCAAAGAGGGTCTGATGCAAACAGCATCAGAATACAGATGGGTTGGAGTGCTGGGGGCAGGGAGGGCAGGAGAGGGAAGTGGAGGAGAGGAGAGGACCACTCATCCAAGTCTGCGTCAGTCTGCACCTGGGGACACATCGATGTTGTCCATGGGGATGAGAAGTACAGGGCTGGGGATGAGAAGTACAGGGCTGGGGCTGAGAGTGATCTGAAGATGACACAGCTAAAAAAGCATCGCTTAAAGTTGTGGAAGGTAAATGCCACTTCTAGGCCAGCACTACTCCCCAGGCTTGGGAAGGAGATAATGAATTATTACCCAAGGAAATGAAACGGCTAATAAATTCAGAAGCAAAGCTGAGGGAGGTTAAACTCCATTTTTTAAAGGGAGCTGGTGATTTATAAAGTTCCCTCTCTCCTTGCCTCCTGGGGCTCCATCAGGGACCCTGTTCCTCCTATCTCCGGTACAGGCTGACCCCAATACAGTCCTCCGGGCCAGGTCTCCGGATGCTCTTTTTAGCCCTTCCCCGTGAGACACGCCTACCCAGTGGCAATATAAAGCCCAAACTGGGCTGAGATTTGGGCCAGTTGATTTTGAGAGTTCATTCTCCAAGGACTAGCCAGAGAAAATATGTCTTTCTAAGAAGTCTATTCTGACCTTTGAGACAACAAACGAGAGATAGAACCGGGTTCGCAATGGGCAATCAGGCTCCGGAGCTTGGCCCAAGGGCAGGGGGCAGCTCCCATGTGGAGTGACCAATCATCTTTGCCTCCCATTGAGGGCCATGCCTCCCACCGATGGCCCCGCCTCCCGCTGAAGGCCACGCCTCCCACTGAAGGCCACGCCTCCCGGGGGCAGTCCCTCTTTGGGGACTTCAGGCTACCCTTTTTAGCCCTACAGGTGTCAGGAGGCATCAATCCTAATCTTTCCTTGGTTTCCATTCCCGAAACTCTGCCCCCCACCCATCTCCACTCCCTTCCTCTTTGTGAAGCCATCACGTCCCTCGCTGCCTGACCTCATTGCCCGTTTCCCCGGCGACAGGCCTGTGATGTGACTCATGGAAGCCTGAGAGCCTTCAGGTGGGTAGGACGGGCCCCAGCAGCTGCCCAGGAAGAGGGAAAGAACAAAGCTCTAGCATCTGTGCCATCACCCCGTACCTGGAAATCAGGGAGGGGGCAGTGGAGATAGAGGAGGGGCAGGTGGAAGGTTGCAGCCCTGCCTAACCTCGCCTGCCCTGATGTAGCCCCAGCTCCCTAGGGAAGGCAGAGGCTACCCAATCCCCTTCCCCCACACTCCTGCCCGGCAGCAACGATTTAAAAGCGTCTTGAGTCCTGGAGGAACTCACTTTCTCCAGTGCGTCAATTCCTACAGCTTGTGCCGCACCTTCCGATGGTGTGACAGAGAGAGAGCCTGCCCTGGTCAGCTGGTGGGCCTGCCTCCAGCAGAATCAGGCTCCAGGGGCCCCTTCTCAGAGTCTGGGGTCTGCAGGAAGCCCCTGTGCCAAGTGGCTCTCGCAGCTGGCCTCAGCTAGGACCAAGGACACGAGTTCAGTGATGGGAAAGCGACTCCCCCAGCTCCCCTGTTTCTGGTCGCTTCTGTTTCTGCCAGCTCCCAGGAGGATAATACAGCCTCCTTATGGAAACAACAGCTCTGGCCAGCAGGCTCTGCGTGGTCTGAAAAGCCCGCTTCCACCTGAGCATCAGGTAATCTGCTTGCAGCCTACATCGTGTAGACAAATCAGGCTCTGTTGGACTCCAGGTGTCCCAATTACCTGAGTAATTTGCATGTTTATGAGTGAGGGGGATTGAACACCAGCTCAAAGCAAATGGAAATTTCTGACTTTGGAGGCCCCGGAAGCCCTCCTGTGCGCCTTTGCTCACCACTAGCAGGATGAAGGATGGGGAAGCCCGCAGCCTTGCAAGACCACAGAGCAGGTGACTGAGGAGTCTCGACCCATCTCAGGACGTGACCTTACCTTAGTTTCGCCTCCAGGATCTGTTTCTCCAGAAACCCAGAGCAACCCAAAGCCTGAGAACAACTCCAAAGAAAAGTGGGAGAAGAAAGCGAGGAAAATCTTTAGTATTGATTGTTTATACCTAGGGAAGGAGAGGCGGGAGATTTCCCTGTAGCCCAGCCTGAAGATGAAGAGTTAATCCTATAATCTAGTCTGCCAGGGAGGAGGAAGGACTAAAACTATTTTCAAGCTGAATCGTGAGTGCAGAATGCTTGATGCCTGGGGGTGGAGTCCAGGATCCTGATACCATTTGAAAGCATCCATTGGGCCCTCAGAGTGTATGGAGCCCTGTTTTCTCTAGGCTCCTTGGAATTCCGAAGTTCCCAGGGGCGTTCCGCTATCTTCTATTAAAGAAAGGATGGCCCCCTTTTAGTTTCTTCGGTGTGCCAGCTCCCCTCCCCCAGGCCACAGCTCCCCACTGGGCTCAGTGAAGCACCTGCAAATGCCTGGTGACCTTTTCAGAGTTAGACCTATTACACTCCAGCGCAGCAGCTTAAGAAATGCAAAGCAGCCCATGCCAACTCTTCTAGCTGATCTGAGTAAGAGCCAGAGCCACCCCGTGGGCGCTGGCTATGTACTGAAATCACCTAGAGAATTTTTGAAACTACCAGTGCCCGAGTTCTGTCCCCAGGGAATGTGATTTCACTGGTATTGGAGACAGTGGCAGTTTTTGAAAGCTCCCACATGACGTAAACATGTATCAAAGTCTAAGAACTGCTGAGCTGGAGGATTTGGCAGTTTTGAATTATTGAATGGTGAGTCTTTGGGCTGAAATGGATCAAATTTGATATTCTGCTAAAGGGAGGGTGAGCTTCATGTTCTATTTACCTGGTAGGCTGCCATCATGAAAGAGAATGATGACGGCAGAGTTTTCTTTTGGATGTTCGTTTGCACGTGTGTGTGCTAAGAGGCTTCAGTTGTGTCTGACTCCGTGACCCTGTGGACTGTAGCTTGCCAGGCTCCTACGTCCGTGGGATTCTCCAGGCATGGAAAATGGAATGGGTTGCCATTTCCCTCACCAGGAGATCTCCTTGACCCAGGGACTGAACACGTGTCTTCTGCTTGGTAGGTGGATTCTTTACCACTGAGCCACCTGGGAAGCCCAGGAACTGTGCTTAAGAGACTACATTAATATTTCATTTATTCTTTCCAGCCAGGTACCAGATGGGTATTATCCCCATTTTACAGAAGAAACTGAGGCTCAGGGATGAAGACACAACTAATGAATATTCAGTTCAGTTCAGTCGCTCAATCGTGTCCGACGCTTTGCGACCCCATGAATCGCAGCACGCCAGGCCTCCCTGTCCATCACCGACTCCCGGAGTTCATGGAGACAGTTATCCTTGGGCCTCTCCCATTACGTTTTCTTATAAGCAGACTTGCAGGCCACCTTTGTCATGGTGAATAGCATTGAAAGACATAATGTCACCCTCTGCCATCAAGGGTAGGCATGCTGTCCATTTTAAAAGATTCAGGTTCCCTAATCTCGGGGTTTCTTTTCCCTTACACACCCTATACTGTAAGCACAGGTATCACCTGGCCCTCTTTGCAACACCTTGTGGGAACTGTGGCTTAAGGAACTGTTGCAAAAACAATACCATTCTGGTTACCCTGGTTGCTGTGCTAAACAGTCCCATATCTCTGACTGGGTGAGTTTCATGCCTTCTGCTAACATCAAGGAAACTATGGCAGGGCAGGCTAACTTCTTAACTTGTGGTGGACTGGGCATCTTAATTTACATCTGTTTTGAAAACCTGTACACTTGGGAGATGGATAAGCCAGAGGTGATATTATAACAGCAAAGTACATGTTCCAGATCAGTGATTGCTTCCCCCCAGATAGAAAGTAGCAATGCAAATCAGTTCCTGTCTCATTCATTCATCTTTTTTATGAGCTGAGTAAACAAATTCAATCTGCAACATAAATTAAAAGAAGGGACTTCCCTGGTGGTCCAGTGGTCAAGACTCCATATTCCCAAAGCAGGGGCCTGGGTTTGACCCTTGGTTGGGGAACTAAGATCCCACATGCTGCATGGCAGAGCCAAATAAATACGCAGATATCTAGTGAATTCAATCCCTTAAATAGATCCAGAGCTTAGGAAAAAAGCTACAAGAAATGTAAACCTTGGGTACATAACAGTATCCTGGTGGTTCCAAATTCCACTTGATTTTAAACTCCATCAAGCTCCTTTTTTCTCTCTGAGAGCATTTCAGTTGATTCTATCAAAACAGCCTCCAGGCTTGATAAGCACGTCTGAGTCCTGGCTTTGCCCCAGCACCCAAAACCCACTCATCCTATTGTTGTATTCCAAACTGGAGAGAGATGACTTTTCCTCTTGTATTAACACTACTGGCCCTTTCGTTGGTGACCATTTCCCTTTGAGGTCTGAATCTTTAAAAGATGGTTTATAACGAGACTGAGTCTCTTCTTCAGCCCTTTTTTACTCAGTTCTTAACTTACACCAACTCAGTTATTAGGTAAGCATCCTTTAGAAAGCATCACTTCCTTTCATACTTATTACCTTCTCTTCTGGAGGAGGGCATCGCAGCCCACTCCAGTATCCTTGCCTGGAGAACGCCATGAACAGAAGAGCCTGGCAGGGTCACAAAGAGTCAGACAGGACTGAGGTGACTTAGCATGCCCACACGCACACCTTCTCATCTAATGAATGAGAATTTAATATGCGACAGTAATTTCTAGTCGCATCTTCGTTATAATTTTCAGCTGCTAATTATTATTATTAAAATTATTAAAACTACTATTTATACGGCAGGCATTTTTAAAGTGCTTTATAAATGATCTTAAATCGACTCAACAACCCTAAGTATTTTCACTCGAAGAAGATGGGGTTTCCAGGAGGTTAAATGTTTTGTCATCGGAGCAAGGAAGTGGTAAAGCTGGAACGCAGAGCTATGTCTGTCCAGCCCCAAAGCCACGCTTTCCCCCTCTTCTACCCCAGCTGCCCTCTTTGTAAACAATTTTCTTGAGATATGATTCGCGTAGCATACAATTCCCTCATTTAAACACTCAGTGGCTTCAGTCTATTCTCAGATACGTGTGCTTCCGTCACCACACTCAATTTTAGAACATTTCCATCACATCCAAAAGAAGCCCTATCCACTCTCGTTATCGCCCTCCGTCTCCCCATCCTCCTCAACCCTCACCAACTGCCTTCTAGCAAGTCTCTTTCTAAAAAAGCCAAACCTTTTCTTCCCTCTCCGTTACATATCAGAGTATATTTATACTCATTTGTAAATTGATGACTTCTTTGGGTTACTGAGAAGGTTGAGTTGCCAAAAAGCAGAAAACAACGCCAGGCTTCTCCCTGATCCTCCCCGGACTGGTTTTTGGCTGCTCCTCCTGCCCAGAGACCACCGAGAGGAACCTCAGACGGGCCAGGGGCCGCTCAGGTGACTGCGTCCCTGCCTTCAGCAGCTGGTCCCAGGAAGCAGCTCTTAGATCTGTGATGGTGGCCTTAAGGCCTGGGACCCCTGGAAGCTTCTTCCTGCCTGGACTCAAGCCTCACCTCTTATGACACATAGCAGCCCTCGCCTCTCCCCTCAGACAATCCCGTCCCCCTGAAGTAGTCTCTCATCAGTCCTTCCTGTGAGGGCTGATCTTGTCCAAGGAGGGCTCTTGTCAGCAGCAGCCTAGTGTCCATCTGACTTTGCGGGAAGTGAGGTCCGTGTATGTGCCCATTTGGAGAAGGACTCACATGCTCAGAGACTGGTTGGAGATACAGAGAGCCCCGGTGGGGTGGGGAGCATGTGGGGAAGGGACGCAGGGAAGGGAAGGTTGAGCAGGAAGCCAGCGCCCTGGCGGGAGGCCAGCTCTCCCTGATATATGTCAATTCCAGGAGACACTGGAAAGACCCCTCAGGGGTACCCAGCCCTGAGGGTGAGGTGGCCCAGGTGTTTCAGCATCAGCCCCTAAGAGTCCATGGCTAAGGGCTGCTCCCAGAGAGAGCCATGCTTCGGCTCGCCCGGCTGCCGCGCTCCTGCGGGCAGAGTAGTCTTATGTTGTCTTGGGAAAATCCCTCTGGCAGAAAAATGAGGATGCTGGCATCTGGGGGTTGGTGAGGGATCACGAAACGGTCTGACCTGAGGGTTACAGGTGGGCATCCGAGGCATCTCCTGTAGCCTGCTGCCGCCGCCAAGTCGCTTCAGTCGTGTCTGACTCTGGGCGACCCCATAGACGGCAGCCCACCAGGCTCCCCCATTCCTGGGATTCTCCAGGCAAGAACACTGGAGTGGGTTGCCATTTCCTTCTCCAATTCATGAAAGTGAAAGGTGAAAGTGAAGTTGCTCAGTCGTGTCCGACTCTGTGCGACCCCATGGACTTCAGCCCACCAGGCTCCTCCATCCATGGGATTTTCCAGGCAAGAGTGCTGGAGTGGGGTGCCATTGTCTTCTCCTGTAGCCTAGCCCTGTTCTAACCCCTGCATGCATGTACACACATGTGCATACACGTGCACATGGACACACACACACACACACACACACACAGGACCACATGCACGCACACACACACACAGGAGCGCCAACACACACACACACACACAGTGAGTAGGATGGGAATGCAGCCTCCACAGAGCATGATCCTCCATCCCAGGGCTCTCCTCCTCCCAACAATAATCAGGGCTCACCTTTCCTTAGTAACGAGAAGCAAGGTGTTTGACCCACCTTTTACCTACACCTTTTAATTCCAAAGCTGGAGAGTTTCCCACCAGACTTTGCAAAGAGTATAAGACCCTAGACAAGATTGCCTGGGAGTGGAGTTGCTCCAGGATGAAGGAAGGAATAAGCTCCTCCATTGNGATCCTCCATCCCAGGGCTCTCCTCCTCCCAACAATAATCAGGGCTCACCTTTCCTTAGTAACGAGAAGCAAGGTGTTTGATCCACCTTTTACCTACACCTTTTACTTCCAAAGCTGGAGAGTTTCCCACCAGACTTTGCAAAGAGTGTAAGACTCTAGACAAGACTGCTTGGGAGTGGAGTTGCTCCAGGATGAAGGAAGGAATAAGCTCCTCCATTGCTTTGGGTCCAGAGGAAGGGTCCTCAGGTTTGCAAAGCTCATCAGAGAGTCTGGCTTTCAAGCTGCAACCTGACTGTTCTTCCTGCCCCACCCACAGTCACAGGCCCTGGAGACTCAAAGGCTGGCAAGTAGCCTGGCTGAGTTAGAAAGACCAGTCACTTTCTTGGTTGATCCTTTCAGAGAATGGAATAGAACGTTGGAGTTCTGGGTGGTCCGAGGCCGTGTCGGCATTGTTGCTGGTTGGCCGGATGCTCCTTTCTTGTTCGTTCCTTCACTTACTTATTCATCCTTGAACTCCTTCACTCATCATCTTCAGGGCTCAGGAGCTGAGGGGACCGTGGTAATGAGACAGTGACAGATAAGCAAACNGTACTCTGCATATACGTTAAATAAGCAGGCTGCCAATATACTGCCTTGATGTACTCTTTTCCCAACTTTGAACGAGTCCGTTGTTCCATGTCTAGTTCTAACTGTTGCTTCTTGATTGCATACCAGTTTTGTGGGAGGCAGTATGATTCATACAAACCCCAAACTAGAAATAACTCACTCAATCACCAGCAGAACGGATAAATACATTGTGGCATATCCACACGAAGGAGCTCTATTCAACGCTCCTTGGGATGAATTGCTGATATGTGCAACAAATACATGACCCTCAAAAAACATGCTGAGGGACTTTCCTGGTGGTCCAGTGGCTACGGCTCCACGCTCCCAGTGCAGGGGGCCTGGGTTCAATGCCTGGTGGGGGAACTAGACCCCATGTGCTGCAACTATGAGTTTGCATGGCACAGCTAAGAGCGTGAGCTCGCCTGCTACAGCTACAGACCCTGCGTGGTGCAGAAAGATAGAAGACGCTGCGTGCTGCAACCTAAGACCTGGTGCAGCCAAAAAAATAATTAGAAAAAACACACCCTGAAGGACCCCAGATACTGGAGAGTGCTTGCTGTAGGATTCCATGCACATGAAACTCTAGAAAGGGCAAAACTGTCTACGGTGGCAGAAAGAAGGCCAGAGGCTGCCTGCAGCTAGTAGTGGGTGTGGCATTTGTCTGTAAATACTCATGAGGATACTTCATATTGTCCTTTGGCTTTTGGAGTTGTGGTTGCTTGGTTGTATATATTTGTCAAAGAGCACACTGGGATTCCCAGGTGGCTCAGAGGTAAAGAATGGTCTACAATGCAGGAGGTTCAGGAGGCATGGCTTCCATCTCTGGGTCAAGAAGATCCCCTGGAGAAGGAAATGGCCATCCACTCCGGTTTTGTTGTCTGGGAAATCCCATGGACAAGAGCGTCGGAGCGCTACAGTCCATGGGGTCACAAAGAGTTGGAGGCAACTGAGGGATCAAGCACAGGGCAACTTGTGCCCCAGCTTCTATAGGAGCCGTGTTAGAGGCCCAGCTTTGCTCTCCAGGCTGGTGAGCTGAAAGTGGAGGTACCCCATCTTCCAGCCACAAGTGGCCTTTGTTTGAGGAGCTCAGTCTCATGCTTCTGGTTTGTACGAGCTCCTAAAGGAAGCTTTGCTGCCCTGGCAAGTGCTCCCAGCCATTTTCATTCCTTCCCCATTAGCCAAACAAGCTGAATATATTTTGCTGCATAGGGTACTAACTATATAATTTCCAAGTATGTGGGAACATGCACATTTCCATGAGCGCATAAATACACAGATGCAAAGAAATGTCCAGAAAGATACACACCACAACGCCTGTATTGCTGACCTCTGGTTAGAGGTCAGGGGAAAGGACTGTGATTAAGGTAAGTGATCAGAGGGACTTCTGCCTTAACTACGGGGCTTTAATTTTTCAAAAGAAGAATGTCCACTCGTATTCCCTTACACTTATTTTGAGGAATCATGACAAGCAGAGGTGAGCAGAGTTTGTTCCACCATCAAAAATCAGTTGAATATCTTTGACCTGTTTGGATCAGCTATTCCCTTCAATTATTTATTGAGCATCTATGTTTCTGGAAACATATGATGAGACAGGGTTCTTTTGTTCTTGGTTTCAGCCCTTCCTTCAGCTCACCCTCAAAGAAGCCAGACAGCCAGTCTTTGACACCCATCATTAACTAGCTGGGGGACCAAGTGACTCAAATTTTTAAACCTCGCTTTTGCTGGCTCATAATAGCATCTGCCACAGAGCCCCCCTGAGGGATTCTGTGAGAAAACAGAGGCAATGAACACGGCCCAGAGTTTAATAAATAAGAGCTGAGCTTTGTGTTTTATTATTATTACCATATTTTATTGATTTTTAAGGCAGTTTTTTCATACTTTAATATTTCCGGGATTGGGCTCGTTTTACAATCACTGTCACAATTTGCTTGGTAGTTTTTTTTTTCTTTTCTTTCTCTGTCTATAAAATAATGGTGCATCTTATAATCACTGGTGTCTTAGATTGCAGGAAATATGGTGATACCATTTTGCCTGTGGCTTTCCTGTGAGGCTCTGTGGATATTTAACCAACATTAGAAACAGGGAGAAAAGCTAATCCTCTTCCCAGCTGAGGGAGAAAGAAAAAAAGCAGGAATGATTTAATTAAATCATCACCGCCAGTACCCCAACAATAGAGTGTTCCATCTGGCTCAGCTGTCACTTTGGGGAAGGCTCAGCTGCCAAGGGACTTCCTAGGTACCACTTTCTGGATATTTGCGACCTTGTCCTTGGATGGCCAAAGCTGGTCCCTTGTTCTTTGGTCAAGCAACCTCCACCAGCTTGTTAAGCTTCCCCTCCTGCAGGCTCTCCTTTGGAACAGCAAATCATGAAGGTCCTTGGGGTGGTTTTTATCCATTGGCTCTGTCCCCTCTCCCCCATGCCTTGGCCATCTGAAAATTCTGATGCCACTGTTGTGACATTTACCCATCATGAACCTTTCTAGTACATTCAATGGGTAACAACGTGAGGCTAACTTCTTGCAGGAAGTGATTGCCTTGGAAAGAAAGCAGGGGCTCACAGAGTTGATGGGAAGGATGGAGAACTGTGCTGAGAAAATGAAGAGGAATCACAAGAGGCAGACAGAACCAAACAGACAGGGTGTTCCCGTGTGGCCGCCTTATCCTTACCGTTACTTACCCTCCAGCCCCAGGGCCCACTGCTGTTGCAGTGACTACCCACCTTCCTCAGAGCCTGCATCCATCCATCTCCACACTCAAGTTCCCTCTGAGAGTAACGAATGGCTTGACTCCCGTCTTGTGAGCTTGCCCAGCTTCCAGGGTGGAAAATGCAAACACTGGTCACGTGCCACACCTCCCAAGACTCGAAACGGGAGATTCCCGTTGCTTAGGAGGGGACAACAGGTGCTCCAGACAGTTAACAAGTGGCCAGCGTTCACTCCATTTGTTTCCAGGAACGTTCGTGTTTTCATAGCTAGGGACTGACTCAGATGCCCAACACTCAGAAATGTTTCCTGTTTGGTATTTTGTCTGCAGTTCAGGCAAGTTAATCCCCCTGGGGGAGGAAAGTCCAGCCTGGTGTGTTAAGGAGCTCCTTTCCATACTCAGGGCTAGCAGAGAAATGAGTCCTCTGCACCCCCTTGTTATCCTTCCTGAAAAAGTAGAAACTACAGCGTTTTATTCTGTTACATAGGGTGAAGTCCTGGAGGAGGAAATGGCACCCCACTCCAGTATTTCTGCCTGGAAAATTCCATGGGCAGAGGAGCCTGGCGGGCTACAGTCCACGGGGTCGTAAAGAGTCAGACACAGCTGAACACACAGAGTGAAGTCAGAAAGAGAAAAGCAAATATCGTGTGTTAATGCGCGTACGTGGAATCCTGAAAAACAGTACAGATGAACCTGTCTGCGGGGCGGGAACAGAGACACAGAGGTACAGGAGGGACATGTGGGTGGAAGTGGGAAGGGGAGGCTGGGGTGAACAGGGAGGTGAGGACTGATGTCTGCGCATCACCGCGTGTGGACTAGACAGCCAGTGGGGAGCCGCTCTATGGCACAGGCGACTCGGCGTGGCGCTCTGTGATGAGCGAGCTGGTGGGAGGGAGGTCCAAGAGAGGCAGCACAGAGCCGACTCGCTTTGCTGTACACCAGCAACTAACACAGGATTGTAAAGCAATTTCACTCCAACAACAAAGCTGCCAAAGGTCACCTAGAATTATCAGCTGTTGTTTTGTTGCTGAGTCGCGTCTGACTCTTTTGTGACCCCCATGGATTGTAGCCCGCTAGGCTCCTCTGACCATGGGATTTCTCAGGCAAGAATATTGGAGTGGGTTGCCATTTTTTTTCTCCAGGGGATCTTCCCGACCCAGGTTATCTCCTGCAATGGCATGCAGATTCTTTACTACTGAGCCACCCGGGAAGCCCCAGAATTTATGAATTACCGTTTGCCTATATTGACGCTCAATGAAAGCGGTATTTAGGGAAATCAAGACACCTATCTACCTTCTTAACTGACTCTTCACTTATCAATCACAGTGAAGGCCCACGGTTCTCCAAACATCCTGGAACTTGTTAAAAATGCAAATTCTTGCTTCCCTCCCCAAACCGGGCAAATCAGACACTCAGAAGTGAAGCTGAGGAGGTGCGGTTTAACAAGGCCTCCAGGTGAATTTGATACTTGCTGAATTCTGAGAACTGCTGGGTTCATCTTGAACTTGATTCCCTTGAGAATCACCTGAGGAACTTTTAAACTATTCAGAGCTTGCACCTCACCCCAAACCAATTAAATCTGCCTATTGAGAGAAGAGGCTTTTTCTTGTTAAAATTTCCTAGGTGACTCATGTATGGCCAGGGCCAAGGGACAAAGATGGAGCCCATGGTTATGTAGAAGGAGTCTTAACTAATGCTCATCTCTTAGCTCTCTTTCGAGAGTAGGTGCTTGCCTCTACTACCTTGAGACTTTTGAAACTGTCTCTGAGATTCTCCCTACCTTTGACAAGCTCTTTCCTGCTAAACTGATCCTTCTCAGCAAAGGAAAACCCAATCCATCCAGGGAAACAGCAGCTGGGAGCAGTAGCAGAAAGCTGCCATGTGCCTCCTTCCCAGCATGGAATTCCTGGTAACCGGTCTTTGCTTTCTCTAAAGACGAGTTTTCACGGTCCATTTTGCAAGCACGCCCTCCTCCCCTCCTCTAGCCTGAATCACTGGCAATCAGAAGAGCCAGATGTTGCTTGGGTTAAAAGCAGATGTTATTGTTTAGCACCAAGATCCTTCTCCATCCCAGTTCGGGATCTTGCCTGCTCATTGGCATATTTCTGTCTTGCAAGTGAGTTCTGTTTCCCTTCTGGGGCAACACGGCCGCAGGCAGCTTTAGGATTTCCTCATTTTCATAGTGGAGAAGGCAATGGCAACTCTCTCCAGTACTCTTGCCTGGAAAATCCCACAGATGGAGGAGCCTGGTAGGCTGCAGTCCATGGGGTCGTGAAGAGTTGGACATGACTGAGTGACTTCACTTTCACTTTTCGCTTTCATGCGTTGAAGAAGGAAATGGCAACCCACTCCAGTGTTCTTGCCTAGAGAATTCCAGGGACGGCGGAGCCAGGTGGGCTGCCGTCTCTGGGGTTGCACAG
>SJYW01032332.1:246870-261713 GCA_006410735.1 Raphicerus campestris | reverse complement strand
GTACTCTGCATATACGTTAAATAAGCAGGCTGCCAATATACTGCCTTGATGTACTCTTTTCCCAACTTTGAACGAGTCCGTTGTTCCATGTCTAGTTCTAACTGTTGCTTCTTGATTGCATACCAGTTTTGTGGGAGGCAGTATGATTCATACAAACCCCAAACTAGAAATAACTCACTCAATCACCAGCAGAACGGATAAATACATTGTGGCATATCCACACGAAGGAGCTCTATTCAACGCTCCTTGGGATGAATTGCTGATATGTGCAACAAATACATGACCCTCAAAAAACATGCTGAGGGACTTTCCTGGTGGTCCAGTGGCTACGGCTCCACGCTCCCAGTGCAGGGGGCCTGGGTTCAATGCCTGGTGGGGGAACTAGACCCCATGTGCTGCAACTATGAGTTTGCATGGCACAGCTAAGAGCGTGAGCTCGCCTGCTACAGCTACAGACCCTGCGTGGTGCAGAAAGATAGAAGACGCTGCGTGCTGCAACCTAAGACCTGGTGCAGCCAAAAAAATAATTAGAAAAAACACACCCTGAAGGACCCCAGATACTGGAGAGTGCTTGCTGTAGGATTCCATGCACATGAAACTCTAGAAAGGGCAAAACTGTCTACGGTGGCAGAAAGAAGGCCAGAGGCTGCCTGCAGCTAGTAGTGGGTGTGGCATTTGTCTGTAAATACTCATGAGGATACTTCATATTGTCCTTTGGCTTTTGGAGTTGTGGTTGCTTGGTTGTATATATTTGTCAAAGAGCACACTGGGATTCCCAGGTGGCTCAGAGGTAAAGAATGGTCTACAATGCAGGAGGTTCAGGAGGCATGGCTTCCATCTCTGGGTCAAGAAGATCCCCTGGAGAAGGAAATGGCCATCCACTCCGGTTTTGTTGTCTGGGAAATCCCATGGACAAGAGCGTCGGAGCGCTACAGTCCATGGGGTCACAAAGAGTTGGAGGCAACTGAGGGATCAAGCACAGGGCAACTTGTGCCCCAGCTTCTATAGGAGCCGTGTTAGAGGCCCAGCTTTGCTCTCCAGGCTGGTGAGCTGAAAGTGGAGGTACCCCATCTTCCAGCCACAAGTGGCCTTTGTTTGAGGAGCTCAGTCTCATGCTTCTGGTTTGTACGAGCTCCTAAAGGAAGCTTTGCTGCCCTGGCAAGTGCTCCCAGCCATTTTCATTCCTTCCCCATTAGCCAAACAAGCTGAATATATTTTGCTGCATAGGGTACTAACTATATAATTTCCAAGTATGTGGGAATATGCACATTTCCATGAGCGCATAAATGCACAGATGCAAAGAAATGTCCAGAAAGATACACACCACAACGCCTGTATTGCTGACCTCTGGTTAGAGGTCAGGGGAAAGGACTGTGATTAAGGTAAGTGATCAGAGGGACTTCTGCCTTAACTACGGGGCTTTAATTTTTCAAAAGAAGAATGTCCACTCGTATTCCCTTACACTTATTTTGAGGAATCATGACAAGCAGAGGTGAGCAGAGTTTGTTCCACCATCAAAAATCAGTTGAATATCTTTGACCTGTTTGGATCAGCTATTCCCTTCAATTATTTATTGAGCATCTATGTTTCTGGAAACATATGATGAGACAGGGTTCTTTTGTTCTTGGTTTCAGCCCTTCCTTCAGCTCACCCTCAAAGAAGCCAGACAGCCAGTCTTTGACACCCATCATTAACTAGCTGGGGGACCAAGTGACTCAAATTTTTAAACCTCGCTTTTGCTGGCTCATAATAGCATCTGCCACAGAGCCCCCCTGAGGGATTCTGTGAGAAAACAGAGGCAATGAACACGGCCCAGAGTTTAATAAATAAGAGCTGAGCTTTGTGTTTTATTATTATTACCATATTTTATTGATTTTTAAGGCAGTTTTTTCATACTTTAATATTTCCGGGATTGGGCTCGTTTTACAATCACTGTCACAATTTGCTTGGTAGTTTTTTTTTTCTTTTCTTTCTCTGTCTATAAAATAATGGTGCATCTTATAATCACTGGTGTCTTAGATTGCAGGAAATATGGTGATACCATTTTGCCTGTGGCTTTCCTGTGAGGCTCTGTGGATATTTAACCAACATTAGAAACAGGGAGAAAAGCTAATCCTCTTCCCAGCTGAGGGAGAAAGAAAAAAAGCAGGAATGATTTAATTAAATCATCACCGCCAGTACCCCAACAATAGAGTGTTCCATCTGGCCCAGCTGTCACTTTGGGGAAGGCTCAGCTGCCAAGGGACTTCCTAGGTACCACTTTCTGGATATTTGCGACCTTGTCCTTGGATGGCCAAAGCTGGTCCCTTGCTCTTTGGTCAAGCAACCTCCACCAGCTTGTTAAGCTTCCCCTCCTGCAGGCTCTCCTTTGGAACAGCAAATCATGAAGGTCCTTGGGGTGGTTTTTATCCATTGGCTCTGTCCCCTCTCCCCCATGCCTTGGCCATCTGAAAATTCTGATGCCACTGTTGTGACATTTACCCATCATGAACCTTTCTAGTACATTCAATGGGTAACAACGTGAGGCTAACTTCTTGCAGGAAGTGATTGCCTTGGAAAGAAAGCAGGGGCTCACAGAGTTGATGGGAAGGATGGAGAACTGTGCTGAGAAAATGAAGAGGAATCACAAGAGGCAGACAGAACCAAACAGACAGGGTGTTCCCGTGTGGCCGCCTTATCCTTACCGTTACTTACCCTCCAGCCCCAGGGCCCACTGCTGTTGCAGTGACTACCCACCTTCCTCAGAGCCTGCATCCATCCATCTCCACACTCAAGTTCCCTCTGAGAGTAACGAATGGCTTGACTCCCGTCTTGTGAGCTTGCCCAGCTTCCAGGGTGGAAAATGCAAACACTGGTCACGTGCCACACCTCCCAAGACTCGAAACGGGAGATTCCCGTTGCTTAGGAGGGGACAACAGGTGCTCCAGACAGTTAACAAGTGGCCAGCGTTCACTCCATTTGTTTCCAGGAACGTTCGTGTTTTCATAGCTAGGGACTGACTCAGATGCCCAACACTCAGAAATGTTTCCTGTTTGGTATTTTGTCTGCAGTTCAGGCAAGTTAATCCCCCTGGGGGAGGAAAGTCCAGCCTGGTGTGTTAAGGAGCTCCTTTCCATACTCAGGGCTAGCAGAGAAATGAGTCCTCTGCACCCCCTTGTTATCCTTCCTGAAAAAGTAGAAACTACAGGGTTTTATTCTGTTACATAGGGTGAAGTCCTGGAGGAGGAAATGGCACCCCACTCCAGTATTTCTGCCTGGAAAATTCCATGGGCAGAGGAGCCTGGCGGGCTACAGTCCACGGGGTCGTAAAGAGTCAGACACAGCTGAACACACAGAGTGAAGTCAGAAAGAGAAAAGCAAATATCGTGTGTTAATGCGCGTACGTGGAATCCTGAAAAACAGTACAGATGAACCTGTCTGCGGGGCGGGAACAGAGACACAGAGGTACAGGAGGGACATGTGGGTGGAAGTGGGAAGGGGAGGCTGGGGTGAACAGGGAGGTGAGGACTGATGTCTGCGCATCACCGCGTGTGGACTAGACAGCCAGTGGGGAGCCGCTCTATGGCACAGGCGACTCGGCGTGGCGCTCTGTGATGAGCGAGCTGGTGGGAGGGAGGTCCAAGAGAGGCAGCACAGAGCCGACTCGCTTTGCTGTACACCAGCAACTAACACAGGATTGTAAAGCAATTTCACTCCAACAACAAAGCTGCCAAAGGTCACCTAGAATTATCAGCTGTTGTTTTGTTGCTGAGTCACGTCTGACTCTTTTGTGACCCCCATGGATTGTAGCCCGCTAGGCTCCTCTGACCATGGGATTTCTCAGGCAAGAATATTGGAGTGGGTTGCCATTTTTTTTCTCCAGGGGATCTTCCCNCTGCCTGCAGCTAGTAGTGGGTGTGGCATTTGTCTGTAAATACTCATGAGGATACTTCATATTGTCCTTTGGCTTTTGGAGTTGTGGTTGCTTGGTTGTATATATTTGTCAAAGAGCACACTGGGATTCCCAGGTGGCTCAGAGGTAAAGAATGGTCTACAATGCAGGAGGTTCAGGAGGCATGGCTTCCATCTCTGGGTCAAGAAGATCCCCTGGAGAAGGAAATGGCCATCCACTCCGGTTTTGTTGTCTGGGAAATCCCATGGACAAGAGCGTCGGAGCGCTACAGTCCATGGGGTCACAAAGAGTTGGAGGCAACTGAGGGATCAAGCACAGGGCAACTTGTGCCCCAGCTTCTATAGGAGCCGTGTTAGAGGCCCAGCTTTGCTCTCCAGGCTGGTGAGCTGAAAGTGGAGGTACCCCATCTTCCAGCCACAAGTGGCCTTTGTTTGAGGAGCTCAGTCTCATGCTTCTGGTTTGTACGAGCTCCTAAAGGAAGCTTTGCTGCCCTGGCAAGTGCTCCCAGCCATTTTCATTCCTTCCCCATTAGCCAAACAAGCTGAATATATTTTGCTGCATAGGGTACTAACTATATAATTTCCAAGTATGTGGGAATATGCACATTTCCATGAGCGCATAAATGCACAGATGCAAAGAAATGTCCAGAAAGATACACACCACAACGCCTGTATTGCTGACCTCTGGTTAGAGGTCAGGGGAAAGGACTGTGATTAAGGTAAGTGATCAGAGGGACTTCTGCCTTAACTACGGGGCTTTAATTTTTCAAAAGAAGAATGTCCACTCGTATTCCCTTACACTTATTTTGAGGAATCATGACAAGCAGAGGTGAGCAGAGTTTGTTCCACCATCAAAAATCAGTTGAATATCTTTGACCTGTTTGGATCAGCTATTCCCTTCAATTATTTATTGAGCATCTATGTTTCTGGAAACATATGATGAGACAGGGTTCTTTTGTTCTTGGTTTCAGCCCTTCCTTCAGCTCACCCTCAAAGAAGCCAGACAGCCAGTCTTTGACACCCATCATTAACTAGCTGGGGGACCAAGTGACTCAAATTTTTAAACCTCGCTTTTGCTGGCTCATAATAGCATCTGCCACAGAGCCCCCCTGAGGGATTCTGTGAGAAAACAGAGGCAATGAACACGGCCCAGAGTTTAATAAATAAGAGCTGAGCTTTGTGTTTTATTATTATTACCATATTTTATTGATTTTTAAGGCAGTTTTTTCATACTTTAATATTTCCGGGATTGGGCTCGTTTTACAATCACTGTCACGATCTGCTTGGTAGTTTTTTTTTCTTTTCTTTCTCTGTCTATAAAATAATGGTGCATCTTATAATCACTGGTGTCTTAGATTGCAGGAAATATGGTGATACCATTTTGCCTGTGGCTTTCCTGTGAGGCTCTGTGGATATTTAACCAACATTAGAAACAGGGAGAAAAGCTAATCCTCTTCCCAGCTGAGGGAGAAAGAAAAAAAGCAGGAATGATTTAATTAAATCATCACCGCCAGTACCCCAACAATAGAGTGTTCCATCTGGCCCAGCTGTCACTTTGGGGAAGGCTCAGCTGCCAAGGGACTTCCTAGGTACCACTTTCTGGATATTTGCGACCTTGTCCTTGGATGGCCAAAGCTGGTCCCTTGTTCTTTGGTCAAGCAACCTCCACCAGCTTGTTAAGCTTCCCCTCCTGCAGGCTCTCCTTTGGAACAGCAAATCATGAAGGTCCTTGGGGTGGTTTTTATCCATTGGCTCTGTCCCCTCTCCCCCATGCCTTGGCCATCTGAAAATTCTGATGCCACTGTTGTGACATTTACCCATCATGAACCTTTCTAGTACATTCAATGGGTAACAACGTGAGGCTAACTTCTTGCAGGAAGTGATTGCCTTGGAAAGAAAGCAGGGGCTCACAGAGTTGATGGGAAGGATGGAGAACTGTGCTGAGAAAATGAAGAGGAATCACAAGAGGCAGACAGAACCAAACAGACAGGGTGTTCCCGTGTGGCCGCCTTATCCTTACCGTTACTTACCCTCCAGCCCCAGGGCCCACTGCTGTTGCAGTGACTACCCACCTTCCTCAGAGCCTGCATCCATCCATCTCCACACTCAAGTTCCCTCTGAGAGTAACGAATGGCTTGACTCCCGTCTTGTGAGCTTGCCCAGCTTCCAGGGTGGAAAATGCAAACACTGGTCACGTGCCACACCTCCCAAGACTCGCAACGGGAGATTCCCGTTGCTTAGGTGGGGACAACAGGTGCTCCAGACAGTTAACAAGTGGCCAGCGTTCACTCCATTTGTTTCCAGGAACGCTCGTGTTTTCATAGCTAGGGACTGACTCAGATGCCCAACACTCAGAAATGTTTCCTGTTTGGTATTTTGTCTGCAGTTCAGGCAAGTTAATCCCCCTGGGGGAGGAAAGTCCAGCCTGGTGTGTTAAGGAGCTCCTTTCCATACTCAGGGCTAGCAGAGAAATGAGTCCTCTGCACCCCCTTGTTATCCTTCCTGAAAAAGTAGAAACTACAGCGTTTTATTCTGTTACATAGGGTGAAGTCCTGGAGGAGGAAATGGCACCCCACTCCAGTATTTCTGCCTGGAAAATTCCATGGGCAGAGGAGCCTGGCGGGCTACAGTCCACGGGGTCGTAAAGAGTCAGACACAGCTGAACACACAGAGTGAAGTCAGAAAGAGAAAAGCAAATATCGTGTGTTAATGCGCGTACGTGGAATCCTGAAAAACAGTACAGATGAACCTGTCTGCGGGGCGGGAACAGAGACACAGAGGTACAGGAGGGACATGTGGGCGGAAGTGGGAAGGGGAGGCTGGGGTGAACTGGGAGGTGAGGACTGATGTCTGCGCATCACCGCGTGTGAACTAGACAGCCAGTGGGGAGCCGCTCTATGGCACAGGCGACTCGGCGTGGCGCTCTGTGATGAGCCAGCTGGTGGGAGGGAGGTCCAAGAGAGGCAGCACAGAGCCGACTCGCTTTGCTGTACACCAGCAACTAACACAGGATTGTAAAGCAATTTCACTCCAACAACAAAGCTGCCAAAGGTCACCTAGAATTATCAGCTGTTGTTTTGTTGCTGAGTCGCGTCTGACTCTTTTGTGACCCCCATGGACTGTAGCCCGCTAGGCTCCTCTGACCATGGGATTTCTCAGGCAAGAATATTGGAGTGGGTTGCCATTTTTTTTCTCCAGGGGATCTTCCCGACCCAGGTTATCTCCTGCAATGGCATGCAGATTCTTTACTACTGAGCCACCCGGGAAGCCCCAGAATTTATGAATTACCGTTTGCCTATATTGACGCTCAATGAAAGTGGTATTTAGGGAAATCAAGACACCTATCTACCTTCTTAACTGACTCTTCACTTATCAATCACAGTGAAGGCCCACGGTTCTCCAAACATCCTGGAACTTGTTAGAAATGCAAATTCTTGGTTCCCTCCCCAAACCGGGCAAATCAGACACTCAGAAGTGAAGCTGAGGAGGTGCGGTTTAACAAGGCCTCCAGGTGAATTTGATATTTGCTGAATTCTGAGAACTGCTGGGTTCATCTTGAACTTGACTCCCTTGAGAATCACCTGAGGAACTTTTAAACTATTCAGAGCTTGCACCTCACCCCAAACCAATTAAATCTGCCTATTGAGAGAAGAGGCTTTTTCTTGTTAAAATTTCCTAGGTGACTCATGTATGGCCAGGGCCAAGGGACAAAGATGGAGCCCATGGTTATGTAGAAGGAGTCTTAACTCATGCTCATCTCTTAGCTCTCTTTCGAGAGTAGGTGCTTGCCTCTACTACCTTGAGACTTTTGAAACTGTCTCTGAGATTCTCCCTACCTTTGACAAGCTCTTTCCTGCTAAACTGATCCTTCTCAGCAAAGGAAAACCCAATCCATCCAGGGAAACAGCAGCTGGGAGCAGTAGCAGAAAGCTGCCATGTGCCTCCTTCCCAGCATGGAATTCCTGGTAACCGGTCTTTGCTTTCTCTAAAGACGAGTTTTCACGGTCCATTTTGCAAGCACGCCCTCCTCCTCTCCTCTAGCCTGAATCACTGGCAATCAGAAGAGCCAGATGTTGCTTGGGTTAAAAGCAGATGTTATTGTTTAGCACCAAGATCCTTCTCCATCCCAGTTCGGGATCTTGCCCGCTCATTGGCATATTTCTGTCTTGCAAGTGAGTTCTGTTTCCCTTCTGGGGCAACACGGCCGCAGGCAGCTTTAGGATTTCCTCATTTTCATAGTGGAGAAGGCAATGGCAACTCTCTCCAGTACTCTTGCCTGGAAAATCCCACAGATGGAGGAGCCTGGTAGGCTGCAGTCCATGGGGTCATGAAGAGTTGGACATGACTGAGTGACTTCACTTTCACTTTTCGCTTTCATGCGTTGAAGAAGGAAATGGCAACCCACTCCAGTGTTCTTGCCTAGAGAATTCCAGGGACGGCGGAGCCAGGTGGGCTGCCGTCTCTGGGGTTGCACAGAGTCGGACGTGACTGAAGCAACTTAGCAGCAGCAGCAGCATTTTCATAGACCCAAGAGGAAAGAGGGCATCTGTCACTGGGTCTTAGTGTGGAAGACCCCCGGAAAGTCTTCTCATGGTTTCAACACGGCTAAAAAGCCAGGACTGGCTCACTCCCAGGAGCTGGTCCGTGACCAGGTTATAGAGAAGGTGTGCTTGAAGATACACCCAAAGCTGTTATAGGTCAGTGAAACCTTTAACCCCTTTTAGGTCAATCTGTTTTGCATAGTTGAGTCAATACATGTGTTTTCCTATGCAGACAGAGGCTTCCTTATAAAGGTCAAGCTTCCCAAAGCTTTAAGCTACATCAGCACACAGAAAGCCTATTCAACAAGACCATTTTAAGAGGACAGGGAAGTGGGGGAGGGGCTCAGAACCATATCATTTGAAGAACTGCTGGAAACCAGGATGTTTAACAAAGAGCAGAGAAGACTGGGGGCACCAGCTGCCTCATGTTAATATTCAGACTCTTCAGACAAGAGAATGTTAACTAGTTCTGCATGGCTTCCCATGCAAAATAATTCCCTAACTGGCCACAGCTTGAGGTCCAAATTCCTTGACGTGCAGTTGAAGACCTGCTCTGCTTTCCAGAACCTTCCCTGATTTCATCTCTGGGTTCCAAAGGAAGCCAGTGTCAAGGGAATACTGCATGAATAACTCTTGTTAAAGGCGCAAGACCCACGATTCAGGTAACTTCTTGGTAGATACTGAGCTCAACTCCAACAAAGACAAAGATGATTGAGGGTCGTAAAGGAGAATAGAGAGGGGACACTATGGGGAAGTGGGAAGGGCCGTTTTGAATATGGATTTTGGCCCCGTTGCATTTTCTGGGGGAATCTGGGCATGGCTTCTGGGGAAGCCAGGCACAATTTGGTCCAGTTTCTTAAGCACAGTGTTTGGGCAAGTCCTTGGTGCCTCATGGGAGTTCATAGTTCATTGCAGGGCACAGGGAGTGAGAGTCCTGGGGGAGGGCAGGGGAAACTGGGGATGTCACCTCTGCCCAGCGTGGTGCCCAGTAGCAATATCTGATGGATGGAAAAGTGAATGTGTGCGATCATGGTCTCTCATCACCCACCCAGAGAGAGCACTCCTATCAGGGCTGGGTTCAACCAGCCTGGACTCAACGTGTCAGAGTGTTTACAATCCGTACAGCGGTGTTTTAGAGGCAAAGAGACACAATGCAAAAACCCGGGGCTAGATGGATTTCCCTTCTTGCTAGGTTATTACATGTGCAACTTCGAATAAGCTCATTAACCTTGCTGAGTTTGCATTTTCTCAGCTCTCAGAAGGGAGTAATGGCAATGTCCAGCTATTTGGGTTGATGGAGGAATAAATGAGATTTCACAGACCAGGCATCTAGTCCACTCTAGGTAAGACGCTTGAGAAAACTTACTTTCCTCTTCCCCTAAATGGTTGTAATCATTTTGTCCTGTTCCGTCTGAAAATGTGAGTTGTTGTCCAAGTGTTTTGGAAGACAGAGTGAATGTCTCAGCTGCACGATGTCATTTATAATGAAAAACTCAATAAAGGCTCCGCTTTTTGGTGAGCAGGATTTCTGAGGTCACTCAGGTCCACGAGGCTGCGTTAGACATCCATCTCTCTTCATCTGGCCCCGCAGAGCAGGGTTTCCCCAAGAGGGAGCCATGTGACCAGGGTCACCTGAGGATCACAGTCAAGCCTGACATCCAGATCTCCAGTTCCTCCTCAGAGTCTGGGCATCTGGGTGTGAACCAGCTCCTTGCAGTGATCCTTCTGTGCACTGAATTTTGGGATGCAGGATGAGACTCAACATTGTCCATCAGGGCAAGGGCACCCCCTATCATCCAGAGCCTCAGAGCCTTGCCAGATCCATGGCATGGCATCTTCCTGAGGTCACGACCCTCTCCACCCTCAGGCTTCCCTCCTCTTAACCTCTGTAGGCGTCAGTTTCCCCGTTTGCTAAATGACAAGAAAAACACTACATTTTTGTTCTGTGGAGTCACTGACTGGTTCCAGTTTGCCCACTGAAAGTCCTGAGTGGGCCCACCATAAGGCTTGATCACCCTCCTCAGCACATAACAGGTTCTTATGAAATGCTGGTCCCATTCCCTCTGTAAGACTGCAGTGAGGATGGAGATGACATCCGTAAACCTTTGCTTCTCAAGCATAGCACCTGATCCAGAGAGCTTGCTAGAAATACAGAGCCTCACTCTGCCCTGATCTACTGATTTGGGTCAGTTGCATTTCACAGGATGCCAGGCGACTCATTTATCCACATTTGCAAGTCTGAGAAGGGCTGGCTTGGTGTTCCACAAATAGTAGTTCTTTTTACCCAGTCCCCCGACAGAGCTTACAGAACAAGAGCTTCTTAAGCAAAGCATAACCCATCTAGATTTCCTTAAACTGCTAGTCACTCAGTCCTCCCTGACTCTTTGTGATCTCATGGACTGTAGCCTGCCAGGCTCCTCTGTCCACGGAATTCTCCAGGCAAGAACACTGGAGTGTGTTGCCATTTTCTCCTCCAGATCTTCCAGACCCAGGGATGGAACCCAGGTCTCCCACATTGCAGGCAGATCCTTTACTGTCTGAGCCACCAGGGAAGCCCCAGATTTCCTTAAGGAACAGTCTAAAACCAATTTCAAAGACCCTGGCCCTGGGGCTGAGGCTTTCACTCTTATAAGTTTCTAGGAAGGAGTTGTAAGCTGAGAGTGGAACCAAGGAAAGTTCTAGAATTATGGAGTTCCACACCATAAGTAGAGGTAGACTTGATTTAGTCCTGCTGGGTACTTTGGACAGCCCCACTCAGCAGACTCAACCTCGTCAAAACTCCCAGGTGTTGGAGTCAGGGAGCTCACCCGAGTTACTCCCACCCCACTGACTCAGCCGAACCAGTTGGTACGGTTCGGCTGGCAGAGCAGCCCATGGTCCTGGCAGGGGGGGCTGATTGGTGACAGCTCCCCAGGGGTGACGGCCCACTGGCAGGGCACAGGATGTTCCCACCAGGCCCTGCAGGGTCCACTGAGCACCCTCATTAGCACATGGCCCCTTTCAATGCCCAACCTGCTGGGGGTGGCCATTCAACTTCCTTTATCCTCGGAGGCAGTGCCCTGGCTGGCTTCACTGAATTAGCCCTGCAGGGCTCAGAGGGAACACTTCAGATAGAGCCCTCCCAGATGAACTTGTAACATTTAATTACGGAAGCTGGGCTATTGCAATGTTTAAAGCCATTTACAAAGCCTGGGAGCTACAGAGCCTTCCTACTCCTGTGTCCATGGAGGCCAGGGCAGCCTGTAGATCATTAGCTGCTGAGAAAATTCTCAGTTTGCATATTAAGGTCAGGAAATTATCCTTTCGATTTCCTCATTAAATGGCCAATGTACTCATCTTGTGAAGAAAGAGTAATTCTGAGACCCCAAGAGGATGCAAAGACCCCCAGAAGCCACTGGTCCAGGTTCCCATCTCTCAAAGTCAACTGCCAGATAAAGGCCAAGAGCACAATGGAGACAAAAACTCCTGTCGTTAAGGAGCTCCTAAAGGAACAGGGCAACAGACGTAAGTGCCTAGGAGTAAGTGCAGGATAGAGGGGGACGTTAACGCAAGCTTGGGGATATTCCTGGAGGGCTTCCCAGAAGAGGTGTCCCTTCCTTTGGGGTTCTAAAGAATAAAGAGGAGTCATTCTTAGACATGAAGGAGTGGGTGGGCATGAGCCAATAAAAGACATTTCAGAAAGGACCCTGCTAGTTCTGCAACCTGTAGGAACAAAGTTTCTTCTGTCCAACTTGCTTCTCTCTCTGGAAGGTTCTCTCCTGCTTTACTCCCTGTGGGGTTGGAGAACTGGTCAGCACCTATTCCTTTAAAACTTTATATTATAAAGTCCTCAAGGGCTTCTTTTAGATTTCCAGCAGCATCTGCAAGAGCTGAGTCCATCCTAGCAGAGCTCATAATTGAATTTGCAAGCACAGCTGGAACCCTCAACACCTGGTTTCCAGGCCCTGCTCCCACCTGAGCCAACTTGTGCCCAAATTCTAAACCTTCTGAAGTATGATTTTTTTTTTCCCATCAGTTTAATCCTCATAGAGTTAAGAGAATGAGGCAGGATGAGTGGATTTATGGCCTTCAATGAATTTCAAGATGAATAAGAACAATCACAATTCAAGTCAAATTTCTGGCCAAGGATTTGATCCCTTTCAAGTAAAGAGTGGGCTTGGCCTGCCCGCAGCCACGGCAGTTCCTTAATGGGAATTTAAATGCTAGAAGCCAAGCGTCTGAAGCAAACATCTGGGGAAAGCCACCACCTTTGAAGCTAATTTTGTGACAGCTCTTTCACCACAGTGCCTTGGGAGAACATACACACTTTTAATTACTCACGAAAGCTAGAAAAGGTCCTCCTTTTAGACCCACCTCTACTAAACTTGGGCTTCCCAGGTGGCTCAGTGGTAAAGAATCCGCCTGCAATGCAGAAGACATGGGTTTGATCCCTGGGTCACGAGGGTCCCCTGGAGGAGAAAAGGGCAACCCACTCCAGTATTCTTGCCTGGGAAATCCCATGAACAGAGGAGCCTGGCGGGCTACAGTCTATGGAGTCACAAAAGAGTCGGACACGAATGAGCGACTAAAGAAACAGCAGCTGCCACAATCGCCTGCACTCACCACCTTCTCCCCCAGCTCCCTCTGCCCCTCTGGGTGAATCAGCTATTTTCCCATGACCTAGAGGAGGATAAACGAGGAGGCTAGGGGGTCAGGGGTTTGCCTGTAGTTGGTTAGAAAAAAATTTAATAGTTGCCAGACCCTGAGCCCTGCAGTGAAGGGGGCTGGAAGACATTTTACTGATGACCTGTACACGGGAGCTGGTCCTGCCTCCCTGCCCGCACATCTGGAGGGAAGAGAAACAAGAGCCCCATCCTCGGGAGCCTCCAGGTTCAAAAGGAATCAGTGGCCAACAGGGAAGGCAAGAGCCCCTGCCTCAAACGCAGGTCCTCCCCTCTGGATACCTGGGGAGGCTCCCTTTGGGGATGGGGGCTGAGACAGGTACAGAGAGCACAGCATGTAAGGAGGTGACAGAGGATGAGGAATTTGGATGACATCATCAACTCAATGCCCCTGAGTCTGAGCCGACGCCGGGAGATGGTGAAGCCTAGCGTGCTGCAGTCCACGGGGTCGCAAAGAGCCAGACACACCTGAGCAACTGAACTACTTTACTCCCTCTTGGGGGCTGCACTTTCCTTGCATGACCTTGACAATAAGTGAGTGCCTCCTTCCATGCCCTGGTGGGGGGTGTGCCCCTTTGGCCCCTCCCCTTCCGCTAAAGGCTCCTTTGAGTTGGGGGAAGGGAGTGGTTTCCAGATGCGAGAACAGTCTCCCCTTTGAGTTGCATAAGGCCATTCTCACCTCAATGCACCAATAAAGAAGTGACTCTGGGCACAAGTAACCTCCCCTCCGTGATGGACCTGACCCTCTCACGGTGTCTCACACCATCTTTCTCCCCCAGCCTGCCACTCCAGCCCCTTCTTCCGTCTCAGCTGGTGACTCTGCGTCTTTCTACATCAAGTGCAACTCATTAGGAGTTTGGAAGGAGGAAGGGAAGACCCAGGTCCTGCGGGGGGAACCTGGATGGTGACGCCCTCCGCCCTCCACCCACCCCTGGTACTGGGTGGTGCCCGGAACCCCAGCCCATCTCGACAGCCCTGGTGCCTGCCCCTCTCAGGGGCAGGCTTCAGTGGTCCAGCCCTCCCGCCGCCCACCACCACGCTGAGCATGGACGCCAGATGGGTGTTCAGAAAACACGGGCTCTCACACCTCGGAAGTTACAGTCTGAACCCCTAAGACAGCAACTTCTCTCTGAGGTGTCGGTGGAATGAAACCAAGTCTCTGCCAAACCTCCTTTTCTGGCAGGATGTCTGAGAAAATCCAAAGGAAGGGCTCCTTCCTGTGCACGGGGGAGGGCTGGGGGAGGGGGCCGGTGGTGGCAGATAGGTCCGGTCTGGTCATCTCAGGCCTCCTGGACCTGAGCCGCTGAAGACGCCCCAGAGGTGCGGTGCCCAGCACCCTGACGACCTCAGCTTCCTGGCTCCCCGCCTTCCTCGGGGGGCGACTTGGAGTGGGCCGAGGAGAGGCATCTGTCAGCGACGACTCTGCGTCGGCTCGCAGACACACACTCCCTCTGGAGCTTGGGCAGAGTCAGCCGTGCGGCGGCGGCGTGTCTGGCGTCTGGCGTGCTGTGGCTGTCCCTTGGCTTCAAGGACCCGCCAGGAACAGAGTGAGGACTGGGAGCTGAGAAGGTGCAAGATTGCAACCGCGCCTCCATTTCTCCTGCCTTCCTGTATCCTCACGCCTTGCGTCTCCAATTGAGAGATGAAGTCCACCTCCCACCTGCGTTGGTTTCCTAGGGCTGCTGTTAAAAAAAAAAAATTAGACCATAGACTGGGTGGCTTAAACAACAGAATTTATTCTCTTGTGGTT
>SJYW01032332.1:188954-228954 GCA_006410735.1 Raphicerus campestris | reverse complement strand
ACTGTAGCCCACCAGGCTCCTCTGTCCATGGAATTCTCCAGGCAAGAATATAGGAGTGGGTTGCCATTTCCTTCTCTAGGGGATCTTCCCAACGCAGGGATCGAACCCGGGTCTCCTGCATTGCAGGGGGGCTCTTCACTATCTGAGCCACCAGGGAAGCCCCTTCCCTAGTCATATCACAGAGAGCCCCCTTAGCCTTTGGAGGCCCCAGGAGGCGTGGGTGGAGGCAGGGGTGATAACCACTCCCCTTCATCGCAGAATGAACCAACACTCCAGTAATGGTTTACCTCCTTGACTCAAACTAGATACCAAGCGCCTGAGGACAAAGACACAGGCGGCTGGGAGCTCTGGTCTACCCCCAAGCCGTAGAAATACCTGTTCTTCTGAGTCCAGGGTCACAAGCCAACAGTGAGAGAGGGAGTCTCTCTGCGTCTGTCTCTATCAGCTCCTTCCTCGGCTCCCCTGGGACCCTCCCTTCCTCAAGCCCCCCAGGCCCCAGGAGCTGCTGAAGATTTCCACCATACAGAGGGTTACCCTCGTGTCCTCTTGCATTCTTCTTAAAGCCACTCCCATGACACAGAGCCCTCAACCCCTTAGAGGCTCAGGGCTGGAGAAGAACTTAGTCTCTTTGGTCCAGCTGCGCCACTTCACGCTCAAACGGGCTCCGAGATGTCGAGCAGGTGGCCCAGGTGGTCAGCCAGGCAGTGGTGGACATAGACTCTACACCACCTCTTGTGCTTTCCTATCCAACACTCTTTCCATTCTGCCTTCGAGAAGCTGAGGCTGGAGGATGGGCAGCCTCTTCTCTGAACTGGCTTTCTCTCCTGGTGACAGTCCTGTTTCATCACCTGGAATGGTTCACATGTGGCATTTTCAGGGATCCCTGTCTGCCTGCTGCAGGAGCAGAGCTACTGCCAGCCAACCTCTGGTTCTGAGCTCCCCTGGGGGAAGGACAGGAGCTCCAAACCCCTCTCCGAGGTAGAAAGTGGGTGTAGGAATTTGGGAGAAGAGCAGAGACAGGTATCGTCTCAATCCCAACATTCTTAGGAAATAGCTGCCCAGCAGGAGGTGCTGGACACCAGAGTCCAGCGGATGGAGTGTGGTGGGAAACGGGGACAGTGCCAGGGCCGCTTGGCACTGCACTGGAGCAGAAGGAGGGAAGGGTGAGAGGAGTTCCAGGCAGTTGGGCATGTCACATAATTACAGGAGAAAAATTAGGCCAGAGCCTGGCTCTCTCTGCCTCTGTCTGAGTGATCATCGCCCTTATTATAAAGCAACTAATTATTAGCCTGGCTCATTAGCAATTATAAATCTCTAACTCCAGAACTTCATTTAAAATATGACAAGTTAGCACTTAATTATTTTCCCAACTGCCTCAGTCATGCATGATGTTAAGGGACCCAGTTTCCGTGGTTCTTAGGAGCCGTGCTGATCCTCAGGTACTGGGGCCTGTGGGGCATGGTCCCTGATTTGTTCCAGAAACCTGAATGTCCCTGCCTGGTTGCAATCAGGCATCCTAAGATGTGGGGGGTAGAGAAATGGTGGCAGACTGTCCTTTCCTTCCGCTTTCTAGTGAAAACAGAAACCAAACGTTTATTAAGCATTTCTGTGCCCCAGCTGCTCAGCGTGCCTTATCGGGCTTAAGTCTCTGCATCATCATTGGAACTGATGCCGTTCATCTCCATTTTACTGATGCAGGACCTAGGTCATGATATCTGTCTCACAGGTCGAAAGCCACCAGCTTGGGGAGTAAACCCAAGGTGGCCTGACTCAAAAGCCATACCTTTTACTACGATGGCAGGTTCAACCAGCATCCTTGAGGGTGGACAGACTGGCTCTGATTAAGGAAGAGTCCTAGGTAGGTGATGGCCAGGACTGTCTAAGCCCAAATTCTCCCCCAAACTTGCTGACCTAACAGAGCCTGTTGGATCCTGGTGTCTCTCATCGGTCCACAGTGGGAGGGTGGGAGGAAGGAAGGAAAACCCAGTCCCTCCCAGTTCCCAGGGCTGACGTTTTTCATTATCTTACACATGGCTCTTCTAGCCTCTTTATCCTTCTCCAGTCACTCCATCCCTCATGCTTCTCCCTCTTGGGCAGCACCTGGAGGATGCAATGAGGTCGAAGAGGTGGTCTGACAGCAGCGCAAGGTGGCATGTGCCTTCCCGTTCTCTGCAGCTTTCTTTCCAGTCCGAGGGACTGCCTAAGCCAAGCAGAGCTGCCTCCAGTGGAAGATCCAGAGCTGGGAGACCGGGAGGAGACAGACCGTGAGTCCTTAGAGCCGCAGGAGGAACGAAACTCCCACCTGGCTCGTGAGGCCCGCCACGAAGGCAGGCCGGCGTGGTTAAAGGAGCCCAGAGCAAGTGAGGGGTCAGGGTCTTGGCTCTACCCTGGCCAATGGTATGATTGTTACAGGGCGACCTGCAAGGTAAGGAGAATGGCTTAGACAATTCTTCCATTGCTGACATAGATGGACGTTTCAGTAAAGAAACTTCCGGTCATCACAGCCAGCAATTCAAATAGTACCTACATTCCAAGGTGGGAAGCTCATACTTTAAAGCACTCAGGTCACAAAATTTAAAGAAATGAGTGATTTCCATGACCCTGTGTATCTGAACCCATACAATTATATGGGAGTGAAGAGGATGGGGAGAAGCAAAGACGGTTATAGGTTAAAAGAGTGGGTGCTGGTTATTCATGCCACGGGTTCAAATCCAAGGCCCATAAGTTACAAGGACTCAAATGGTGAATAGCTTAAGATGAGCAAGTCCCACCAGGATGCCCTACAGAGTCTGGAGGAGGTCCCATGGATGAAGCCCCTTCCTTTCATCCTAGAGACCTAGGAAGGCTTCTAAAAGGTGAGACCCCTCCAGGTCAGGGCCAGCTGAGCGAGCAGGGCGGGTGTCCAAACCTCCAGTTCACAAGGCTCGGTCAGCTGACTGGAATGTTGCCAAGAGAGGAGTCCGGGGAGGGTGGGAAAAGTCCTTTGACAAGCAGCTTGAAGAGGGTGGGCACGACTGAGCGGCAACAGCCGCTGTGTGAGGAGGGCGGTGCGGTTACCTGCAGGACTTCTGCGTCCCTGAGGGGCATGTAGTCTGGGGTCGGACTTACATGTTGACCCCAGACTTGCAAGTTGCCACAGACACTCATGATATGGGCTGACATTCCTTAAATGCTCTATGTTTATTAACTCGTTTAACTTTCACAACAACCCAGATATCACCCCCATTGTATAGATGGGCAAATTGAGGCATCCAGCCTGGGAGCGGGTGAGTCAGGATTTGAACTAGATGGTCTGGCTCCAGGGTCCCCTGATCTTCACCACTAGGTTCTGCTGCATGTTATTGAAGAAGCTGAGCCTTGCTTGGGAAAAGGCAGTGAAGGGGGCTCTCACAGCAAAATATTGACTTTATACTGTGTTAATACAGGCCAGTATCTGCCAAGGTGCCCACATGCCTTCATCAGAGCCTACTCCCCTCCCACGAGTTGCTCCTGGGGATGAGAGATCCTGGGAGAAGTGAGCTCCTGGTAGGTCTGGACCATCCCTGAATCCTCCGCTCCCAGCAGCCCCCTAGCTGTCTGGGGACACAGGATGACATGGAGCACAGCGTCCTCTGCTGGCCGGAAGGGGAACACACCCCAGGAGAGCCCAAGCCATAAGGAAGCCCAAGCTGATTGGCCCTCTGGAGTGGCGTCTGTTAGAGAGATGCTGCAAGAATTCCTGGAGCTTCAGGAACAAGGAGAAAAGGGGAGAAAGGATAAAGATGAGACGATCCCACTGATCAGCAAAGATGTACCCTAAGTTCACAACTGACAGCCCTAGGGGGTCTCCCGGAGTCAGTTCACCCAGGCCAGGGGTCGGTGGACCTTCCTAACTGTTTCTCAAGCATGAGGACCAAAGGTGACCTCCACTGTGATGCCACTGAATGGACGGGGGAGGGCGTTGCTGGTGTTGACAGCTGACCCCTAGAGCTTGGTGAGAGCCACCCAAGTGACCTTTGAGGGTTTAAATGACATCAATGGGTGAGTGGGGCTCAGTGGTAAAGAATCTGCCTGCAATGAAGGAGATGCAAATTCAATCCCTAGAACCCCCTAGAGGAGGAAATGGCAACCCATTCCAGTACTCTTGCCTGGGGAATCCCGGAAACAGAGGAGCCTGGCAGGCGACAGTCTGTGGGGTTGCAAAGAGCTGGATACAACTGAGGGAGAGCCTCTGACCTGGTCAGGATTAGCGGAGTGGGCCAAAGTGGACCTGGGCTGCCTCTCCACCTAGGGAGCTGTCTGTCCACCGTGGTATGCAAGAGAGGCTGGGCAACCCCCCGGCAGGAGTCAAGCACTAGATAGAGGTGAGACCACATCGTGATAACCAACAACCTGATACGGCAGATTCCATCCACCCATTTTCCCTAAGGAGCAGAGAGGTTAAGTGACTGCCCAGGGTCACTCAGGGCCGGGGCTCCCTGAGGGTCGAATCCGACTGCAGAACCCGGGTGTTTAGAGCCGGTCTAGCCACTCCCTCTGTATGGCTGTCTCGTACTGGGCTCGAAGGGCGTGGCCTGCCCTGGCAAGCTTGGATTTTGCTAGAAGACCTTCTTCTGCCCAGCGACCCCAGCCCCTTGCCTCTTCGTCCCCCAGCCCTCACCCCAGGCCTCTGGCAGTTTTCATTCATTAGGAAATCATGGGGATGGTGTTCCCTGAGTCAGGGCTGATCGGGGTCCAGCCGTCCTTTTTCTCCTGGGCTCCTCTCTAAAGCTCCGAACCCTTGCCTCCGGCAGTAGACAGGATGCCCCTTCCCAGCTTCTAGCCACCCTTGCTGCCAAGTGGGGCTTCTAGAAGCCATGGCAGGTGATACCTTCCTGCTTGGGAACAGCACCTCTCAGCAAACTGACAGGTAATTGGTCCCTAAATCCCCTGGGGAGACATGGGGAGGAAGAGGAAAAATTATGGCTGTGGAACTGAGTCTTAAAAATTATATCACCTTTGCTGACAGCGTAATTACTCCTTTTTCCTGAGATTTAGTGCAAATCTCCAATCCTTAAACAGCTGAGGGGTATTTTAAGGCTCTTCCTTTGCTATTCTCTCCTTCCCCTTAGCCCGAGGAGGCTGGATTCCTGCCATGTGCTACCTTCTCTACCTCTCCTGGGACACAAAGTGACCCCGGGCCTAGTGATGTGAGAGGCCACCCAAGGCAGGAGGCGGTGACGGAGAGAAACCGGAGGAGGGATCTTCCCTGGCACTGGCTTCTTGGCCTGTTTGGAACAGGTCCTGAGTGACCCCTGCCCACCTGTCTGATGTCCCTGAGCTTCCGGAGCCCCTCTCCCAGCAGAGGGAGACCACCTGTGGTCCCTTAGTCCGCTGCAAGGGTCCCCTGCAGGCAGAGCCCACCCTGGCCCGGGTTTCTGTGCCTCCTGGGATGAAGGGGGTTTCCAGGATGGAGCAGCCTGCAAGTTCAGAGGTTCCTTCCCATCCTCTCAGCCCAAATGGGGTGGTCAGTGGAGGCACAGCCAACCCCGGGGCCCCTCGGGGTGAACTNATGCCCTGCAGAGTCTGGAGGAGGTCCCATGGATGAAGCCCCTTCCTTTCATCCTAGAGACCTAGGAAGGCTTCTAAAGGGTGAGAACCCTCCAGGTCAGGGCCAGCTGAGCGAGCAGGGCGGGTGTCCAAACCTCCAGTTCAGCTGACTGGAATGTTGCCAAGAGAGGAGTCCGGGGAGGGTGGGAAAAGTCCTTTGACAAGCAGCTTGAAGAGGGTGGGCACGGCTGAGCGGCAACAGCTGCTGTGTGAGGAGGGCGGTGTGGTTACCTGCAGGACTTCTGCGTCCCTGAGGGGCATGTAGTCTGGGGTCGGACTTACATGTTGACCCCAGACTTGCAAGTTGCCACAGACACTCATGATATGGGCTGACATTCCTTAAATGCTCTATGTTTATTAACTCGTTTAACTTTCACAACAACCCAGATATCACCCCCATTGTATAGATGGGCAAATTGAGGCATCCAGCCTGGGAGCGGGTGAGTCAGGATTTGAACTAGATGGTCTGGCTCCAGGGTCCCCTGATCTTCACCACTAGGTTCTGCTGCATGTTATTGAAGAAGCTGAGCCTTGCTTGGGAAAAGGCAGTGAAGGGGGCTCTCACAGCAAAATATTGACTTTATACTGTGTTAATACAGGCCAGTATCTGCCAAGGTGCCCACATGCCTTCATCAGAGCCTACTCCCCTCCCACGAGTTGCTCCTGGGGATGAGAGATCCTGGGAGAAGTGAGCTCCTGGTAGGTCTGGACCATCCCTGAATCCTCCGCTCCCAGCAGCCCCCTAGCTGTCTGGGGACACAGGATGACATGGAGCACAGCGTCCTCTGCTGGCCGGAAGGGGAACACACCCCAGGAGAGCCCAAGCCATAAGGAAGCCCAAGCTGATTGGCCCTCTGGAGTGGCGTCTGTTAGAGAGATGCTGCAAGAATTCCTGGAGCTTCAGGAACAAGGAGAAAAGGGGAGAAAGGATAAAGATGAGACGATCCCACTGATCAGCAAAGATGTACCCTAAGTTCACAACTGACAGCCCTAGGGGGTCTCCCGGAGTCAGTTCACCCAGGCCAGGGGTCGGTGGACCTTCCTAACTGTTTCTCAAGCATGAGGACCAAAGGTGACCTCCACTGTGATGCCACTGAATGGACGGGGGAGGGCGTTGCTGGTGTTGACAGCTGACCCCTAGAGCTTGGTGAGAGCCACCCAAGTGACCTTTGAGGGTTTAAATGACATCAATGGGTGAGTGGGGCTCAGTGGTAAAGAATCTGCCTGCAATGAAGGAGATGCAAATTCAATCCCTAGAACCCCCTAGAGGAGGAAATGGCAACCCATTCCAGTACTCTTGCCTGGGGAATCCCGGAAACAGAGGAGCCTGGCAGGCGACAGTCTGTGGGGTTGCAAAGAGCTGGATACAACTGAGGGAGAGCCTCTGACCTGGTCAGGATTAGCGGAGTGGGCCAAAGTGGACCTGGGCTGCCTCTCCACCTAGGGAGCTGTCTGTCCACCGTGGTATGCAAGAGAGGCTGGGCAACCCCCCGGCAGGAGTCAAGCACTAGATAGAGGTGAGACCACATCGTGATAACCAACAACCTGATACGGCAGATTCCATCCACCCATTTTCCCTAAGGAGCAGAGAGGTTAAGTGACTGCCCAGGGTCACTCAGGGCCGGGGCTCCCTGAGGGTCGAATCCGACTGCAGAACCCGGGTGTTTAGAGCCGGTCTAGCCACTCCCTCTGTATGGCTGTCTCGTACTGGGCTCGAAGGGCGTGGCCTGCCCTGGCAAGCTTGGATTTTGCTAGAAGACCTTCTTCTGCCCAGCGACCCCAGCCCCTTGCCTCTTCGTCCCCCAGCCCTCACCCCAGGCCTCTGGCAGTTTTCATTCATTAGGAAATCATGGGGATGGTGTTCCCTGAGTCAGGGCTGATCGGGGTCCAGCCGTCCTTTTTCTCCTGGGCTCCTCTCTAAAGCTCCGAACCCTTGCCTCCGGCAGTAGACAGGATGCCCCTTCCCAGCTTCTAGCCACCCTTGCTGCCAAGTGGGGCTTCTAGAAGCCATGGCAGGTGATACCTTCCTGCTTGGGAACAGCACCTCTCAGCAAACTGACAGGTAATTGGTCCCTAAATCCCCTGGGGAGACATGGGGAGGAAGAGGAAAAATTATGGCTGTGGAACTGAGTCTTAAAAATTATATCACCTTTGCTGACAGCGTAATTACTCCTTTTTCCTGAGATTTAGTGCAAATCTCCAATCCTTAAACAGCTGAGGGGTATTTTAAGGCTCTTCCTTTGCTATTCTCTCCTTCCCCTTAGCCCGAGGAGGCTGGATTCCTGCCATGTGCTACCTTCTCTACCTCTCCTGGGACACAAAGTGACCCCGGGCCTAGTGATGTGAGAGGCCACCCAAGGCAGGAGGCGGTGACGGAGAGAAACCGGAGGAGGGATCTTCCCTGGCACTGGCTTCTTGGCCTGTTTGGAACAGGTCCTGAGTGACCCCTGCCCACCTGTCTGATGTCCCTGAGCTTCCGGAGCCCCTCTCCCAGCAGAGGGAGACCACCTGTGGTCCCTTAGTCCGCTGCAAGGGTCCCCTGCAGGCAGAGCCCACCCTGGCCCGGGTTTCTGTGCCTCCTGGGATGAAGGGGGTTTCCAGGATGGAGCAGCCTGCAAGTTCAGAGGTTCCTTCCCATCCTCTCAGCCCAAATGGGGTGGATCAGTGGAGGCACAGCCAACCCCGGGGCCCCTCGGGGTGAACTGCCTGCAGTGGCGGCAGCTCCTCACAGCTTTCCTTCCTCCTGCCTCACTCTCCCCACCCCCTCACACACTCCTGGACCGGCCCCCCAGACCCTCATCTCAGAGTCTGCTTTGTGGGGAGCTCAGGCCTGAGGCCCCCTCCCCCGTGGCTAACTCGGAGGGCCGTGAGGTCACCAACCTCTGTTTGGAAGCGAGCATTCTCTGAATCAAGAGGGATGATTTGGATGGTCTAGGAGCTCCAGGCCCATCAGCTACAATGTTCTAGAGAGGCAGCATTCCTTTTTCCAAAAGTAGGGGGAAAAGTCTGGGGACCTGAATTCTAGAAGCCACAGATGTCAGTATCCCTGGGAGTATCTCCCTCCCTCCCACGCTTGGATCCACACTCGAGGGTCCCTCCAGCTCGCACAGCTCGGATGGGGGGTCCTTATGACCTTGGCCTCTCCGAAGCTCTCAGTAAGAGCTGACATGGGATTCCAGCACCGTGGGGAATAGACGTGCCAGCCTGTTCCACAGTGCAACGGGACCAGGAACCGGAACTACAAGGTTCTGTCTTAACGTGGCTGTCAGGACAGTGAGCACTCTGAGAAGGGGTAGAGGATGAGCGCAGATTATCTGGAGTCAGCACCGGCGAGGAACCAGACCCGCAGCTGGGAAAAGACAGAACTTAGGAGGGATGCAGAGTCCAAGGTCAAGGGCCGGTTCGGGGAGATGAGGAGGCACGTTTGGGCCACCAGACGCAAGCCGGCTCTAGGAAGCGTTTTCGACGACTCACAAGGTTTTGCTGGAAACCTGTGCCCATGGGGACGCTTCAGGGAAGACAGGCAGGAGCCCATCGGGAATTCATTTCCCAAGGCAGCTAGGCCTGTACCGAATCCCCAGGCAGAAACCCTCCCACCTTTAGACCTTCTCATCCTGGACCTCCAAGAGCCCAGGAGACCCCTTACCCCAGGGGGGCGTAGGGGTGGCAAACAGGAGGTGCCCCCCAGTCTCAGCTCTCCGACATCTCCACGCAGTCCCATCACCACCACCCCAGTCCCCGCCTCAACAAGCACCCTCAACACAGCAGCTGGTGTCCGACACGCTAATCTCCTACTTCCTGTAGGAGAATACGAATAACTCACATTTCTTGTGTGCTTAGGGTTTGCTCAGCCCTGTTGTGAGCATTTTACAGACATTAATGCTTCAACAAAATTCCTTAGACTACATGGCTTAAATAACAAACTTATTTTCTCACAGTTCTGGAGATGAAAAGTCCAAGATCAGAGTGCCAGTATAGTCACAGTCTGGTTCTAGCGAGAGCTCTTCTCCCTGCTATATCCTCACACTGGATGTGAGAGTTGGACTGTGAAGAAGGCTGAGCGCCGAAGAATTGATGCTTTTGAACTGTGGTGTTGGAGAAGACTCTTGAGAATCCCTTGGACTGCAAGGAGATCCAACCAGTCCATTCTGAAGGAGATCAGCCCTGGGATTTCTTTGGAAAGAATGATGCTAAAGCTGAAACTCCAATCCTTTGGCCACCTCATGCAAAGAGTTGACTCATTGGAAACGACTTTGATGCTAGGAGGGATTGGGGGCAGGAGGAGAAGGGGACGACCGAGGAGGAGATAGCTGGATGGCATCACTGACTCAATGGACATGATTCTGAGTGAACTCCGGGAGTTGGTGATGGACAGTGAGGCCTGGCGTGCTGCGATTCATGGGGTTGAAAAGAGTCAGACATGACTGAGCGACTGAACTGAACTGAATGCTTCAGTCCTCAAAGCAATACATGAGGAAGGTGGTGGTGAGATCCNTGCTGCGATTCATGGGGTTGAAAAGAGTCAGACATGACTGAGCGACTGAACTGAACTGAATGCTTCAGTCCTCAAAGCAATACATGAGGAAGGTGGTGGTGAGATCCCTGCCTAGTGGACGAGGAACTAAGCACACGGAGTCGCAAGTCACGGCAGAGACAGGGTCTGAGCTCAGGCCGGATCCGGAGCACATACCCACCCCTGTAAGTGCCCTTGCAGTCAGCCCTGGAAATTGGCTTCTTCCCTCCTCCTTGCTTCTCTCTGCTTAGACTGTGGTATGATGGTTAATTTCCTTCCAACTTGACTGGGTCACAGGGCGCCTGGACTTCTGGTCAAACCTTTTTCCGGGTGAGAGTGTGAGAATTTTCTGGGCAGGATTGACATTGGAGTCGGTAGACGGAGCGAAACAGACAACCTGCTCTAACATGGGTGGGCCTTACCGAATCCCTGGGAGATCTAATAGAACCGAAAGGCCGAGTCAGAGGGAACTCCTCCTGCCACGGACTCACCCGAAAGGTGGCTCTTCCGGGGTCTGGAGCCTGCTGGCTCTGGGCCGGAACTCACAGCTGTGGGTCTGCTGGTCCTCGGGCCTCAGGGCCGGCTGCAAGCGCGTCCTGGGTGAAGAAGGAAGTAAAAGCGTTCCCAGGGAGGTGAATACTAGGCCAACGTTCCCAGGGAGATGAATACTAGGTATGAATACTAGGTCAACGTTCCTAGGGAGATGAATACTAGGTTAGCTTTACTGGAACGGAAAGCCCCAAAATTTTAAAAAAGGGAGCAATAAAAACCAGGTGTCTCACTGCAATGTTTGATCAGCAACCTAAGAAACAGGATCTAGCTCTAGGAGACAGGATCTTGACGCCAATCACAAATATCACCAATAGTTACATAACCTTACCTGCCTGCCAACCAATCATGCTGTGCCGGGTAACCTAGCTCCACTCCCCGCCCCCTGCACAATAGGATAAAAGACTCCCGAAGCGGGCGTTCAGGGCTCCCCACCTTCGAATGGCCTGGTGGGGGCCCGGATCCGAAATTGTCAATAAACCTTTTCTTTCTGAACTCCGTCTGGTGGTCTCTATCGGCAGCTAGTCCCTTACACTGGGTTTGCTTCAGTCTCTCAGCCTCTGTAACAACAAATGTCTTTGTGCACACACAAGCAGATGAGTGCGTGTGCACACACACGCATACACCGTCGGGTCTGTCTGTCTGAGAATCATATCTTACACAGTGGGATGTGCCCTTTGCCTCAGGAGCACCAAAACCTTCAGCTTCCTTGGCGATATCGCCGCTGTTCCCATCAGTGGGACTGCTGCCCTGGAGACGTGTGGCAGGAAAGAGCAGCGTAAGGCCCACCTGACCGATCAGAACTGACCCAGGACATAAACACCAGCTGAAAACAGCCTTTCCTGCCTCGATTCCTTCCCCACTGCCTTAATTACACCTACGAGCAGATGAGGAGACAGTCCACTGCGAGGAGGTGGGTGGTCAGTCTCTAAGTCGTGTCCGACTCTTTATGATTCTGTGGACTGTAACCCCCTAGGGTCCTCTCTCCATGGGACTCTCCAGGCAAGAGTGCTGGAGAGGCTTGCCATGCCCTCCTTCAGGGGATCTTCCCGACTCAGCGATCGAACCTGTGTCTCCTGCAACTCCTGCATTGCAGGTGGATTCTTTACCGCTGAGCCACCAGGGACGCCAACTGGGAGGCAAACTGTTTCTCAGCTGGTCTCCTACAAGCCTTTAAGAAGGTGTCTGCGGCTCTTTAACTCCACTTGTGATGAGAATGCAGTCCTTAAGCACATTCACAAGCCAGAGAGAAGAAGCTGCAGGAGGCCCGGCCATTCAGCAGAGAAGGGCGGTCCACACGGCATCTGCGCCGCAGCTGCAACGTGGGGTTGCATCAGTGCTGGGGCGCTGGGAGCGAACCCCAAATCCCCAGACGATAAAGCGTGCACTCTTCCACCCCAAGGGAATGAGTCAGCCCCGAGCTACAGGACTCGCGACCCCGCGAGAAGACAGAATTTAAGGGATCAGAGCACCACCACCCCCCGGACCACCTCCCTCCTCAGACCTAAGGTGGGTGAGTTGAAAACCTCTTCTCCAGCAAGGGTGAGTAGCGAGAGTCAACTTTCTGGCATCAATCCTTGGGTTTTTCATTTGCCAGGTGTGTTGCCAGGAGAGGCCGGAGAGAGGCATGAGTAAAATGAATTTGGAAGGCCTTCCCCTGACATTGCCCCGGGGAGCCGAGCTGGTGAGGTGCAGAAACGCAGAGCGTGGGTTCATGGGGCTGTGTGGTCAAGTTGGGGCCAGCTGGGTGCCCGGTGTTTCAGTTTGGCAGGATCACCGGAGCCCAGGGAGATGCAGGCCTGGGGAGGCTGTGGCCCCACATGGCTGGAGCCGAAGCTACAGGGCTGACGTCAGCACATCAGAGCACTCGGTGTCTAGGAACGGGCCTCCTGAGCCCCGCCGGTCTGCCCCCGGCTCTCCCTCCCCACCGCCACCACTCTCCGCCACTCCCTCTCCTCTAAGGAGGCGCTTCAGAATCCAGCCTGAGCACACATTTGATCCCTGCTATGAATGCTGTTGCTCGCTCAGTTGTGTCCAACCCTTTGTGACCCCCATAGACTGTAGCCTGCCAGGCTCCTCTGTCCATGAGAGTTCCCAGGCAAGAAACCCAGAGTGGTTTGGTGTTTCCTTCTCCAGGGCGGGGCTCTTCTCGACCCAGGGACTGAACCTGGGTCTCCCACATTGCAGGCAGATTCTTCACCAGCTGAGCCACCAGGGAACTCTGAGTAACAACAAGTAGGCAGGTCGCGCAGATCCTCTGAGCCCAGACATCGTGGACGGGGTGGCGAGGGGCAGCTGCCTTGCGGAGGTCAGATGAACTATGCTCAGGGGAGAGATTTATTTCCCCAAGGGTCATCAGAACTGCGTTCTAAGGAGCAGACCTTGGGCCACCCAGGCCTTCACGTATCCCCTGCCCTGATGGGTCAGGAGACAGAGACGGGCCGGGGAAAGCGGCACTTCCCTGCACTGAAACTGTAGAGCTTTCGCAGTCAGATGGATGGGGATAAGGGAGAGATGGGGCAGAGAGAAAGAAAAGGAGCCAGCGGGATGGAGAGAGGAGGCCTGAGGGGCAAAGTGACGGATGGAGACTGATGCTGTCACACCGGTCCCGGGAAGTCTCAGGGCTGTGCACCACGCTCCTCACTTTCTCCCAACACCCCTGATGGCTCTGAACACTTGAAGGAAGGGGAGGAGGGATGACTTTGTTTTATTTGATGGGGATCAAGAAAGGGCCTGCCTGGGCCTGGAACAGATGTGGGTGGGTGTTCAGTCCAAAAGTGAAGTCAGACCCACGGATACAGGAAGGGCCCAGAGTGGCATGACTGTGGCCTCCCTGGGAGGTGAAAGGGGCACCTTTCACCTGGGAGATCCCATCTGACGTCAGCCCCTTGGTCGGCTCTGCTTGACCCCTGTGGGCTCCCAAGTGCTGACTCAGCCCCCCTTCCTCCCTGAAATCCAGTGCAAATGGTCCCAGGCACAGACCCGAATGCCCTTCTGGGGACAGCGCATCTGACCGTGAATTAGGCCGGGGTGATGGGGCGGAGGTGGGAGGCTGACCTCAGAGGACCCGCTGTCTGGGGTCCATGACCCCAAGCCCAGAGCCGTTCAGGAGTCAGTAAAGCGGAGAGCTCGGGCCTGGAAGGGAAAGCCCGCCGCTGTTCCCACTAACAGAAAATGAGCGTGCCAGCTGCACAGCCACTTCCAGATTAGATGCTGATGAGTCCTTAAACGTGTCGAATCATTCGAGGAGCGCTGGGCTCTGGCCGGCAGGGAGGTGCCCCGGGGACCTGGTGTGACCCACTGTGGTCTGAGGAGGATCGGAGGAAAGGCCGGAAGACCTCGTGTCCCCCGACACCCACGGCAGGCCGTGCTGCTCCGCGAGGCCTCATCCTCTCCGTGTTCCCTCCTCGGCCTTCCTTCCAGCTCCTGACCTCTCTCCACATCCTCTCCCGCCCCTCGGTTACCCCGGGCAGGTTACTTAACTGCTTTAAGCCTCAGTTTTCTCATCCCTAAAACGGGGACAGCAGCCCCACCTGCTGTGTGGCCCTGAGGAGAAGATGAAATTTATTTATGGAAAGTGCTTGGGCTCATACCTGGCCTAGAGCCCTGGACTGGTGGGGTGTTACAGTTCATCCCCACCGACCTCTCAGAGACCACACCCGCCCCAGATAAGGCCAGGCTGCTGCCCTTGGGTAAGAAGACAATGCTTTGTCATCGGTCTTCAGTTCACTCAGCCGCGTCTGACTCTTCACGACCCCGTGGATTGCAGCACGCCCGGCTTCCCTGTCCATCACCAGCTCCCAGAGCTTGCGCAGACTCATGCCCATCAGGTTGGTAGTGACTCCTCTGAGTTGCTGTCAGAGGCAGGCTGGACACTTAGCTTCCCCTGCCTGCATGTTGGTGGCATCATGACCGAAAGCAAGAACTGGGTGTAAGAGCTTCGTGTTCTTTAGGGAAGGTAAGGCGGATCAGAGTCAGCTCTCTGCTATCCATCCTCCAGGAAGGAATCATTGCAGCAGGAAATGCAAGAAGGAGCAGGAAGGATTCTCAGCTCCATCGCCTAGTCTTGGGCAGATGAAGGATGCTTCATTCCATCCTCCATGGGAAGGCATTTTTTTCTGTCTTTCACAGACTTTGGAGCACTTTCCTCTGAGTCCATCGGGATTCTGGTTGCAAGCAACAGAAACCTAGACCAAAGGGATGCTCTTGGAGGGCCCTGGGGTGCACAGCATCACCTGGAGGATGAAGAGATCCATAGCAAGCAGGGAGCAAGGGAGGTCCTAGAGGCTGGGCAGCAGCATCTGGCTGGTTGTCACACTTTTGTCACCAAGGTCGATTGACACGGCTCCTGTCCCAAGAGGCCATGGCAAATACCTTCTAACTGCCCTCTGCCTTTTGATTAGCCAAGACAGGTCACCTGACTGAGCCCTAGCTATTGGGATAGGTCAAGCCAACTCACCTGCCTGGACCCCCTTGCTGTCAGGATTGTCTAAGCCAGGTCACCTGGCTGACCTTGGTTGTTATGGAGAAGACAGGGGTTCCCTTTCTTGGGCTGAGGACTGGATGGAGCAGAGCTGTATCTTGCAGCCTTGCGGGCCGTGGGGGCTACCCCAGACTTACAAAGTGGTCTTCCCATCCTCGAAGCTTTTCCTCTACCTCCTCCCCAGTTGACCTGTCTGTCTGGCCAGGGTCAGCGCCATGTTAGCAATGTCCTAAGTCTTTCACTTTGGGGCAAACAAGTTGGAAATCTCCGTGGGGTGGGGGGTGGGGCGCAGTCAGCAGGATGGGTTCTGTTATAGAAGTTGGAGATGGACAGGGAAGCCTGGTGAGCTGCAGTCCATGGGGTTACAAAGACTGCAGCCACTGAACTGAACTGAATTCTGAAGAAGAGAGTCCTTTGGACGGGAAGACGGAGCTGGTGAATTTGACTTGTCTCCTTGTATCGGGGGCAAGATTGAGTTTGTTCATAAATACTCCTGGTGATCTTGAACATCAAAGCAGGCTGTTGATGGCTGCTAATAAGTCACGTCGACCTTCCCGCTGCCCACCACCACTGCCACCGCCCCAACCAGACCATACCACTTTCTTCTCGACTCTATCAACTTGGTGGATTTAGTGAAGAGGATCCTAGAGAAAGTGACATGGAGAGCCAGGCCAAAGTCCCCAAACGTGGTGGGGCCCTCAGCATCCCCAGACCTTGCCCATCCCTTTTAAACGACTTTCCTTTGTCACTCAGCCCCGCCTTGGGGGCCCCTTCCCTGCATCTTAGGCAGCTCCTCGTGCACTCAGCGTTGTGACTTCCTGGTGTGGCAGCAGGTATCTAACCTTGCCCCACAACGGAACCTGGAATCTCCCCACCGCAGCCCCAACGTGCAACAGCTTCTCCTGTGCCCACTGACTGATGAGAATAATTGTGCCCGTCCTCCGCGGACCCTCTCCGCGTGGATCTGTAGACAACAGATTTCAAATTGATTTAAAGCCTGTGTCATGCTGGCTTAAAGGAAAATCCCTGCAGAAATTAACTAGTTTAACTTTTGCAGGATGCTCGGTAGAACCCAGGCTGCATAATTACAGAGGATGTACCCCTTTTCTCGACAGGAGCGCAGAAGTGTAGAGGTGCCTGGGAAGTGTGGCCCTCCTCGGGCAGGCAGGCAGAGCTGCTGCTGCTTCTATGTAAGTTGCCTGAGGACACCCGGGTGTCCCTGGCACCAGCCTCCGATCGGCCTCTTCTGAGATGCGGTGGAACTGGCTCAGTTGGCGACTCGCTCTTTTGTTCGCTCACACCTTCATCCATCAGGCCAGACGTGTGCCCAGTGTGTGGTTCAGTCTAGACCCTGGTCATCTGTTGCCTGAACTGTTTTACCAGCTGCCCAAACGATTTTCCTGTGTCCAGGCCCCCACCCCACCGGCATAGGTCAATCTTGAGGAGCCAAAGCAAGGCACCCTCCCAAAGAAAGCCCTGGAATGTCCCCACAGTGCTTGCAGGATACAGATCCTTGCTCCCAGGGAGGCGGGAAAGCTCTCCTCCTCCTGGCATGGCTGAGGTCCCCAGCGCGTCTCCTGGAACGACTCCCCGGTGCTTGGGTGTGGTGATCGAGCCACGCTGTCTCCTATGATCACACAGGCTGTTCCCTCTGCCTGGAGTACTGCTTGCTCCAGAGCTTCTGCCAAATTTACTTCCTTCCCCAAACCCTGTGGGCATCGCCGCTTCCTTGGGGCCTCCTTCCAAAAGGACAATCACGAGCTCCTCCATACAATTTCTATAACTTCCTGTATATCTGGTCCACGTAGGTCTGCATTAACTTGCATTTAAGTGCCACGTGATAAGCCCCCGACAAGAGAGGACTGATATTAGCAAGGCCCTTCCTGACAGTGCCTGGCTGACGACTGATGACTGGATGTAGTATTGAACCACAAGCAGTAAGCTATGCATGGAGATGGACAGACACAGCCCTGTTCCTAAGGGGTCTCCCTTCTCCTGGGAGCAGAGGCCTTCTGCTCCCTGTCTTCCCAATTCACCAAGTGGACCCAGTGGATTTCATTTCTGTTGGTTGTTCACCAACATAGATTTCTTCAGTACCTGCTTTGGTGGGGACTTTGTCAATCACCACTTTGTTAATCTAGTGATTCGCAGCGTCACCTGGGAACCTGTTGGAAATTCTATTTCTTAATACTTTCCCAGATCCCCTAAACAGAAGGCTCTAGGGGTGGCGCACAGCAGCTGTGTTTAACAAGTACTCCAGGGAATGCCAGTACACACTCAAGCACACAGCCCCCGTACAGGAACCACTGTCCCAATTTGCAGAAGGGTAAACTGAGGCTCAGCCATGTAGAGGGATCCTTGAGGGTCCCACAAGGAAGCCACATCTTGATTGGAACATGGGGTAGGCTAAACANCAGCCCCCGTACAGGAACCACTGTCCCAATTTGCAGAAGGGTAAACTGAGGCTCAGCCATGTAGAGGGATCCTTGAGGGTCCCACAAGGAAGCCACATCTTGATTGGAACATGGGGTAGGCTAAACAATAGCCACATCAAATTTGGACCTGCTGAATTTGTGATCTGGTTTGGAAAAAGAGCCTTTGCAAATGTTAACTAAGTTGAGGATTTTGAAGGATTATCCTGGATTATCCAGGTGAGCCCTACATGCCATGTAACTGGCCTTATAAGAAAAAGGCANTGATGCTAACCTTAGCAGCGGGCCCTGGCTTGTCAAGGTGAGAAAGAAGGATGGGGGCGTGCTTTCCTTTTGAGGTACGAGGGCCCACCAGACCCCCCCGACCCCAACCAGCTCTGTTCCCGCTCCCCACCCTCGTCCAGATTTTAAAACAAACGTCAGCTGCCAGGCTGATCGATAGGCCTGCTCATCCGCAAGGTTTGAGGCTCTCTCTCCACAGATGTAATCAGGGCTCCAGAGACGTCCTGGCAGCGGGCTTGTGGGGAGGGAGCGCGGTAATACATTTAATCAAGGAACAGATGGGGAGCTGATAGAGTGTGTAGAGAAATCAGGTTTCTGTGATCACATTGCCTTTCCCCTATTCAGCCTCCACAGCCTGCGGCTCCTCCGGCGAGAGTGCCCCACACCGCTCCAGCCCTGCCCTTTCACAAGATGTTGTCCTGGGAACCTCAGGGCCCCCGGAGAGGCGTGTGGTGGGAGTGAGGTGGAGGCTGCTGCCTGTTGAGTCCATCCCCCTGCCTGGCACAGGGCCCCCTGTCCCTCAGCCTCCTGCACACCGCCTGGCTCCCCTCTCCACGCAGAGCCAGTGGAGGCTGGGAAGTGAGGAGACCCACGGGCTGATCGCTGAGTCCTCAGCATGGTTGGCATCACAGATGCCGTCGGCCCCCCTGTCTCCTGGTAGCTTGCAGAGAAGAAACGGGGCTCATGTATCCACTGAACCCCTGGGCCCCTGCCTAGTTCACAGAGCCTCGGCAACACCCTCGTTTCCTCTGGAGGTATCGGGGTGCCATCAGAAGACGTCTCAAGACTCTCTGGCTGTGGTTCTCCAGCAGGGTGACAGCCCCTTGGATACATCTGGCTGTACCTGGAGACGTGGCTGGTGGTCGTGACTCAGGGAGGATGCTCCCTACTCCTAGCGGCAGAGGCCAGTGACGCGGATAAATATGCTTCATCGCACAGAGCAGGCCCCGCCACGCAGGACGATCCCATAGATCAGCGTCCATACAGCCCGGCCTAAGGAATCCTGCTCTCGATGGCGAGCCAGGTGCCCTTCAGGCTGACCGTCTGTAGGTGGGTTCACAGGGCTTTTTCCATCTGTATCCAGTCCTCAAATCAGCACGTTCACTCTCTGCCCAGCTCCTCCCATACTACGTGCGTGCACAAGGGCGCATGTGTGTACCAGACAGTGTGGCCCTAAGTGGGTCAGGACCGGGCTGGAGACTGTCGCAGGCAGGATGCTTACCTGGGGCGGGGCTGTGGGCGGCGGCAGGTGTACTTACCGTGACAATGGCGCTCAGCCTCCGGGCTGCCCCAGGCGTCATGTGATTTCAGGAACTGGTAGATAGTAACTAACTGAATGCACGAGAGGATTTCCCACTGTTTCTTGCAGGTCTGATTTCTTGTTTAGTCCCAGGAAATCCACCTTATAAGCAGGGATTTGGTGGCGGTGGCAAGGGTCAGGGGGTGGTCTCGGTCATTCTTTGCTCCGCCCACTACCCCTGCCTACTGTCTTCACTCTGGACCAGATCTTATTCTGGGACTGGCTCATGGTCAGNAAGCAGGGATTTGGTGGCGGTAGCAAGGGTCAGGGGGTGGTCTTGGTCATCCTTTGCTCCGCCCACTACCCCTGCCTACTGGCTTCACTCTGGACCAGATCTCATTCTGGGACTGGCTCGTGGTCAGCAGGCCCCAGGGGATGAGCTGATTTGTGATGTCTCCCTCCATGCTACTGATGGGATTCAACCCTGCCTGATACTGAAGCTATTGGAAGAGCAGAGTTCCTGCCTTTGAGGTCCCTGCCCAGAGCTTGGGGTGACCTCCTTGAAAGGCAGCAGCCTTGAGACCACACTCCTCCCTGCTTGCCCTGATCTTCCTAATATTAGGTTTTGACATTGACATAATGTATTGCTAGTAATAACATAACCCTCTTTAGGTACTGAGTGTTCATCCATCCCAGCCTCTGAGCTCCACAGAGCTATGTCACTCCATCTTCCCGGGCATCCTGAGATGGTCTGTGATCCCCATTTGACTAACGAAGAAACTGCAGCCCAGAGAGGGTGAGTCACTGGCTCAGGGTCACAGAGCCAGTAAGTAAGCCAGGCGCTCAGGACTTGAACACGTCAATTCAGTCGCTCAGTCATGTCCGACTCTTTGTGACCCCATGGACTGCAGCATACCAGGCCTCCCTGTCCATCACCAACTCCCAGACCTTACTCAAACTCATGCCCATTGAGTCGGTGATGCCATCCAACCATCTCATCCTCTGTCGACCCCTTCTTCTCCTGCCTTCAGTGTTTCCCAGCATCAGGGTCCCTTGACTGACTCCAAAAAGCATCCTCCTAGCAGCCCTTCTCTCCAGTATCCGTTGCCCCTCAAGGGGGTCCTCACACCCAGCATTACCTGGAAGCTGGTTAGACAGAGTCCCAGCTGGCCCCTCACACTGACTGGGAAACTGTGCTCATCCTGCAAAGACCCTGGGGACCCAGCCGTGTGTTCCGACTGCTCCGCGCTCTCTGGTCTCTGTCCTGACACAGGGGCAGCTTTCCGGGAGGGTGGGGCTGGGGCTGGGGTGGGAGGAGGAGGCAGAGGATGCTTATGAGGTGTTAAGAAACCCAGGGGAACCGGGTGGACTGGGAGTGCACCTGGGCCAGTATGGTTCCGCTTATGGAGTGTTTCCCAGGCCGACCTCGCAGGCTGGACACCACCTGTGTCTGGTCCCATCCTGACCTCTCTCTGGATATTCAAAAAGGCCGGTTTCCTACTTGAGAAATCCCCCTCCTCGGATCCCTGACCCTTCACCTGAGCCCTGAGGAGGCACTTGTTTCGTCGGCTTTCTAGGCCCTGGGGGTCCCGATTTCTCGTCTTCAAGAACAAGCTTCCCTAGGACCCCCACATTCCGAGGCTTCTCCCAGCCACTTCCTGCACTTTGTTCCTTGTAACTGTCTTTCCCTCTCTATGGAAACCCTTTCATCTCCCGTTTGGGCTGGGACTTGGGGCCCCTCCAGGGCCTCTAGGGTGTTGGTACCGTTACCAATTAGAATATAAAAGTGCACTTTGATAAAGTGCACCTTTATCAAAGGTGCACAGACAGCAATACACGGCGGCGCCGCAGGGGGAGTGGGCTGGCAGACCCAGACGCGGCTGCCTGCACCGCCCACCGCCGCCGCCACGCACGCTGGGAGGAGGCCAGCGACCGAGAACAGACGTTTCCCTGTGGCCCCACAGCTAGGTGGGCGTGTTTCCTCTTCACACTGGAGCCGCAAAGACCTAAGCGGCTCCCTTAAGTTGCGTGAGTAAGTGTATAATTACAGCTAGAGAGAGGCCACAGCCAGATTAAACCTCTGATGCCTGCTTTGGCCCGCTTCCTTTTTCATTCCAAGTGAGGAGCATCAGCTGAGGAGTCAAGCTCTCTATGGGGTGCGTATGTCTCCATGTATCCGGAAAGTTCTGCAAGCAGGTTGTTTTAATGAAAGGTTGCACAGACTCTAAATGTATTTATCCATTTCAGCTGTAGATCTGCCCAGCTGTGAGACAATGCAACGGGTCATTTTATAGGGAAGTGACTCCACCCAATGGAAAAAGGCCAGAGCTCACGTGGGGTGAACTGCTACCCGCTTCTCGGTGGCGGGAGGCAAAGATCTTCAACTCTGCTAAAGTTTTCCTGCTGAAAAGGAAGTAGACATAGTCTAAATTGTGAGAAGGTTATCTGAGGACCAGTAAGTAGAATTAGCAAGGAGACATTTGAATTTATAATTGTAACAGTTAACAATAGCAAGAGCTGGCATTCCTGAGCTCTTAAGAGTGTTTCAAACATATGGATTGTTCTCCTTCCATTGTTCCCACCTTGTCTGAAGATAAGAACCTTCCAAAGGGGACGTGTTGGGGAAGCAAGCTTCACTTCTCCCTGAAGGTCTGATTGCAAGCACCTCACATCAGCTGGGCCTTGTCCTCCATGAGGGCACGCGCTCCTTCCACCCCCTGGCACCTCCCAGCAAGAGCCCGACGAGAAGCACAGGCTCTAGCTTGCTTTCGTGCCCAATCTGGTCACCACGCTCAGGGCCAGCCCGAGGCCTGGCCTCCCTCACCTGCCAGCAGCCACCACACTCGGCCTCCTGGAAACAGTTCTCCCTTCCACTCATGCTGGCATCTGCCAGGCGGGCAGGGATCCTACTTGAGCAGCCGAGGTCTCCCCTGGACAGTCTGAGACCTGGACTTGGAGTAGGGATCCCTCATCTCAGCCCTGGGAGCATCTTCTCAGGAGCCCTGGGCTCTGAGCAAGGCCAGCAAATGTTCCCCGTCAAAGTCCAGAGTAATGCTTTCCATTTCCTGCCCCAAACAGTGTCTCCGCGGCAATGAATCAGCTCAGTCACTGGAGTACAGGAGCCCCACAGACGATAGGAAAATGAGCGGGCGCGACTGAGTTCCTTTACTTTATTACAGAAACAGGCAGCGGTCAGGCAGCCTGTGAACAGGAGTCTGTCCGTCTGCTGTAGGGTCATCAGGCCTCCATTGATAAGCCGGTCACTCCAGTCAACATCTGGGTCCATGAGCTCAGTGGACAGGGAGGGTGAGAGATGGGGGCTCCAGGAATTCAGCCTGCACCTCGAGGATGGCTCACCCGCCTCGTCAGTCTCCCCACAGCGGAGTCAGTTGGATTACCCCCATTTCACAGATGAGCAAATGGAGACCCAGCCTCCACCCTTGGCCCTGAGTTCACACTGGTGGTGACATTTCAGTTGGACCCACATCTGTGGGGTCTCAAGAGCCATGTTAGTGCTGTTGTTGGGCTTATGATGAGAAGGGGGCCCAACAAGGAGATCATCCAAGCTGGAGGGGGCTGCACTCGGGTAGGTGTCCCCCACCCCAGTTTGGGAGGCATTAGGGCAAGGGATGCCCGGGGTTGGGGGTGTCCTGGGGACCTGCCTCCTTGGAAGAGTCCCTCCAGCTCTGACTCCAGGCTCACCTGCTCTCTCTCCCGAGGTGAACCTGATGCTCCTTGACTGGGGACACCTACTCCCTGTTCCCCCGGGAGGCCTGGCTGACCAAACAGGGAAGATCAGTGCCGGGAAGCCGCCTCGCCGAGCTCCCCAGGCCCTGGGAGTGAACCGAGAGCCCCCAAGTCGATGGCCTTGGTCCCCACTGGGAAGCCCCCACCTCTCAGGGATGGAAGCAGCGAAAGCTTTGGTTTTTAAAAGAATAACATGCAAATCGGTTGTCTGACTCCAACACTCCCAGCGGGAGATCCCAGCGCAACCTGCCAGCGCTGACAGCGAGGGAATGCTGACAAATGCCACCGCCACGCCGCCCCACCGCCGCGTCGGAGGCGAGACTGGGGCTCTGCGTTGCGGCGTCTACTCTGTTTTCCTGGGAGAGGCTGGACGCTCCCGAGCCAGCGAATGTGGGTGATCACCCGTCACTGTAGATGCGGACTCTGAGGCTCGGCCAGGTCACTAGGCCAGGCGTCTACCTGGGCTCCTGGCCCTCTTGTCGTGATTAGAAACACAGAGCTACTTCTGTGACTACCCGAAGGGGAGGGGTTCTGTCTGCTTGTTCCAGGCTGTATCCTGAGGGTGTAGCGTAATGTCTGGCACATAGTAGGTGCGCAAGAAATGGGCACGGATGGGACTTCCCTGGTGGCCTGGTGGTTGAGACGCTGTGCTGCCGATGCAGGGGGGGCAGGTTCAATCCCTAGTTGGAAACTTAGATCCCACGTGCAGTGCGGCACAGCCAAAAGACTTTTTTTTAAAAAAAAGAAAGAAACGTGTACTGGATGAACTGGTGGTGACTGGGGTCAGCAGGGGGAGGCCACCAACACTCAGCTGCCCCCGCCACCCCTAAACAGGGCACACGGCTTGAATAGGTCTCCCTGGGCAGAGCCATTTGGCTAGAATACAGCACCGCAGGGCCACCCAAGAGCAGACACAGGCCTCCAGGTCCCAGGCCCCGTGCCATCGGCAGCTGGGCCTGCTGCTTTATCTGCAGATTGGGGCTGGCATCTCTCGCAGGTCTATGGACCCTAGAAAGCGGTCCAGGAAGGCCAAGGCTGCACTCACCAACGCTGAGCACTTGACCTTGGCTTCGTTTTGTCCTTAGCTTGCAGAGGACATGGATTTCACGTGAGGCTGGGATCAGTCCCGACTTGGCCAACCCTACACCTTACCCACTGTCCCCTGGCAAATTATTCAGCCTCCAAATTGTCATTTTCTCATCTGCAAAAAAAGACAATGCAGTCAGTCCTTGAAAAACACGGGTTTGAACTACGTGGGTCTACCAGTACACAGATTTTTTTTTCAGTAACTATAGTACCTGTATAGGACAGAAATGGTATGTTGATAAAGGACAGAAATGGTCTGGACCTCACAGAAGCAGAAGATATTGAGAAGAGGTGGCAAGAATACACAGAAGAACTGTACAAAAAAGATCTTCACGACCAAGATAATCACGATGGTGTGATCACTCACCTAGAGCCAGACATCCTGGAATNGGGGTGCCAGCCTGTTCCGGCTGGTGTAACAGCAAACCATAAACTGGCATGCTTTACAACAAAGGCTTATTCTCGTGGTTCTGGAGGCTGCAAGCGCAAGATTCAGTTACTGGCAAGACCCCCTTCCTGGTTCACAGACAGCTTCTTCTTGCTGTGTCCTCACATGGCTCAAGAGGGGAGGGAGCTCTGTGGGGTCTTCTTAATGAGGGCACTAACCCCATCCATGAGGGCCCCACCCTCATGATCTAACCACTCCCAAAGGTCCCACCCCCAAATACCACCACTCCAGGGACTGGCTTTCATCTCCCAGATTTTGTGAATCTTGGGGAACACAAACATTCAGTCTATAGCAGAGGTGTCTAAGATCATCAGAATTGTATCTGAAGTAAGAACTAGAAGAGTGTTAGGGTCTTTTGCGTGGATCAAGCCTTGAAAACAGTAGTGTTCTCTTCCAAGAAAAGCAGCCATGGGCCCTTGCTTGAAAAGTCCACTCCCATGCCTTCAGCGGAGGACCCAGTTACCCTGGCAACCACTGACTGGCAGGGGAGACCACACTCCTCTCCCCGCCCCACCAGACAGAAGGGAGGCCTGCAAGGGTGCTCAGACAGAACGCTGATTGCATCGACGATCTATTACTGGGTAACAAGTCACTTCAAAACTAAGTGGATTAAGACAATCATCATTCTATTCTCTCTCACGGTTTCTGAGGGTCAGGAGTTTGGACAGCCCTCAGTGGGAACTTGCGTCTGTTCTCAGATGTCTGGGATCTTGGCTGGGAAGNCTTCAAAACTAAGTGGATTAAGACAATCATCATTCTATTCTCTCTCACGGTTTCTGAGGGTCAGGAGTTTGGACAGCCCTCAGTGGGAACTTGCGTCTGTTCTCAGATGTCTGGGATCTTGGCTGGGAAGACAGGGGCGGGTGTGGCGGGGTGAGCGACTCGGCAGAGTGAGGCTGAAATCACTGAGAAGCATTTCCACTCGTGAACTCAGTGGCTGGTGCCGGCTGCCGGCGGGGCCCTTAGCTGGGCTGTCAGCCAGCACACCTACGTGGGGTCTCTGTGCATGGACTAATCTGAGCTTCCAAACAGCACGGCAGCTGTACCAAGAACAAGGGTCTGCAGGAGATCAAGGGGGAAGTGCGTGCCATTTTTAGAGTCNAGACAGGGGCGGGTGTGGCGGGGTGAGCGACTCGGCAGAGTGAGGCTGAAATCACTGAGAAGCATTTCCACTCGTGAACTCGGTGGCTGGTGCCGGCTGCCGGCGGGGCCCTTAGCTGGGCTGTCAGCCAGCACACCTACGTGGGGTCTCTGTGCGTGGACTAATCTGAGCTTCCAAACAGCACGGCAGCTGTTCCAAGAACAAGGGTCTGCAGGAGATCAAGGGGGAAGTGTGTGCCATTTTTAGAGTCTAGTCTCAGAAGTCACTTTATGTCACTTCCATGTACTGTCAAGGCAGCCAAAAAGTCCTCCGGGTTCTGGGGGAGGTGGGGGTGGGTGTCAAGGTCAGATTGTATAAAGAGCTCGTAGAGTGGGAGCTATTACAGGGGCCATCTTCACACCGTGCAGTTGGTGCCTCAACAGCTCCCAAGGACTCTAACCAAATTCACTTATTTAAAAAAAGGTTTATTGAGCACCTATTGAGTGCTGGGCTTCCCTGGTGGCCCAGATGGTAAAGAAAGTGAAAAAAGTGAAAGTCGCTCAATCCTGTCTGACTCTTTGCAACCCCATGGACTACAGAGTCCATGGAATTCTCCAGGGCAGAATACTGGAGTGGGTAGCCTATCCCTTCTCTAGCAGATCTTCCTGACCTAGGAATTGAACCAGGGTCTCCTGCATTGCAGGCAGATTCTTTACCAATTGAGCTCTCAGGGAAACCCTAATGATGGTAAAGAATCTGCCTGCAATGCGGGAGACCTCAGTTTGATCCCTGGGTTGGGAAGATCCCCTGGAAAAGAAATGGCAACCCACTGCAGTGTTCTTGCCTGGAGAATCCCACGGACAGAGGAGCCTGGCGGGCTACAGTCCATGGGGTCGCAAAGAGCCGGGCATGACTGAGCGACCAACACTACTGCTTACTGTGTGCCAGGAGCTGCTCTCCTGCCTCTAAAGTGCTGGCGGCTGCAGGGATGCTGCGGGAGAAGCAGCCCAAAGGAGCGGGGTGGGGCTGGGGGTGGGGCAGAAGGCGCTGCCTCTGCGCACAGACACGCCTGTCCATCCTCACCCTTGCCCCCAGCGAAGGCAAGTTGAAGGCCCCAGGGCATCACCATGATGACCTGGTCTGCTGGGCCTGTGCTCCTGCCATATGGCAAGGGCAGCCCCTGAGTCCAGGGGAGGAAGAGGAATTCTGGGTCTGCAGCCTCCCAAGGAGCAGGGTCCCAGGTGACCCCACCCCGCCCCTCCTACTGAGCTACTGAGCAGAGCCCATCACCCCCGTTCATCCTCTCCCAGCAGAGCTAGGGCCCCACTTCTCCTGCCCGTCATGCACAGAAGCTGTCCCAAGGCTATTCCTGGCCCCGGACACCCTCCCCCTCATCTACAGGGGCTGAAGCCTCATTGGTGTGCCTGGATTTGCGTCTCTCCCCTTAGCCAAAGATTTCCAATCTGAAATTGCCATCTTTATTTTCAATGTGCCACCTCCCCCATGAACACTCGAAACCCTCTCAGGGGCCACCTGACAGTTGAATGCAGCCAGCCACGGGCAGCTCACTCCCACCTTTGTCATTTGCAGACAGCTGGACCCCTGAGGAAGTCCTGCCGTCTCATCCTAAACATCAGACTCATCCCTAGATCCTACTGTGACGAAAGGGCCTCCCTTGCCCCATCTAAATAATTGTGGATTAAACGATCTCCCCAGGCAGGGCTGGCACTCTTGTTTATAGATAAGTAGAGAGCCTTTTAAAAAGTTAATTGTGGTGGTAGAAGATGATGGGGACTTCCCAGAGAGAGCTGGGATGGTTTTAATGAAGCCAACATGTGCCAGGGACCCCGAAAAGGAAGGGAGTCGTGTAGCGAGAGGGTGAGTCTAGCTGATGCGCTGAGGGAAGGAGAGGATGGGAGGGCTGTCAAGATCCAGGAGCTGCTGTTTAGGAAACAGTGACTTCAGGAGGGAAAAGGCAGTCAGGGGGAAGATGGTAATTTGCTCTGGAGCAGATGTGATGAGGAGAAAGGCTCGGAGGAGGGCAGACGACCCTACCTCCCCCCTCCAGCTCCCTCTCCTCCTGCTCAGGAGGTCAGATGTCTTCAGAGACTAAGGGCGTCTCCAGGGCAGCCCTGGAGGCACTGAGCAGGGGGCTGACGGGGAAAGAGAGTCCTTTTCCTGGCATCTAAAGGTCCGGGGTGGTGAGGATGGGGCACCAAGGGGCTCACAACCTGCCTTTGATACATATGATCAGTGTGAGAAAATTGTTCTGGTTTTAGATTGCTCTTGGACAGGACGACACCTGCATCCTGTGGACCCCTTATGGCTGTCCTGCTTCAAAGAGATGGATGCCCAGAGCAGTGCTGCTCCCCCGACCTCCGTCAGGGACGAGGGCGGACGGGCCTGCCCTCCCCACCTCCCCACCCTCGTCCTTTCTGCCCCTTCCCTGGGCAGCAGCTGGGGCTGAGGCTTCCATGAGGCTGCTGAGAAGTGGCCCCAAGGGCTGTTGGCGGNAGTGGGTAGCCTATCCCTTCTCTAGCAGATCTTCCTGACCTAGGAATTGAACCAAGGTCTCCTGCATTGCAGGCAGATTCTTTACCAATTGAGCTCTCAGGGAAACCCTAATGATGGTAAAGAATCTGCCTGCAATGCGGGAGACCTCAGTTTGATCCCTGGGTTGGGAAGATCCCCTGGAAAAGAAATGGCAACCCACTGCAGTGTTCTTGCCTGGAGAATCCCACGGACAGAGGAGCCTGGCGGGCTACAGTCCATGGGGTCGCAAAGAGCCGGGCATGACTGAGCGACCAACACTACTGCTTACTGTGTGCCAGGAGCTGCTCTCCTGCCTCTAAAGTGCTGGCGGCTGCAGGGATGCTGCGGGAGAAGCAGCCCAAAGGAGCGGGGTGGGGCTGGGGGTGGGGCAGAAGGCGCTGCCTCTGCGCACAGACACGCCTGTCCATCCTCACCCTTGCCCCCAGCGAAGGCAAGTTGAAGGCCCCAGGGCATCACCATGATGACCTGGTCTGCTGGGCCTGTGCTCCTGCCATATGGCAAGGGCAGCCCCTGAGTCCAGGGGAGGAAGAGGAATTCTGGGTCTGCAGCCTCCCAAGGAGCAGGGTCCCAGGTGACCCCACCCCGCCCCTCCTACTGAGCTACTGAGCAGAGCCCATCACCCCCGTTCATCCTCTCCCAGCAGAGCTAGGGCCCCACTTCTCCTGCCCATCATGCACAGAAGCTGTCCCAAGGCTCTTCCTGGCCCCGGACACCCTCCCCCTCATCTACAGGGGCTGAAGCCTCATTGGTGTGCCTGGATTTGCGTCTCTCCCCTTAGCCAAAGATTTCCAATCTGAAATTGCCATCTTTATTTTCAATGTGCCACCTCCCCCATGAACACTCGAAACCCTCTCAGGGGCCACCTGACAGTTGAATGCAGCCAGCCACGGGCAGCTCACTCCCACCTTTGTCATTTGCAGACAGCTGGACCCCTGAGGAAGTCCTGCCATCTCATCCTAAACATCAGACTCATCCCTAGATCCTACTGTGACGAAAGGGCCTCCCTTGCCCCATCTAAATAATTGTGGATTAAACGATCTCCCCAGGCAGGGCTGGCACTCTTGTTTATAGATAAGTAGAGAGCCTTTTAAAAAGTTAATTGTGGTGGTAGAAGATGATGGGGACTTCCCAGAGAGAGCTGGGATGGTTTTAATGAAGCCAACATGTGCCAGGGACCCCGAAAAGGAAGGGAGTCGTGTAGCGAGAGGGTGAGTCTAGCTGATGCGCTGAGGGAAGGAGAGGATGGGAGGGCTGTCAAGATCCAGGAGCTGCTGTTTAGGAAACAGTGACTTCAGGAGGGAAAAGGCAGTCAGGGGGAAGATGGTAATTTGCTCTGGAGCAGATGTGATGAGGAGAAAGGCTCGGAGGAGGGCAGATGACCCTACCTCCCCCCTCCAGCTCCCTCTCCTCCTGCTCAGGAGGTCAGATGTCTTCAGAGACTAAGGGCGTCTCCAGGGCAGCCCTGGAGGCACTGAGCAGGGGGCTGACGGGGAAAGAGAGTCCTTTTCCTGGCATCTAAAGGTCCCGGGTGGTGAGGATGGGGCACCAAGGGGCTCACAACCTGCCTTTGATACATATGATCAGTGTGAGAAAATTGTTCTGGTTTTAGATTGCTCTTGGACAGGACGACACCTGCATCCTGTGGACCCCTTATGGCTGTCCTGCTTCAAAGAGATGGATGCCCAGAGCAGCGCTGCTCCCCCGACCTCCGTCAGGGACGAGGGCGGACGGGCCTGCCCTCCCCACCTCCCCACCCTCGTCCTTTCTGCCCCTTCCCTGGGCAGCAGCTGGGGCTGAGGCTTCCATGAGGCTGCTGAGAAGTGGCCCCAAGGGCTGTTGGCGGAGTGGGAATTCTCATGGTCTCAGCAGTAGCGAGGAGCTGGCTTTCACAGCTCCCCAGCCCTTGGCAAGCTTGCGGGGGACCAAAGCTGGCCCAGGCGAGGCCTCCCCCTCCTTCACCACAGCTGCAGTCACCGTTTGAAAGTGGCTCTGGCTCCATCAAGAAGACAACTAACCTTCCTCAGCCCCCCTCCACAGGGAGCCCTGGCTTATGCCTGCAGCTGAATGAAATGATCCAGCCCCGTGCCAGCCCCAGCTTCTGAAATGTGAATGTCACATTCCAGCCCGAGCAGGACTGCAGGGCAAAACTCAACCACAGCCACGAGCCTCACTCCAGTGGAGCCCACTGCAGCCCGAGGGGACGCTGTCCCCAGGCTTCGAGGAAGACCCTGAGGTGTCAGTTTATTTCAGGTTCAGAATCCAGGCCAGGTTCAGAGCCAGGCTGCTCAGGCTACCTTTCCAACCCTGAGGGGCACTGGCGGGGAGCCGATTCAGCCCCAGACAAGCATCTCCGGTGGAGACCTGCTTCTCCTGTCTTCCCAATGCCCAGTGTTAGTGGGGCCTCCTGCCTCTCAGCCGTGATGAAGAGGAGCGATTTTCTGAAGGTCGGACAAAGAGTCGGACTTCCCGAAGTACTCCTGATCCACAAAGCCAATCCATCCCTGGGGCCAGAGCTGCCCTCAACCCCGGCAGGACTCAGCCTTGACTCAGCACCGCAATCTTCTCCAAGTGCACCCTTCTCATCGGTGGGAGACACCCGCAGCCCCTGCCGCCTGGCCCCCAGATGGTTTCCAGGACCCAGTCGGCCCAGCTGAGCCAGGCCCTGCGCGTCCTCGCTTCGCAAGGTCGGAAGGGCCTACCAGGGCCACAGGGACAGTAACCCCTTCCCTCCCGCAGGGCCCTTCCTGTGCTGGTTCTCCCTGCCCACCCGGCTCCTCCTGCTGCTGTAACAGCAGCTGGGGGAGAGGGTTGGGGGCTGGGGGCTCCTCCAGGGACTCCAGCCTTCTCGTCTGCCTCCTCCCCACCCTGCTCCAGTCTCCACTGGGTAGCACAGCTCCAGGAGGCCCTGGACCGAAGAAAATGGGTGAAGGAAAAGGATGCGGTTCACAAGGCCTTTGAGCATGAAAAGACTCCAGCTTGAAGAGACTTAGAAAGGAGATCGTGCAGGCTGCAGGCGCCTCTGAACCTCTTCCAGCTTTTCGATTTCCCACGGCGTTTGGCAAAAATCGGATTGGAGTGGAGACCCCAAGACCGAGGACTGGCCGGTTCTTTGGCACAGTGGCAACAGCAGGACAGACCTCGTCTCCAGGCTGCGAGAAAGGACATGCCTGGGAATCGGGGTGGGCGGCCGGGGGTTCATGGAACCACCTCTCCTACAGAGACTGCAGGCTGTGGAGACTCACCCCAGTCTCTGCTTTTCCCTTAAACTTGTAGGAAGAAGAGGGTTGGACTCAGAATCTCAAGGGACCTTGCGGAACCCCCTGTGCCCAACCTCCACCGGAGACTCAGGAATCCAGGCTCTGGCCGGGGACCCCCAGAGCCCGCAGGCTGCTGGACCCCCGGCGAACGGGAGAGAAGCGCTGCTCCGGGTTTTGGGGAGGAGGGTGACCCCGAAGCTGGCACAGTGGATGGGGACAGATCTAGTCTGAGCATCTCAGAAGATGGTATTACTCAGCAGGCTCACACTTTTCATCTGGAACTTATTGGAAAACCTTGCTAAGGGGATCAGCTGCCTCCCGGTGCCAACTCCCAGCTCCCATCCAATCGGTATTCAGGCCCTTTAAAGTATTACGTTTCGACACTGTGAACATTGTATGTTCCTGACAGGATAAGCCCACCACAAATTAATACCTGGGGCAGATCCTAAAACACAATTCTTCCCGGCTGCAATAACTCCAGCCAGCCTCTCTATCTGCACCGACAGGAGCGTAAATCTTCCATCGCTGCAATTCCTGCATTGTTTTCCTCCTCCAGTCCCTGAAACAGCCCAGACAATAAACTCTACTTCCTTTTATGATTATCGGTGCGCTCATGGGTTTCCCACGCTGCACCACCAGCCACTAGAAGGGCCCCTGAGCTGACTTCGGGGACAATCCCACAGCCATCAGCTCCTCTTTTAGTCCCCACATTGGGTTTGGAGGCGGTGAGCTGGCTTCTGGGAGACAAAGACATGTAGGGCTGCCTCTGTCTGGGCAGCTGAGGGTGGCAGTAAGGGAGGAGGGGCGGGAGAGGGGCTCGGTCTCTGTCATACAGGAGGGACCACAGGGAAGAGCCTCAGGACAGGAACGCGAGCTGCCCGACCTGGCGCTGGCCACGCAGAGCCAGGGGGAGTGAGGAGCCCACCGCAGGGCTGGGCCGGAGGATCACCACGCACCTGCCTTGTCTCACATTTTACTGTGGCCGAACTCAGCACAGAAAGTCAGGTCTGTGTCCTAGCCCACAGGCCTTTGTTTTTCCATCTGCAANGGGTGGTGAGGATGGGGCACCAAGGGGCTCACAACCTGCCTTTGATACATATGATCAGTGTGAGAAAATTGTTCTGGTTTTAGATTGCTCTTGGACAGGACGACACCTGCATCCTGTGGACCCCTTATGGCTGTCCTGCTTCAAAGAGATGGATGCCCAGAGCAGTGCTGCTCCCCCGACCTCCGTCAGGGACGAGGGCGGACGGGCCTGCCCTCCCCACCTCCCCACCCTCGTCCTTTCTGCCCCTTCCCTGGGCAGCAGCTGGGGCTGAGGCTTCCATGAGGCTGCTGAGAAGTGGCCCCAAGGGCTGTTGGCGGAGTGGGAATTCTCATGGTCTCAGCAGTAGCGAGGAGCTGGCTTTCACAGCTCCCCAGCCCTTGGCAAGCTTGCGGGGGACCAAAGCTGGCCCAGGCGAGGCCTCCCCCTCCTTCACCACAGCTGCAGTCACCGTTTGAAAGTGGCTCTGGCTCCATCAAGAAGACAACTAACCTTCCTCAGCCCCCTCCACAGGGAGCCCTGGCTTATGCCTGCAGCTGAATGAAATGATCCAGCCCCGTGCCAGCCCCAGCTTCTGAAATGTGAATGTCACATTCCAGCCCGAGCAGGACTGCAGGGCAAAACTCAACCACAGCCACGAGCCTCACTCCAGTGGAGCCCACTGCAGCCCGAGGGGACGCTGTCCCCAGGCTTCGAGGAAGACCCTGAGGTGTCAGTTTATTTCAGGTTCAGAATCCAGGCCAGGTTCAGAGCCAGGCTGCTCAGGCTACCTTTCCAACCCTGAGGGGCACTGGCGGGGAGCCGATTCAGCCCCAGACAAGCATCTCCGGTGGAGACCTGCTTCTCCTGTCTTCCCAATGCCCAGTGTTAGTGGGGCCTCCTGCCTCTCAGCCGTGATGAAGAGGAGCGATTTTCTGAAGGTCGGACAAAGAGTCGGACTTCCCGAAGTACTCCTGATCCACAAAGCCAATCCATCCCTGGGGCCAGAGCTGCCCTCAACCCCGGCAGGACTCAGCCTTGACTCAGCACCGCAATCTTCTCCAAGTGCACCCTTCTCATCGGTGGGAGACACCCGCAGCCCCTGCCGCCTGGCCCCCAGATGGTTTCCAGGACCCAGTCGGCCCAGCTGAGCCAGGCCCTGCGCGTCCTCGCTTCGCAAGGTCGGAAGGGCCTACCAGGGCCACAGGGACAGTAACCCCTTCCCTCCCGCAGGGCTTTTCCTGTGCTGGTTCTCCCTGCCCACCCGGCTCCTCCTGCTGCTGTAACAGCAGCTGGGGGAGAGGGTTGGGGGCTGGGGGCTCCTCCAGGGACTCCAGCCTTCTCGTCTGCCTCCTCCCCACCCTGCTCCAGTCTCCACTGGGTAGCGCAGCTCCAGGAGGCCCTGGACCGAAGAAAATGGGTGAAGGAAAAGGATGCGGTTCACAAGGCCTTTGAGCATGAAAAGACTCCAGCTTGAAGAGACTTAGAAAGGAGATCGTGCAGGCTGCAGGCGCCTCTGAACCTCTTCCAGCTTTTCGATTTCCCACGGCGTTTGGCAAAAATCGGATTGGAGTGGAGACCCCAAGACCGAGGACTGGCCGGTTCTTTGGCACAGTGGCAACAGCAGGACAGACCTCGTCTCCAGGCTGCGAGAAAGGACATGCCTGGGAATCGGGGTGGGCGGCCGGGGGTTCATGGAACCACCTCTCCTACAGAGACTGCAGGCTGTGGAGACTCACCCCAGTCTCTGCTTTTCCCTTAAACTTGTAGGAAGAAGAGGGTTGGACTCAGAATCTCAAGGGACCTTGCGGAACCCCCTGTGCCCAACCTCCACCGGAGACTCAGGAATCCAGGCTCTGGCCGGGGACCCCCAGAGCCCGCAGGCTGCTGGACCCCCGGCGAACGGGAGAGAAGCGCTGCTCCGGGTTTTGGGGAGGAGGGTGACCCCGAAGCTGGCACAGTGGATGGGGACAGATCTAGTCTGAGCATCTCAGAAGATGGTATTACTCAGCAGGCTCACACTTTTCATCTGGAACTTATTGGAAAACCTTGCTAAGGGGATCAGCTGCCTCCCGGTGCCAACTCCCAGCTCCCATCCAATCGGCGTTCAGGCCCTTTAAAGTATTACGTTTCGACACTGTGAACATTGTATGTTCCTGACAGGATAAGCCCACCACAAATTAATACCTGGGGCAGATCCTAAAACACAATTCTTCCCGGCTGCAATAACTCCAGCCAGCCTCTCTATCTGCACCGACAGGAGCGTAAATCTTCCATCGCTGCAATTCCTGCATTGTTTTCCTCCTCCAGTCCCTGAAACAGCCCAGACAATAAACTCTACTTCCTTTTATGATTATCGGTGCGCTCATGGGTTTCCCACGCTGCACCACCAGCCACTAGAAGGGCCCCTGAGCTGACTTCGGGGACAATCCCACAGCCATCAGCTCCTCTTTTAGTCCCCACATTGGGTTTGGAGGCGGTGAGCTGGCTTCTGGGAGACAAAGACATGTAGGGCTGCCTCTGTCTGGGCAGCTGAGGGTGGCAGTAAGGGAGGAGGGGGCGGGAGAGGGGCTCGGTCTCTGTCATACAGGAGGGACCACAGGGAAGAGCCTCAGGACAGGAACGCGAGCTGCCCGACCTGGCGCTGGCCACGCAGAGCCAGGGGGAGTGAGGAGCCCACCGCAGGGCTGGGCCGGAGGATCACCACGCACCTGCCTTGTCTCACATTTTACTGTGGCCGAACTCAGCACAGAAAGTCAGGTCTGTGTCCTAGCCCACAGGCCTTTGTTTTTCCATCTGCAAAATGGAACGTGTGACGTTGGCCCTGCCTGTTCCACAGAGCTGTTGGAGGGCAAGGACGCGTATAGAAAGCCACGAGATGCCCCCAGAACACTGGGTACCAGGACCCTCTGCAGGCACTCGGGATAAAACCTCTAGGACCTGAGAGAGGCAGGGGTGCGCTGCCCTTCTAGGGCTGCTGCGGTGAATGACCACAAGTGGAGATGGGGTGCTTCAAACAGCAGAAGAGTATTCTCTCCCAGTTCTGGAGGCTGGGCCTCAATGAGTTGGCAGCGCTGATTCCTTCTGGAAGCTCCCAGGGTGAGTTTGCTGGTCTCTCTCCAACTTCCGGCAGCTGCCAGCAAGCCTTGGCCTGTAGACATATCACCCCCGGCCTTTGCCTCTGTCTTTACCAGGCCCTTCTCCTCTGTGTCCTCCCCTCTCGTATAGGGAGACCGGTCATTGGATTTGGGGCCCACCCTGATCCATGTGACCTCTGGTAACTAACAGCCTCCCATCAGGGACATTTCTGGGGTTCACTTTCACGGCAAGAAGCAATTGGAGTCTGGGGACGTCCCCTCTAACCGCTCCATGGAAACGTGGGGCTTCTCAGGGGCACTCGGCCCTGAGACACTCCAGATCCTTGTCAGGCCGAAATGCAGCTGAGCCCCTCCACTCCTCGGTCACCTGCACTTAAAGGGCCAGCCCTCCCTCTGCTCAGCTCTGGACCGTTCCTCCAGGGCCCACGGTGCAGTCTGAGCCTGCGCCTGGTGGGAGCCCTGTCCCAAATTGCACAGTTTAAATTATGCATTAGCTTTTTAAGCAGCACTTTAAGCTGGCAGGGAGACAGATTTTTATCAGTGGTGAATGCCCACCTCAGGCTGCTAAATTTCATCTCGGGTTCGTGTGACGGGTGATAACTCTCACTTCCCTCCGTGTTAAGAGACACGTCCTGTCTCTGGCGCAGGGAAGGTACAACAGCGCACTTGCCGGGAGCCAGGGGTCAGAGCTCGAGGGCTCCTCCTCCCTGAGGGTCTCCAGCTCCCCCATCGCACCTTTCCTGTCATGGCAACCACTGGAGAGGCAAGGAGGACCCCATGATGACCATCACCTCCCACAACCGGCCACTGGGCCCAGGCCATTCTTCCCCGGGGACACAGAACACATGCTTCGCATCCCGCTCCATCCGCTTAATTACTGCAGAGAGGGGCTCTGGCCACCTGGCCTGAAAGCAAGCAGTCTTGATATTTTTAGCAACAGGCTCTTCTCCAAGGGCCAGATAGTCTCCCCGGGGCTGATCTTGTGGACAGAGGAGGCCGGGTTGTCACGAAGGATGGTCTAGGGCAAATCTCCATCTCACGCCTTCGTCCTTCTCAAACCTGCCGCCCCGGGAGGAGTCTCTTTCCTAACCCTCCTCCACACCTCCAAGTCTAGTCCGTCCTGGAGGGCCTCTGCTCCCTCCCCAGCTGTGAGCTCCCAGGCCCTCTGGGGACAATCGGCTTGTCAAAGGCAAGAGCAGAGCTCCAGTGCGGCTTCCACTCCGGGCGTGAAGCTCCGGTGGAGGCTGCAGGCTTGGCCCCTGACCTTGGCGCTCGGGAGAGGGTGGTGGTCTCCTGGTCATGTTCTCACAAACACGGCCCCTGCCCCCAGGCTATCTACCATGTGAAAAGGCTTCTGAGAGGCTTCTCTGTCCTAGATAAGTTGTTAAAAGCCAAGATCAATCTGCTTCAGAAAATAAGGTAGATCAATACAAACAGGGCTGTCTGCAGCGGGACTCGCATGCCCCAGCTCTCCTGTGCCCGGGGATGTGGGCCCTGGGCCCCTGGCCTCACTTTTCCTCTCCCCCCACCCCCCGCCCNACATACAGCAAAGCCCAAGTGGAGACATCTAGAGAGCAACCAAAGCCTCTAGTCATCAGTCCCGATGAATACTAGCCAATAATCGGCACCAACTAGCCAGTGCTGTGACTCAGCGCCTGTTAAGTAGATTCTCCACCTCTAAGAGGAGCTTTTTCAGCTGGTGTCACCTGGAGAAAAGACTAGTCTACTGCACCAAATTGTGCCCAAAATGCACACTCATGAGCAAAATAAATGACTGCTCTTGTTTTTAGTGATTATGCTTCAGGGTAGTTTATTACACAGCAATAAACAGCTGATAGATCAGNGTCACCTGGAGAAAAGACTAGTCTACTGCACCAAATTGTGCCCAAAATGCACACTCATGAGCAAAATAAATGACTGCTCTTGTTTTTAGTGATTATGCTTCAGGGTAGTTTATTACACAGCAATAAACAGCTGATAGATCAGGCTTTCACATTCTCAGTTTTATGCTTTTCCTGTTGTAGAATGATAGCTCCTTTACATAGAGTTTATTAGAGACAGTAAGTTACTGTGGTGCGCAATTGGTCCCAATGATCCCTGCACTTGGTATTCATGTCCGTCCTTAGAAATTCCCTCACCTTGAGTATGAACTACTTCTGGGGACTTGCGTCTAATGAAAGAATATGGAAAAAGTGATGAGAAGCCACTTCTGAGGGTAGATTACAAATACTGTGACGTCTGCTTAGCTCACTTTCTCTGCATCTCTTCCTTGTTCACTTGAAGTGGAAAAACTGTACGCTGTGAGCTGCGTTATGGAACACTCATGTAGCAATGAACTGGTTTGTCCAGTCAACAATCAGTGAGGGCCCAAGGGCTGCCAACAGCTCTCCCATATGCGCTCCGAGAAGCTCCAGCAATTGCAGCCCTGGTGACACCTGACTGATGGCTTGTGAGCAACCCTAAAACAACATGCCCAGCTACATTACACCTGGATTCCTGACTCACAGAAACTGATGTGATAAAGTTTTGCTGTTTTATGTCACTAAGTTCTAGGGCAATTTATTATGCAGCAACAGATAATAAAAGAGCTATCATATATTAGTGTCCAATGTAATACATTCATTCCATAAATATTTAAATCCCCATTGTCCATTCATTCAGCATTTACTGAGAGCTTATAAGGTGCAGGCATTATAAGGTGCTTGCTATTATGGAACCTCCATTTTACTGGGGGATAAAGGCAAAAATATATGATAAGAAAAAGAGTACATAGTGTTAAACCCTATGTAGGCAATGTAATGTCTCTGCTTTTCAATATGCTATCTAGGTGGGTCATAACTTTTTTTCCAAGGAGTAAGTGTCTTTTAATTTCATGGATGCAATTACCATCTGCAGTGATTTTGGAGTCCCTAAAAATAAAGTCTGACACTGTTTCCACTGTTTCCCCATCTATTTCCCATGAAGTGATGGGACCAGATGCCATGATCTTTGTTTTCTGAATGTTGAGCTTTAAGCCAACTTTTTCACTCTCCTCTTTCACTTTCATCAAGAGGCTTTTTTTTAGCTCCTCTTCACCTTCTGCCATAAGGGTGGTGCAGAGACATTACATTGCCTACAAAGGTCCATCTAGTCAAGGCTATGGTTTTCCTGTGGTCATGTATGGATGTGAGAGTTGGACTGTGAAGAAAGCTGAGCACAAGAATTGACGCTTTTGAACTGTGATGTTGGAGAAGACTCTTAAGAGCCCCTTGGGCTGCAAGGAGATCCAACTAGTCCATTCTGAAGAAGATCTGCCCTGGGATTTCTTTGGAAGGAATGATGCTAAAGCTGAAACTCCAGTACTTTGGCCACTTCATGTGAAGAGCTGACTCATTGGAAAAGACTCTGATGCTGGGAGGGATTGAGGGCAGGAGGAGAAGGGGAAGACAGAGGATGAGATGGCTGGATGGCATCACGGACTTGATGTACGTGCGTCTGAGTGAACTCTGGGAGATGGTGTTGGACAGGGAGGCCTGCTGCTGCTAAGTCACTTCTGTTGTGTCTGACTCTGTGTGACCCTATAGACAGCAGCCCACCAGGCTCCCCCGTCCCTGAGATTCTCCAGGCAAGAACACTGGAGTGGGTTGCCATTTCCTTCTCCAATGCATAAAAGTGAAAAGTGAAAGTGAAGTTGCTCAGTCATGTCCGACCCTCAGCCTGTCTCTTATACACATCTAGATGTGTATAAGAGACAGTGCCTGCACATAGTAAGAATCTAACTAATGGGCACTGAATTGATGATTGAATCTTTTAGAAACTTTCAAAATTATGACCACTGAAGCATGAACAAGAAGTGGTGGGAGGGGAGGAAAATGTGGGGAAAGGAAGGAAGAGAAGCATGTCAGAGATGCTTAGAGTACAGTGGAAAAAGATATGGAAAAAGATATGGAAAAGGAGAACCAAGCAGCATGAGAAAACAGAAAGGAATCAGGGTCACATAATTGAAAAACCTAGGAAAGAAACTAAAGGAAGCATAAGAAGGAAGGGTTGTTCTTCACCATTCAAACAATATTCACAAGACTTAGTTACAGTTTTACCGTAAGCGAGGATGGCACTTTCCTGAAAACCATGGGAATAATCGTTTATTCTAAATAACCAGTTCAGCCATTCCCCCAAGTGGTTCTTGACTTGTGAGAGATGGAAAGAACACATCGCTACCACTGGGAAAGCCTGTTAACAATTCCTAGGAAGTAAATATAGAACCTGGGTAATAAAATCTAACCTTTTTTTTCCGGCGCACTTACTTCAGTTTCACTTGTTCTTAGGGGCAGGCAGAGGTCTCACACCAGGCAGCTCAGTCTCGAATTCCTATTGAGAAATGGCTGACACCCCAGCTTAGGGCCACGACTGGAAGCAGCACACAACGCTCGATTCAAGATGGCAGCTGATGGGCGGCGCGCAGAGGCTCCACGTGGAATCTTCATCATATGCTCTCTGGTGTGAGCTGCACAGCTGTGCCTGCCTTCCCAGGGACTCTGCCCCTCCCTACCGACGAGATTCCTATAAAGCAGCCCCATCTTCGGCCTGTCGGAGGAAGCCTGTTCCCTCGGGTGCATGCTTGCACCTCTCCATTACCTGATGAAAGAAAAAAAAAAAAAAA